>MU226183.1:1080152-1091848 GCA_018584345.1 Thuja plicata | reverse complement strand
ACAAGGTGGAGAACTTGTCCCACATATCCCTGGGTGTAGTCAGGCCATCCAGGTGGAACAACAACCCATCTGAAATGTTCATGGCAATGAGGCCCATTGCCTCATCCATCCTGTTTCTATGCATAAGCGCCTCATAAGGCCTCTAAAGAACTGGCTGAACCACATCCATGCAGGACCATAAACCTCGTAACATGAGGAGTCTGGTCATGTGTGGCTTCCATGTGTGGTAGTTGTGAGGTATCATTCGGGCCACAAAGGGGTCCGACATTGAAAGAAGAATAAGATGGAAGTAGAAGGGTTTTTCTGAATGAAATGACAGAAAGTAAAATGCACCCCCCCACAATGTATAATCCTATCCCCTATGCACCACAAATAAACAACTACTGAAAGCACAGAAAAAAACAAGAGAAAAACCTGAACACCGGATGCAGAGCAGAAGGGAAAATGAAGCCTCTACTTCAATGCTGAAAATAGGAGCTCAAATGGCTGAATCATAAAACAAAACCAGCATCATTGCGTCCGTCTCAGAAACACCTTTCTGGAAATATTTCATTTTTCAAAAACGGACACCATATGCCCAAGATATGGCCAAAAAACCAAGTGCCCCTCTGAAAAACCACTCTCTGGAAAAACACAGAGATGGGAAAAATTTTGACGTCCAAATGACCGTCACCCGTCTACTGCATTAAATTTGACGCCCGTCACCAAATGGCCAGAAAATTTTTCTGGTCGCTGGGAAAGAGAAGTTTTCTGGAAAAAATGGAAAAAGCCGCCGGGGAAATAAATCCGGTTGCTGACGTCACGTATGACGTCAGCACTGTGTAAGGGTGCTGGCCGGGTGGCAGCTTGGTGGCTGGCGGGTGGCCGGCGGGGCATGGGTGGCGCCTGGGTTGCGTGCTGGCGGTGCCTGGGCTGTGCGCTGGCGGTGCCTTGGCTGAGCGCTGGCGGTGAGCGTTGGTGGCACCTGGGCTGCGCACTGGCAGTGCCTGGGCTGCGTGCTGGCGACGCCTTGGCTGCGCGCTGGCGGTGCTGCTGCCGGTGCGTTTTTCAATGCAAAAAATGTTTTTTAATTTATTTTTTTCTCAAAATTCGTACCGTACGGCCTTGGAGGCTAAGAAATTTTTGCTTGTGGTCACAGAGGCCAAAATAGTCAAGCTTTATATGTTTTTTGACTCTCCCGGGCCTTCTAAACGCAATGGCAGAGTCCGTTTTGGCTCAAATTGATCCAGAAGATCATGCCTCCTTCAAAGTGATAGAAAAACCCCAAAAAAGCTATGGCTGTCATCTTCGAATCGTGGCTTCAAAAACCTTCAACCTAGGCAGCGACAGGGTGGCTCTGATACCATGTAGAAGTTGATAAATCCAACTTCACAGCTTGCCAAGAACACGTGCATGCAAAATACCTATTGCAAAGATTGAAGCCAACAACAGAAAAAGCAGAAACCCTTCTATGCTCAAAAGGTGAGAGCTCAAAATGTATTTGAAGAGTCTGAAAAAAACAAATACAAGCATTCGACCTTAAAGGTGAATGAAACCCTAAAAGGGAAAAACTAACCTAAGAGAAAGCTTAAGAGAAAAATAGAGTACGCCTAACTTAATAATTAATATCAACATGATATAATTAATAAGTGGTAAAGAAGACTATGCACTCTAACAGATATATCGATACATCATCATCAAAATGTAGATAATAGCTCAAATAAATCATAACTGACTAGTTGTATCATCCCCTGGTGGTCCTCGGGGAGGAACATTTGATCTATTCAATCCACCACCCTCTGACTATGCTCCTGCCCATGAAAAAGGAGTAACTCTTGCAGTAGGATCTAGTACTACTGAGAAATAAGAAGCCTGATAATAAGATGCTCTGCTACACTGAGTGGCAACATCTCTCTATGCTATATCCAAGGCTATGTCTCTATTAGCGAACTGTGCCTATAAGATAGCTATACGTGTCTGCAACTAACCCCTCTCTCTATGGAGGTGTGCAATCAATGTTGCATCCCCTATACCCTGTGCTGGTACACCTATAGCTCTAGGCCCTGGTACCTATACACCGGTGGGAAATGTATGACCTATACTCAGCTGAGGAGGAGGGGTACTCATCTGTGGTCCAGTCTGTGCACCTAGATGAATCCTTGTGGTAGTCAATCTTGTAACCCTCACCTGGGGTGGAACCTGTGCAGTAGTCACACAAGTAGAAGCAGACACATGTGTGGAAGGAACCTGAGTAGAATGAACATGTACGCTAGCTAGAACCTGTGTAGCCACTGGCTGTGTCGGTCCTGCAATCCAAACTCTAACCTGTCTTGGCTAGCCACCACGACCTCTTCCACCACTATCATCACTGCTACTAGAACATCTGCAAGATGTATCCCTAACGGCCCCACTACCTCTGTCATCATCACCTCTATCATCACCCTCATCAACCATAGCTGAAACTGCCTCATCAGGAGAGGTCAACTAAGGAAACAGATGTTTTGCAAAGTATGCTGAGAAATCAGGAGTCATCACAACATCTATAATACCTTGAGTTGGATCCCATATAACTGGTACTAACCACTGGTGCTCAAGGAACATGGTCTCATATCTCAATTTGGGCCCTCACTGTGCCTCCTCATCTCAAGATCGATCATAAGCTGCCATGCCCTGGGGCATAGGCTGTGCCATACCATACTGTTGTAAGACACAGGTAACCATGAATTTCTCCACAATGTAAATGGTATGGCCAATCAGTAACCACTCTGTACAAACAAAATCCATCTCTTGCCTATTGCTCCTCCACTCCTCATAGTCTAGATACGGTCGCTAGATTAGAACTGTCATATCATCTAGCACTCATGTCCAATACTCCAAGTTTCCCATGTGGGGCTGCACCATATCTCTGTGTGTGCTAAAAGTGGCCTCTACTTAGCAGAACACTTCAACATGGTCATTTCTCTTCAATTGTATACAGGAATGAATATGGATTCATTCATCCTACATGTATGAAAGAATCGACCTGTTGCCTTCTAGAAGGCAGGAGTATGAGCTTGCTCTCAGGTCATTGCAAGCTCAGTGACTACATCGAAGACCTAAATAAAGGATTTTAAAAGCTATGATAATGCAAATAAATGATTAATCTAAATGCAAATGCAGTTTGTTGTTCATCAAATATTAATTAGGATTCATTTTAGAAGTACCAAATTGAGTGTGTAAGATTGATTTTAAAACACCAATTGAAATATGCCCTAAGATTATATTTGTATGCTTGAAATTAAAACAACAATGCTAAATGATAAGTGCTAAGAAAAGAGAAGAAAATACAGTATAATAACTTTAAGCAAAAATTAGGATCCTTTGTGAGGGAAAAGAGTTTCTCTTTTATAGAAATCTCTCTAGAATCGACGGTCAAGATCGAACAAAAAGAGTGGCTCAGATTCGATTGAAGAAGCACAATCCATGTGCAAGTGATTCGATTGGTCGAGAGAGTCGGTTGACTAAACTGACTGATCAGTTATTTTGGAAACTTCCAAAATGAGTTCACAGTTAACTGAAATGTTTCCAAAATGATAATCAGTGGAGAATCAGTTAACTGAGTGGAACTGGATTGTTTCCATTTTGATAATCAATTAACTGGATTTGATGATGTCATATGCATTTTTAATAAATTAATTAATTTTGAATGTACATTTATGATTTTATAATTAATTTAATTCCTTTTTCATTTAATTAACAATTTTGTATTTTTTATTTAATTAATATATCAGAATATCAATTAAATAATTAACATAAGATATATTTGCCAATGTGATTTGATTTTAGGAATTAATTAATTAATCAAGTAAGATGATCGATTAGGACCTAGGGTTTAGGTCAGATAAGTTCGATTTGATGAATTTCCTGTTTGATTTAAGACTTGGGTTTAATCAAGATTAGGGTTTCTTGATTAATTGCTGAGATTGGGGGTCTAGGGTTTATGTGACCATTTTTAGGTGATTACATTTGTCCCTCTTTGAATTGATGTGCGATCAACGCATTGATTCAAAGACTTGTTAGCGAGAAGACCTGGAATAGTTTGATTTGAAGCGATGAAACTATTCTTTTGAAGAAGACCGACTTCAAGCTTGATTGGATGAAGATTGATCAAAAGATATAAAACAAAATGCTGATTGGTTTTAATGAATAACCAGTTTGATTTGAAGCAATGAAACTGATTACCATTAAGAGATTTGATTAGCAAGCAAATTGACTTGATTTGAAGCGATGAAGCCAATTTGATCAATGTATTTGGTTTCAATAATGAATAGCTCATATAAGACCGATCTTGTCTGGTTTCGAGTGTATTCACCACTGTATAAGACCATTGATTAGGTTGCCTTTGATTTAAGATGATCTCAACTTGATTTGATGTGATGAAGCTGAGATGTCCCAAGCGATGGGGTTTTGATTGAGGATGTGATCATTGGAATATTGATGTCCTGATCCTTCCCCCTCAGGAGAAAAATTGAAATATGGCTAGGTGCCCCAATGATGAGAAGCAATTTGATTGATTAAACAATTTAGGAAGAAACTGATCTGATTAGAAATAGGTCCCACGTGGTTAGGACACAATCTATACTTGATGAGAGGTCATATTGGAATGAGATTGACCAACAGTAAGATACATGGATTGATTAGAAGAAAAGCATGAGAGATTTCTATTGGTTGTGCAAGTGGTCAACTATAGATTTTGATTTTGATCCTAAAAATAGAATATGGACAGTGGATTTAGCAAGGGGTGTCCTAAACACTTGACGATGAGAAGATTGATTGATTAGAATCTCAGATCCTTCACATTGGAGACAGATAAAGTTATTATGCTGATTTCAACACTATGCAGATGCAGATGCAGACTAACACGAATGCAACGAATGCAACCTAAGGTGTAGTCACTGAGCTTTAGTAGTTCAAAATTTTCATCATTGAGCATTTTTGGAACATCAGAGTCGATACAATCCTTACTGGTGCCACTGCGACCATAAGAATATGAATATGACTTTCATCGGATAAGATATCAGAAACTAACGTAAGCATCAAGGCACAAAAGCTAAGATGACCTGAATGTCATTTCTAGTTGATGTTGGAAGAGTACACTAGTATCAAGGCATTCAAAGCCAAGATAACCATGAGTGCACGCTTGTGTAAACAAACAGAGCAATAACAGTCGAGGAGATAGTTCTGACCTCGCCTTGGCATACAAATAAAGAGGATCAAGGGGTGTGAGGCTTTTCCGCCTTAATGCGGGAGCTCTTATCACATACACCTAGTTTATTTGACATTGCTGGATCATCAGGACCACACCAACAAGCAGTAGACAAAGAAAAGATTAACAAAAGCAATGAGAACAGGCAACATACAGATAAAAGTTCAGCATACTTCAGCCAGTTTCAAATTTTTCAGATGTGTATATGAATGGGGTGTTGAGAAACATCGTTGTGCTTGTGAGTGCTTTGTGTTTGATTACTATTGATCTGTTGTTTACGTTTGCGATATCCAATGTGTGTTGAGAAACACAGATGTGTCCAAAGATAGTGTTAAGAAAAACTGTTGATTGTAGTGTTGAGAAACACCTGTTTGTGTTAGTAGCGAGTTGTCCTTCAGAAATGACAAGATTAATGACTCTGGTGTAATCCAAAGATGTGATCAAATTGGGGACCCATGCCCCAAGTAGAAAATGATGATAACTGACTTGACTCATACTGTGAGGACAAATCTGATTTGATTGCCCCCAGGTTATGACTCTAGATCGGTTTCAAGCCAGGAGGGTTCTTAGAAGAACTAGATTGTCACGAAAGTGACTAAAAGATATGTACAAACTGAAGAAAAGTATTGATGCCAAGATTGAGCATTGATAGATGGAGTGTTGAGTACAAGAGGCGCTTGTTTACCAAGTTTTCACCTTCTTGGTAGAGATTCTATTTTTGCTACCATAGCGCCTGTTTACTAGGTTTTCACCAAGGCACGTTTTCTTCTTTTTCAATTTTTTTGTATTTTTCCATTTTTTTAAATTTTTTTGATTGATACATCAAGGCGCCTATTGCTAGGTTTTCAACAAGATGATCAATTTTTCAGGACTTTTTCCAATTTTTAGATTTTTTTAGAGATTAACCGATCTCAAGAAAGATCACATGGGTTTGCCCCCAATGTCTAGCAAGGTAGAAGTCATTACAGGTCGATTAGAAAGTTTATGGATGAGGTGAAAAGACATTTATGGATGGAGAGGGTGAATGCGGCCCTCAAGGATAGTCTCTTCAAGATTACCAAAGCGAGGGAAAAATGAATATTACAACAATGTAGGCTCATGGAGCAGTGCTGGATAGCATATAGGATAATGACCTGATGTCCTGAAAAGCATGTAGTCCAAAAGAATGGACATGTCAAGAGAATTTGGAGAAACAGTTTTTCATTTTTGATCAAGACCAAGGGGTCAATTATCTATAGGATATAGCCATGATAGCGCAATCAAGATAAGGGGTGATGGAGGTATAAGTGAATGTTTTGGGATTAGTGCAAAGGATGTTTATGGATAGGCTCAACCTTGTCAAGATCAGCAGAAGGAACACCAATGTTCACAAGCTAGATGGATGTGATGGATAAGATGATATGGAAGGAACTTGCCCCCAAGTGAAGAGTGCAAGTAGGAGGAATTACACATGATGCTTGCTTGACAGGTTTTCATCATGGTACTTATCCAAGGTGCCACAAGAAGTGGTTTTCACCATAGGATAGATTGATTTATCTTTACTTTTGCTACCAAGGTGCTTGTTTACTAGGTTTTCACCAAGGCACTTTTTTCCTTTTCTTTTTTTGTACTTTTGAGTTCATGGAGGAACTGAAGCTTCATGCTCTTTGGATAGTGCTCCTTTGAAAGACATGTTATGATAGGCCAAGGCTACTGAAAGTATGCTCAAAGATGTTGATAGGTGATGGTAGAGAAGAATGATATGGGGGATAAGGAAGATGGTAGCCAAGGAGTTATGTGATGGATTGGATAAGAGGAGTAGCAGGATATGGGATGGATGGGTAGTAGGTAGGTGATGGAAAAGGTGATGAGATCAACATTGACACACCCCTTGAAGGGTAGTGGACAAATGGAGGAAAAGTGAATGGAATAGCGTGAGACTTTGATGGATGACTGTAAATGGATCATGGTATGCGAGGATCCAAGATGGATGAAGTATTCAATGTAATGGATTTTGGGACATGAGGACCCAAAATAGAGTTATAAGATGGGAGACATTTAGATGGATATGAAGTGGAAGACTTTGGAAGCATGGATGCCAACTTCAAATTTTCCTTTTTGTTCAAGCCTTTTAAGAGAGACTTGGGAATCGACATAAATTTTAATTTTCTTTTTGTATCCAAGTCCTTTGGAAGAGACTTGGGAATCCACATAGCTTGTGATTTTATTTTTTGTATCCAATTCCTTTGGAAGAGACTTGGGAGTCCACATAGCTTGTGATTTTCCTTTGTTTTTGGATGATTTAGAACGCAATTCTTCCATAATGGATTTAGGAACCCATATTTTCTTCAATTTTAATCTTTGCTTAGATTGGGAACGCAATTCTTCCATGATGGATTCAGGAACCCATACTTTCTTTGATTTTATTCTTTGCTCAATGGACCTTTGCGGTCTCTTTGTAGTCACATGTCGATTAGATGGGACATAGTGATATTCATATGTAAGTGGATTCTTGTATTTCTGATTTCTTTGTTGCGCATCCAAATTGTTTCCAAAAGACTTGGGAATTGTGAACGAATAGGACTCATATGACTGGTTCATATGGATTGGTTGATAAGGAGAGTTAAAGGATGCAAGTCTTTGTTGATCTTGATAGGGGATAGGGTAAGTGGATGGAGGGATATAAGGACCCAATATAGATGGAAGGCTTGATGGTTTCAGTTTTGGGATATAGGGACCAAGAATGGACTTGGAGGATAGTGAAGGTTGATGCTTACGTTTGAATGGAGGGATATAAGGTGTGGAAGGGATATAAACATCTTTAGAGTGAGCTGCATTGCCAAGGCTCTTCTCTTTTGAATTCATCTATATATCAATAGTAGCATGAGCAACATTGATAGGAGCAACTGGAGCTTGAGTGGATTCATTTTTCTGTAAGAGATTGGAGGAATGATGTTTTCTTAAGGTGGATATGGAGGAGCATGACAAGGAGATGATGGGATGCTATGATATTGACAAGGATCTTTAGATGGTGTATAAAGGGTACCTTTCTCTTGATTTTCAATAGGCCCATTAGAGATGCCAGAAAGGATATCTTGATCTTTCTTGGGAGATCGAGGGCTATGTAGCTCTTGAGTTAGAGGGATATCTTCTTGGAAGAAGTGAAAGGGGATGATGAAATCATCATGGGACTCTTGAGATATGTGACTTTGGTCAACTGTTGGATAAAGATGGATGGTGTCTTGATCTTGATCATTAATGATATTTATTTCTTCACACTTTGGATTGCCCTCTTGACATGGAGCCACTTCTAAGGATGAGGTAGGATTTTTAATCTGTATGAAGGAAACTTGACATGCTGATGGACAATCATTTGGAGTAGGCATGATAAGCATTGAAGCACATTGATGCTTGGGGTCTATGATCTTTGAAGCTTGAGAAGGACTTGTAGACATATGTAGATTAGCTTGGATCTCTTTTAGAGGTAGTCCCTGAGGGTAGACATAGTCATCATTAAGCTTAGTTCTTGATAGAGATGGTGAAGCTTTAGGAGATGGGGGAATGGAGGAAGAATTAGATGTGATATGTGAACCATTGCTAGACATGGATTCTTGATATTGACCATGCTCAAGATTAGATGAATCATTAGGATTTTCAACTTCAATTATGTCATCATCTATGAGATCTTGGATTTTATGTTTCAACTCCATGCAAGATGAAGTTTTATGCTCAATGTGTTGATGATATGCACAATAGTTACTCAAGAATCTTCGTCCATGTGATGTGGCTTGAGGTAATGTGATGAGATCATTATCAAGAAGTTCTTCTAATGCAGATTCGTAAGATTGCCCCAAAGGAGTGAAGTCTCTCATGCATTTAACCCAAGGTTTTTCTTTCATGATGTTACTAATCCCTTTGGAGGAAGACTTCATGGTGTTTTCAACAGCTTTTAGGGCTTTGGAGCCACTCACTTGATAATGATCAAATAGAAAAGGATAGATTGATCTTGATGAGGATTTGTTGGATTGTGTATCCTTTTCCCCCTTCAATTCTTGGATTTCAGATTGCATAGTTTGAAGTTGCTTTGATAAAGCTGCCATAAGAATCTCTTCTTGCACATTGTTAGGACCATAAGGTTTAGCCCATTTTCTTTTAGACATTGTAAGATTGTCTTGATGCACTTGCATAGAAGATTGAAGAGAAGGTATGATGAATCAGTTGATTGACTGACAGGTGCTGAAGTGATATCTAAAGTGATAATTAAGTCCAAGACCAAAGGACAAAGGAGATAAAGTCCAACTAAGAGGGAGAAGCAATGACTCTGATCTTGAGTCAAGGTTAACGAACCTACTCTCACAACTCAGGATAAGGACAGCGCAAAAAAAGATGATAAGATAACAAGTCACTTGGACTAGCACAACGAAATCAGATTTCAAAATAGCAACGAGTCAGACTGTCAACAGATTACAGTCAAAGATAGACTAGTGATGATGTTGATGAAAGCACAAATTTTGTGAAAATTTGGACAGAACCTTCACAACAGAATAGCAATTCGGACAAGTTGATATATTTCTAGAGTTTGATATCAGATGCAGAAACTCAGACAAGAGTTGACAGCTAACACCTAGAAGTGTAGATTTTGAATCATTGATCACTTTGATGTTTGATTTTATGTTTTGGATGAGATATGATAGACAAGTACCAAAAGTGTACAGTTTCCAGATTGTTTGATCGTTATTGTTGTTGTTTCAGTGAACACTCACACAAGACACATCATGGAGATTGTTTGTTGTAAAAATGAAATAACAGAAACACCACAATCCTAGGATAGCCAAGGAAATATCTATTGAGTTCCCACTTGAACTGAAGTTCAGCCATGTCTACTCATAGAGGACAACTTAGAAGCTTGGAGGCACGGGCTCATCCTTACATGTGCACTCACTTCTCAGGCACACCAAGCTTCAAATCCCAAGGGTTATCACTTCCCAAGGGACCGTTGTCTCTACTAAGAGCCGTGAAAGTGTGGGATGTCTTAGTCGGTCTCTAACCTTCTACGCCAACAGATAGAGGGATTTTGGTTACTAGAACAAAGTGTGTAGTCAAGGCATCTGTTCAGGTGGTTATACTTGTGGCAGATTAGCTCTGTTATGGAGGCCTCCCAACCTATAGAAGTTACGTTCTATAGGTTTTAACGCACCACAAGGGTACTGAGGGAGATCTTCTTCCTGGTATAATGCATTCAACACCTGTTCATTGTGACATTAATCACAATGACATTTTTTTATATACCGGTTCGGAAGGGCTTGGCTTTAGCCTATTACGATTTGGGCAATCCACTCTCACCGGCTCTGTTAAAGCACTCGAGAGGTAGCCACGCTAAAGGATTTGTATGGATTTCTCTTACACCCAAGATCCGTGAAGGTGAGGGGAGAGGATACGTCCATGCAATTCCTAAGATTTACAAAACTAAAAGACACTTCAAGCAGAATGAGAAAATGACAATAATGTTTCTGGATTTATGATCATCCTGAAAGGGTGAGAGCATAATTTCCTGACGTCATTTTCATTCCTAATACAACAAACAAATGTTCATTTTAATAATTCCTTCATGTTGGTTCCTATTTTAATAAATCGAAAACAAGATGCAAGCAGACTATTTTGCGTTCTATCGATCAAAGGCAACCTACAAAACCAATTCATGAGTAGTTTGAGTTTTATTCTTCTTGAGTAACATTCTGCAAACCACTGTTAGGCTATATGAAAAAGATAAGATCACAAACAACCAAGCCAAAGATTAGTCCACATTATCAAAATCATCAAATAAAAAAAAAGAGTGCATATTCAGATAGTAGACAAAAAATCATACAGTTTCAAAAAAAAATACTAAAAAATATGACCGTATGAGCCTGTACGAGGCTCTAGAAGCTACAAAAATGAGGATTAGGCAGGTATAGTCACCAAAAAGTGCAATTTCTGATCAATCCAGAGAGAAAAATCAAACATTGACTTCACCATAGTGATCCTTGGGAAAATCTAGCCAAAATAAAAAAAATTGCACCCAAAAAGGACTCCGAATAAGCAAGATATGTGCGTTTAAAATTAGAGTACAAAACCAAAACTGCATATTGAGAGGGGTAAAATTTTGAAATTCTGTGCTGACGTCATCAAAATATGATGTTAAATTTGATGGGCCCTAAGCCATTGTAGAATTCCAATATCTCTATTTTAAACGTCCAAATAGCCGTCAAATTTAAATGAAAATCCCCAGGCGGAGGTAATAGTCTGGGTGGTGTTTTGGCGGCGTATTTGGGTGGCGGTGGTCATTTAGTGGCGTAGGAGAGCTGAACAGGAGGTGGTGGGTGGGGAGGAAGGGTAACAGAGAATGAGCGGTAGAGGTTTTGAGAGGAGGAGGAATTGCGTGGGGAGGAAGGCGCGAAGGGTAGTAGAAGCGGAGCAGGTGGAGGGTTTGGGGGAAAATGCAGTGGGGGATGAG
>MU226183.1:1049619-1073463 GCA_018584345.1 Thuja plicata | reverse complement strand
AGATCCCAGATATACAGAAGTAGGCACTTTATCTCAGTGCATTTACAGAACAAAAATGCATCAAAAGGAGCATACAAGCTCAGAAGTCAGAAAGAAGAGTGAACCAGAAGTACAGTAGAAGAGATCCTAGGACCTGTAAACCCAAGCAATCCACTAGAGTGCATAAACTGCCAAACTCGAAGGAGAGAAAACCTGGAGCAAAATCTGGAAAAAATACCTCTGCAACTGAATAGTACACTGAACCAGCTTTCTGACGATATCTTGTTTGCCAAAAACGGAGTCTGAATGAGCCAGATATGACTCCCGGAAGGCAAAAAAAGACATCAGACTTCAATAGCAAAAAATACTATCAAAACAGCAGAACCCAAAACCCCAACCTCTATCATCGGAAATTTCTTGGAGAGAGCTTTCCGACGATATATGGAAGTCAAAAAAATACCCCAGGATGCTCAAGATAGAGAAAAAAATGTCCAGGAGGGTCAAAAGGGCCCCAAAAAGCAAAATTAAGCCCCTGGGGCTAAAAAAATCTGGGCCCCTGGGTGCATGGCGTGCTCAGGGGGCTGGGCCATAGCCCCTGGTCATTCATATGACTAGCTGCTAGTAACTTAAGACCACGGGGGCTACCAAAAATGTGCCACCCGGGGCGGAGCGGAGGGCGGTGGCCGTCGAGGCGGAGCGGAGCTGTACGGGTGGCGGGGGCTGCTGAGCGGCGGGGCCGTGGAGGCACCGCAGACGGCAGCGGAGCTGGGGCCGCTGAGGGCGGTGGAGGCCAGGGAAGGTGGAGCGGCCGGGGGCCCGGGAGGTGCAGGGCGGCGCAGGCCGCGCGCTGGCTGGGCCATGGAGGAGCGACGGCGGCGGTGCAGCTGCACGTTTTAAAAACAATCGCCCGCGCTAAAAAAAACCAAAAATCATTTAAAAATAATTTTTTAAAATTTTTTTTTGATTTGCGTGTCCGTACGACCCTTAGGAGGCCAAAAAAATTTGCCTGATGCTCCGGTGTCCAAGTCGGACAAATTTTATATCAATCCTGGGGTTTTTGGGCCTTCCGAACTCAACCGTGAGGTCGGTTTTGGTCCAAAATGCCTCAAAAAATAGAGACCCCCCAGAACTAATAAAAAGTGCCAGGAAAATACTAGCGATCTTCAAACCCTCGATTGCTTCAACAGAGAACAAACAGCCAGCTGCAGGAGAGCTCTGATACCATGTTGGATTTGATAAACTCAAATCCTCCCAAGATCACCTGCATGCATGACAGTTACATAATGGAAGCAAAGATAGAAGAGAGAAGATAGAAGAATAACTATGGCGGCCAAAAGGACACAGACTAGAAAACCATGTTGCAAGAATAAAAATTCTATTAACAATGATGAAAAATATTACAATCTCCTTAATGAAATGCAAAGAGGTGAATCCTTATAAAAGGAATCATGAAACCCTAAAGGAAACCCTAAAGAATTATAAAGCACCTAAGTGAAACTTAAGCATAGAGTAATAACTTAACTAATTAAATCAACATGATTTAATTAATAAGCAAACTAAAGATTACTCTAACATGATTCACCCTCAAGAATATTCTATTCCAAAAGAGCAAAGCCAAAACTAGAGAGATCCAGTCTTAAGGACATCTTTCGACCTTAAGGGATCAAAACTTTATAAATTGAAACTGGAGGGATCAAGAGATCCTATAAGGTAAAAATCCATTCTTTAAGGATTAGTCTCTAATCCATAAAGGGAGAGAAAAAAGGTTTTAAGTTTGAAAATATTTTGAAAGTGCGTGTGTGCAAAAAGTGAGCAGAGTGTATGCCCCCACGTTAAAGTCATTGCTAACACTTTAACAGGAGCAATGGATTTAACATAAATATAAACAACTCTACTCATTACGTTTCCACTACGAGATGGCTCCAAGCGAAGACAAATAAAGGGAAATACCACATAAACATACATAGAACACAAAAGAGATCTACCCACCGTGGGGTCAGTATGATCATAAGATATATATATATATATATATATATATATATATATATATATATATATATATTATTGCAAATGAATTGACATCATTTCCCAAAGAAAGTAGAACTACAATCACAATGGAGGAAAGAAAATGCAAGAGTTATGAAGAAGAGTCTTTTTAGACCATAAAATGGAGACCAAAAAGAATCAGTGCTACCATGTCGCAAATCCAAGCGGACTACACAAGGAAAAAATTTATGAACAATAGCATAGGTACAACATAACATGAAAACAACATATAGAAGAATAGAGAAACATAAAGAGGAATGGTACAACAGGTTCAATTCCTTTATCACCTTGCACCAACAAAGTAACTGTTGCCCAAATTTTTACATACGGGATAGAAGTCATAACATTTAAAAATTTGCATAAAGAAACATCTCTTTGACATTACTATTCAATCAATACAGATGAATACATTACTATTACATTCATATTATCAGATTGTATTTGTACTCTAAGTTTTGATCAAATTCACACTTTCATATTCATAAACGATCATTACATTGTGCATTCATACTGAATGTATTAGACAAGTGTTCCTTTAAGGTCACATCTTGCATACTGAAACTCAGAGGACATATGCAGAAAAGAAGGTAAAAGAGAAGCATGATGAAGTCTAGGGTCTATGTATTGCCTTTAAGAGGTCTTCTAGTTTCTGGAGTTGTTCATTTGCATCATCTGAAGTCTTCATATCCCAGGTCTTGTCTCTGATTGTCCTGCACTCTAGGTCATTTGTGGTCCTGTATCCTGCATCATGGTGTGAAAGAGATATTAGATCCAATTGGATCTAAGCAATACATAAATGCCTAAAAAACACCATACATCAATCAAACTCCCTGAACTGGATATTTACTGACGATATCAATATGATAGAAAGATATGCATTTGCATTGACCAAATAATAATATCAGAAAGACATATCTTTATGAAAACCTTTGGTGTAATTAAAAGATGCAGTGAGTGTCACAAGCCCGTGCTTGAACTTCACAAATATGCATTATTAAAGAATGAAAGAATGCTAGATGTTTAATGTATAGGAAAGAAAGAAATGTTCAAATGCAGATTTCAAACACTATGGATACTGATATGCAGAAAAATGGACAAGATTCAGTGCAGTTAGAAGATCACATTATGCATATGAAGATGCAGTTTTAAATAGTGCATATTTAAAGGAAAATCAAATGACAATGTTGTCTAGGGACATAGAAATATGTATTAGTGTGATCTAATGCCAAATGTAGAGCACATGAAAAGAATAAAAGGGATAATCAATGTTGCTGTTTTAAGTTGCGAGAAGAGATGATCATATACAAAAGGAGGGTAAAAAAATTGTATTATCTATATATATAATGTGCATGTACATTCATGATAATAGTGCAGGGTAGGCAATGATGATAAGAATTAGACATACAGATTAGGGTTTACTGTTTAGAGAAAACCCATGGGAGTCATGAGCCTGTGCTCGAACCCCATGGGTTTTCTTTCTCATGTATATTTCAAAAGGAAAACAGTACATTTTTACATCAAAGACATCAGCATATTCAACATATTTATGTTTACATTCTAAAGAGATGCTCAGTATTATCAACAAAACTTTGAACTAAAAGTGTTTTTTAACATAATGTTACAGTAACTGCCTCTTATGTGTGATTTTTTCAGATAGTGGAGTGTCATCAAATAGGGAAGCATCAAGAATGCTTACTAAACTTTGTATTTGAAGACATCAAAGATGAGTGTTTTGAAACATTTAAGAAGCAGTCATGGAGCCCGTATCAATTTAGACAAGAATCTTCAAGTATTTCAACCAAATGCCAGGTGGGAGTTCTTATTTTTGGGATTCAAGACAACTATATTAATGGAGTCAACAGTAGAAATTTAAAAAAAAAAGGGGAGATCTCATCATTATCGGCCTCCACAAGACATTTCTTTTTCACATTTAAAACTGAAATAAGTGACAGCAAGAAACTAAGTGACTGTAGAGTCCAAGATCAAGTGTTGTTCTATTCTACAATGAAAGTTTCAGCAAAGACACAAAGCAAAGAAAGAACCCATTTATTATCGGCTACAACAATGCATCCATTTTTTATATTTGAAAATGCATTGAACAAAATGATAATGATAACTTATCTGGAGAAGCTAGGTGTCGTGAGTAAAAGACCAGCCGAGGAGTGGTGTCGAGGTAAAGATAAAGACCAGCAGTGGTGGTCACAAGAGAAAGTTGTGTTCTCTTCTACCAAGTCGACTACAAGTTCAAAGGCAGGGTTTCATGGACAACTCGACACCACAGCCTTTTCTTCCTCATAAGGCTCGCAAAGGGTGGTCAAACAACAACTTCCAAACCCAAGCCAAAGCATGAATGCAGCGCCATATTTCATGTCTTGAAACTCTCAAAGAACTAATTGTGCTATCAAGGTATCAAGCCCAAGTATCACTGCCAAAGACAAAGACCAGTAGTGGTGGCTAACAATGAGCCAAGTGTTCCCTTCAAACTAAAAACCCAAATGGTAAATGCCAGACGGAAGACCAAAATTCATGGCTTTTCTGAAGAGGAAAACAACAAAAAGATGCCATGTGTTATGGCGAAACAAAACCAATACTTAGTCTCCCTTGTTAAGCTCAAGAAACCTGAGCTCTTTCAACAAAAATGAGCAGTTTCAATGCAAAGAAACATGGTTCCCAACTGCAACATGGCGGTGCCACAATGAAGAAAACCTAAATGCAAATGAGCAGATTAACATTATACATTATGTTTTAGCCGAGTTTTGGAGTCCACTGACAAACCAAGTAAATGCTATGACAGTTGCCAGTTGATCAACATCTTTCCCACAATGCCATGATGGTACCATTGGTGCCACGCAGTGTAGCAACTATCTTTTCAATAAAAATGGGTCATGTCGACAGAAAACTATAGTTAAAGATCAAGTTGCAGTCGTATCAAATGATTTAGTGGGGTGTCGATGAGTTAGGGTTAAATGGTTAAGTAGAGATTAGGTTTTATGTTATGCTGGTAGGTTATGGGCAGCGGCTATGCCTTTGATATTGTATGCATTTAAAATTTGAATGTCATGTATTCGAATAAAGTGGATAAAGGTTATAATGATATTTGTCAAACTTTAGAAAGGGGAGCTAGTCTTAGGGCTAGATTTGGGGTATTTTGGAAATCATTTGGCTTAGTGTAGTTTGCTACTGTGGTGGGTTGTTTTGGGGGGAATTTTTTTTCAAAAATAAGCCATGTTGGCTATTTAGAGGGAGTTTCTGCTTTATGTTAAGGGGGGGGAAATTGGGGGGGAATGAGCTTAGTGAATTTTTACTATTCCTATAGCTCTGTTTCTTTCTTTTTTGTATCCTTCGAGTTGCAGATATTGGAGAAGAGGCTCAAAGTGAACTCATTGTTCCTTGATACCTTAGATTCCTATTTGTAATCACATTCTGTCAGATTTTGGTGAAGAATAAAGCAGATGTTTTGGCTCATACATGTGGAGTTTTGATTCTATGATCCTATTTCATCTTTCTTTACAAGTGTTGTTTTCATGGTTATCCAAGAGAAGTGAGTGTTTATAAATTCCTTCTTAAGGTGATCAGTTATTTAAAACCTTGTATGGAAAATGTATGTTTGTGAACTATCTGAGCTATTTGTGGTTTAACCCTAGTAGTAAAGTCTGTTAGCCTATATGTTGATTAGAGACTTGAAGGGTCAAGCTTTTGATATGTGAGTTGGAGTTACTATTTTTGTCTTTTCATCAAAAGTCTGAATTCATTCTTGGTGTATCATCCCATTTCCCATTCAGTTTTAAAACCTTCTCCCTTTTCCATAATACAATTTGCAAATCAGGAGAGTGATATTCCATATTTTATAGGAACCGGCCTAGAATCCAGAGATTCCTCTTCATTCATAGTCTACCCATAGCTAGGAGAGGTTTCCATTGTTAGGATGGAATTGTCGTGCAGCCCTAATGCCTGAGTTAGGGTGACAATTCTAAGCCTGAAAAGTAACAAGGGTCATATAAAAGAATCTAACAAAAATTTAGCAAACACATTATGAGAGAAGCACAATACAATAGGCAAACACATAAAAGGCTATCATGGAGGACAAGCCAATCAAGCGCATCACCTACTCTCCCCATCTTGGTCTATATCATTTAGGGAAGGTGGAAAACTCGCAGGAGGGACTATATCCAACATAGTAGGAATAATAGCCAGCTCCAAACAAGGATCCTCTTGAGAATCACAATGTTCAATACTAGGTGTAATTATCAATTGTGTGGAAATCATATTAGGTAAATCATTATCAATATTAATAGTCTCATATTCGTCATTAGAATCATCAAGAGTATCTTCATCAAGATTAATCAAAATAGAATATAAGATGCAAATAGAATCATCATAATCATTCATCTTAACATCATTGTTAACATTAACTTCTTCCAACACATCAGGCATAGGCTGGTCAAACAAAGGTACAAAACTTTGAAGAAAAGAGGCACGGACCCTAGCTTGAGATCGACGCTTCTAATGACATTCATTGGAAGAGAGGTTATCTTGTCTTGTTTGAAATATGTTGAGAACTAGGAGGAACAACAACTGGTTCCTTCATAGGTTCTATAGGAGGATTAGTAGGATTCTCAGTAGGCTAAAAAGAAACATTGGGAGCTTGATTAATAGAACTAGAAGTAATGGATAAAGGAGGTATGGAAGGCATAGGAAAAAGACCACGGTTAAGATCCATCTGAGGCATGCTTAACTCAACAATCTTGCGATGTTTATAGGCTTGATATGAGTGAAAAAGGTTATGAGGTCGAGAAGAACATGAATTAGGTAATGAAGGCCAAAAGAAGTCAAGGGTAACACAATCCCTAGGCCTAGAAGGTTGATATAAACTATGATTATTCATTTTCACCTCTTCATCATTAATGAACTTAATACAATTATGGATAGGAGAAGAAACAACATGCATAGAAGTCAACCAAGAAAAACCAAGTTTAAATTGAAACTGATCAGAAGTAGGGACAACAATGAAGGTAGTGTACAAAAATTTACCACAAAGTTCAACAGGAAAGTTAATAGAACCAAATGATGGATAAAGAAAACCATTACAATTTTGGATCCAAACATTAGATGTATTATAACAATCACATTGTAAGTTCTTCGAAAAAAGGTTTTCTTCAGTAATGACATTGATTGAGGATGTAGGATCAACAAGACAACCACTTATAGGTATCTTAGCAATCCTAGCATAAATGGAGAGGGGACCATCAGGAGCTTTAATGGTCTTAGAATCATCAAAGGTGAACGAGAGTTCCCTAGGTCTTTTATCCTTAGGCTATTTTTGAGGTTTAGTTTGAGGTTTCAGTTTAGGCTTAGGTTGAGGTGGAACTTGAAGTTGAGATTGAGGCGGAGGAACTTGAACATGAGGTTGAGATTGAGGCTGGGGCAGAGATACAGGTTGAGACAAAACAACATGCTCCACATGGTTAACAAAATGATTGAGATCATCCATCTTTGAATCATAAACAATATCCATAGAAGATGGTTGAACAATGGTATTAGTATCATATGTAGGCAAATGATTCATATAGATTTGGAGGTTTTGATTAGGAGGAGAGGCAGATTTGTTCCCACTACCAGCAGAATTATCAACAAATAAATCATTAGAATCAATTAAGTCTTGAACCTTATGTTTTAGAGAATAACACTTCTCAGTATCATGGCCATTCTAATGATGGTATTGACAAAAGGTATTGGATGTCATCGTAGTAGGAAGAAGAGGTCAAATAGGAGGCAAAGTAATCATATTAGAATTCAAAAACATACTCATAATAGAATGTAAAGATTCAGAAAGAGAAGTAAACGTACGATTCAAATGAAAAGCAGTGGATGCAGAAGTGGCATTGTTGGATGCAACAACAACTTGATCAAGAACTGCATTTGCTTGCTTATTTATCTTGACATAGTTGTTAGATTTCTGAAACTTGTTGGGATTAGGAGCACCATCACTCTTATCAACTAGAACAGGAGCCATTGGAGTGTTGCTCTCAAATTTTCTTTAGTATTTTGTTTACAATGCATCAAATCAGTTAAGGACACTTGTGGACCAATGTTATTTTGGAACTGTTGGATAAAGGCATTAGCAAGTTTTGGAAAAAAATCAATAGAATAAGGAGGCATGGAATGATACCATTGCAAGGCCTTATCGTGAAAATTTATAGCAAACAACTTGGCTAAAATCCTATGGTCATGAGCATAGTCACTACAAAGGATTTGAAATTTTTTAACATGAGTGATAGGATCTCCCTTAGCAGTGTAATTCTCAAGATGAGGCATATCGACTTGCTGAGGGACAGGAGCATGAATAATGTGTAGGGATAAAGGACTACCCATGTCACATGTATGAATACTAAACTTGGATTGAGTTAAGGACGCAAATTATTGTTGTAAAGAGGACATAGTTTGACCCAGACTAATGATTGTGGAATCATTAGAAGAAATAGGAGGCAAAGAAATATTAGGAATACTAGGAAAAGTGTAGGAAGTGGCAGGAATGGAAGACACAACCAGTGGAACACTTGGAACCATAGTTGGAAGAGGGTTGGAATAGGTAAAAAGAACGCTATGGTAAGAAGGCTGTGAGGTAGGTAGAGACACAGGTGGAACACTCACATGAATAGATTGAAGTGGAAGATTTGAAGCTAGAGGATTGGAATATGGAAGAGATGTAGTCATTAAAGGAGGAGTGTAAGTAGGAATACTAGGTAAAGGAACAGAAGAAGGTTCCACACTAGTGACATGAGGAGTGAATCCTAGATCTTGAGCTAAAGGTTTGACATTTAAATGGACAAGATGAGTGATACCACACAAGAGATTAATGCCTTGATCACTATCACGAAGGACTTTCTTAAGGGCCTATATAGCTTGAATAGAATCTTGATTATGGTTTTTCTTGAATAAGCCAATTTCCCATTTTATCAAGTTCAGTTGAAAGTTTTTGGACCTGTTCAGGAGGAAATCTTAAAGCATCATCATCATCATGAGATGAGTGAGAAGAGTTATGCTCCGTAGAAGGATTGGAATCATGAGTTATCAAATTGTCATCCGGGACCCTAAGGAAAGGAGAGGAAGACTCAGGATCAAAGGAATCCATAAGTCCGCGACTTCTTCTAACTGGGATATTATAAGTAGGACTAGAGGTAGTAAAGCTCATACACTAGTGCAATGCAAATGAAATAAATTAGAAAAATGTAAATGCAAGAACATAAAAGAAGGCTAATCTAATATGCATGCAATATCTAACATGAAATGTAAATCTAACACCACAAAAGAAAGAGTTTTCGTAAGCGGGTTCACCAAAATGCAAGATATAAATAAATGCGGAGGATAAATATGTGTAATGTGGATGTATTGTAAGATGAATGGACTTATATTTTGAAAGGTTTGGGGAAGGTAATATTCTCCTCCTAGCCCCAAATTTACAAAGGAAAGATCCAAATTGATTAACCACAAGAAAATGGTCAATGCACACATGAATCAATCGATTGGAAATAACAAGAAAGAGGAAAACCTTACATTCCTAGTTTTTGAGGAGGGAGAGAAGGAGAGTGTGTAATAGATCTAAAATGATTAAACCTTAATTGAAATGAGTTGAAGACAAATACTAACCTCAAAGTATAGCATATCTGGAAATTGCTATTTTTTGATGTCTGTACTGAGTTTTTGGAAATTCTACAACCGGATCTGGAACAGAAATACAGAGACAGAGAAAACCCAGAAATATTTTCCTTTTATGAGCCAGTTCGACCTTGACCCCAAATGCAAATCGACCTTGACCCTTTTATGTTGACCTTGACCTGTGCTACCCCGATAGAAATTCTGTTCGCAGATCCCGAAAGTTTGCCGAAAAGGGTATCCGAATCTGCTTTGTGGTTAGTTGTTCTGTACCTATACCTGCAAGAAAAATGGTTTTTTTTGTTGGGCGGGGGGGGGGGGGGGGGGGGGGGGGGTGGGGGGGGTTTCTTTGGTCAAACCCTGGTTTTAGAATTAACCTTATAATAGAATTGAAATTGCAGTGATAAACAAAGTAAATATAACAATTCACCTTGCTTATGTTGAAACCCTTGTGGAGGATTCGAATCATTGGATCCACAAGTATGGATTCTCCAAATGGACGTAGAACGTAGGATGTCTCAAATCAATTGTCTTTAGATCTTCAACAAAAATCTTGAATGGATCTTGGAATAGAAAGAAGCTTGAATGGATATGAATGGAGAAATCTTCAACAAGAGGGCTCCATAGAGCTTGAATCCTTTAATGGCTACCAATGGATCTCCTTGATGAATTGAATTTGAATGCTTGAATGCTTGAATGTTTGAATGCTTTTGATAGATTATCCTTCAATTATCATATCATGTCTTGCGTGCATAGGTCTTAGGTGCTTTGCTTCAAGTCTTAGAAAATGAGAGGAGAAAGGCTTCCTTATATACAAGTCTAGGGCACAAACTTCTAGAGAGGCCAACATAGGAGAATTAAATTCCAATTAGGCCTATACCCATAGAAGTGGACCTATATTAAATATATTTTTAAGAGTCATTACTTCAAAGTTTGAAACAGCTGACCCGGAAGCGGGAAAAAATTCTTTCCAAACCCCGACATCTGGAAATCTCTGGAATTTGAAATTTGGACCCTGGGTCAGGGTCGAGGTCGACCTTGACCCAGAAGGTCGACCTTGACCCTGAGGTCAAGAACCTCAAATATCGGGGCAAGATACTAGGAAAAGGTAGGAGAGAAGTGGAAAGAAGGGCAGATCCAAGTCGAAGACCGATTCAAGGTATTTGACATGACCCCAAACCACTTACTCGGAGGGCTAAACCAGTCCTAAATAGAAGTGCTTCCATTTTCTGACGATACAATAAACAGATTTAATGTCTTGCATTTACTTTCTGCAACTCGTTGATCATCAACTTGTTATCTTCAAACATTCAATCAGTTATAGTTCATCATAATGATGATGGTATATAACTACTGCGACCTCAGTTCTTGAAGCGATGTGATCTATGTAATTCTATGATGTTATTTTTGAAGTTGAATGTTTATGTGAATTGTTGTAAGTGAGCTGTATATAAAGTTTTGTATCGATAGAAAGGAGAAGATTTGCACTAAATTGAGAACTATATCTGTGCATTTATATATGCATGTCCATCATTTCATTTTTGTATACTTAGCAAACTTTACTATTTTAGTAGTATGGAAATGAGCCCAAATGTAATAAGCAAAACAACAGTGAGCCAAACCGGCAGTGAGCCACCCTATGTATTATTAACCAGTTACATAATACTTGAGAGCTAGCCCTCTCATGTGGTTTTTCCCATCTTGGGTTTCCATGAAAAAAATTATGGTGTTATGTGTTGCTTTACTTTATGCTTTCAATTGTTTAGTTTCCAGCTGAATTAAAAATATGTTATGTGGACAATTAGTTAAGTGCTTTAGATTTTCCAAGGGTATACTAATTCACCCCTCCCCTCCCAGTATATCGAATGTTCAACACAATTAGCTTTTTCACTTCAACATTTTTTATTCCTTTCTTGGGTATGATTGCAAAGGATTATTCCATTTAAACTTTAAATGCTCTTTCTTGCATATTTCATCTTCTAACACTGTAGGATTTCAAAAACATCAAATACACACTTAGGAGCAAAACCAGAGAACATAGGAACATCTGGATACATTTCCAACAACCTCCTCACATCAAGTTGTCATCAGTGACAATACTAAAACATATTTTGAACACTTCAACCACCTGCTATAACATTCACCTGACAAATAAACACCCTCAACGTCCAAATCCAGCCCTTCAATGTCTAAGGAATCTTTTTACATTATTTGGTTGTCCACTCTTGCATTTTCCTCAATTGTACCAATTATGAATATCAAAACACCAAAGAAGTTGCAGTTTAAGCATCCAAATCCATCAACATTTGCCAATTTTAACATGCTAATTTTTCATTTCTCTTGATATAATCATTCAGCATAAAGTCACGTTCATAATCCATTTTCACTATTCATGCACACATGCTCAAACTTCAAATAATCATAACTAGAGGAAGACAAGCTTAAATTGAGCCAAATAAGAAATTGTACAATATAAATTCATCATTCCACATATGAATTTAACATCAAAAAAATCAAATTCCAACTTTCACATTTTTCCTTTTTCTCACGCAAAACCAGCAACATGGGCATCCACCATTAAAGAATGTCAAAAATTGAAGAAATTTTAAAAGCAATAAAATGAAAATCTAAACACACTCTTTTGATTCTTTGGTGAACAACACCCCATTTCCAACTTAAAATCTTCACCCAAGAAAATTTTGGCATCACAACATTTCCAACCCCCTGTTTTTCCATTTTTTCTCATAAATAACTCAATCAAATCACTCCATTCCTACTCTGGGAACTTTTATTTTTGCCTCACAAAATATTTGCAACAAATTTCAAATAAAAAAATTAAGAAATGATGGATATATGAGAAGCCCTGCCTCATTTTTCTCAAAAATGAAAATAAATAAAACTCCCAGCATACCAAATGAAAATGCACATCCTTTGGACAGCTTGAAGGGCTCCCAATTCCTACTCCAATGCAACGAATCTCATTGCAATCCATGCACAATCCATTCCAATCTCCTGTTTCCAAAATTCAAGCACAATGAGGGTTTTCTCCTCCAAAATTGGCTGTATGAAATAAACTTTTTTTCTTTTTTATAAAATGAAATTACTATTCACTTTTTGAAAACAATTAAAATAAAGTAAATAATAAAAATGCATTTTTGATTCCTTGATGGGAAATCAATCTACATATGCTACTGAACATAATGCGCCCTGTTTTCAAACTTCGATTTGCGCCCCTGGATGGTTTCCTGGATCAGCATCTAAGGGAGAATCCTCGCATCCGGATACAGCAGAATTGGTGGTGGTTGCTGCCAATGAACCCTCGGGTTGGTCTCCACATGTTACAGAGTCTTCGAATGTGGGCTGGGGATCGGAGGACATGATGGAATAAATGCTTCAGTGCTGATTTTAAAATTTTGACGACTTTATGTTAAGCTAATAACTAATCTCGTGTTGAAAGTTTATTGGAACACTAGTTCATTAGTAGGTTTTGAACTAATCTCGTGTTGAAAGTTTATTGGAACACTAGTTCATTAGTAGGTTTTGAGATGTGCAGTCAATTTGTGCAAAGCATATAACTGGAACTCTCCGGTATATAAACTAATTTTGTAAAATGTCTAAGTGCCTATTGGGTATCTTATGTAACTGCATATGCAACTGAATATTATGAAATATATACTTGTATTTAACAATGATCCCGGGGTTTCTTACTGATTCTTCGATGGGGGAGTTATTGAATCAGATTATTAATAAAATATGGTGGACATCCCACTTTTGCTTTAAAAAAAAAAAAATGCGTTTTTGATTCCCAAATGCCCCAATTACACTAATTATGCAATGCTTATTAAAATGAGCACAAATACACCATATTTAGCTCTTTACATAATAATTACCAATTAAACTATAAAATACAATTTCATTTTAAAGAGTAATAATAATATTATATATTCCCTTTCAATGAAAATGAATAAATACATATAAATGCATAAAACTTCTAATTTCTCAAGAATCAATATTGCCCCTCAATTGTTGAATGTAATTTATTGTGAATATTAATGTGCCTTACTCTTTAATGTAAAAACCCAACGACATGAGCAACTTTTTTTTATTTCTGTATACAAAATCAGCATATATAAAAGTACCAAAACCAATTCCAAGCATATATTGATGACTAGATTCATGCTATATAAGAAAATGGTTAGTTACATGATCATTAATTTAGATATCCCAAGAAGATAATCAAGAAAGGTCATGTTGATCGTTCAGATTGTCTGAGTTCCCTTTTGCATCTTTATGGGGTGCAACAATCCAAAACATGTGAACCGCTGCCCCGTCCACTACATCCAAGTGGACCCAGAAAATTATCTCGGGAACAACCTTAGAAGGGCTTCGATATAGGCTTGAGAGGTGAATGGCTTGGTCAAGGCTCAATTGCAGAGAGGCTGCGGTGCATCCCATACTACACCGTGGGTCTGTCCTCATTATAACAGGGTCAGTACAAGTTAAGTGTATGATATGTTTGTAGGTAAAGGATGACTCACACTTATCCTATTCTAGTGCATCCCAACAGAAATGGAATGTTGGTGTATTGCGCACTACACCATGGGTTCCATTCGTTTTTCTGTCTTTTGCACCAACAAAGATGGTAGTAAGTATGGGTCAATATACTTGGTTAATTGGGTAGAGGATTCGGTGTATCTCATACTACACCAGGATTTTGTCCTCCAAGCCAAGGGTCTTATGGGTTTAAGAGATAATTTCAAAGCAGTGAACCTACTAACTTGGTGGATTCCAACTTCAATCGCCTCTAAACCATTGGGGACAAGTCTGTCCAACCAGGAAGAAGTAGCTTTTGACATATACCACTATCTTCTTCACAATCCTGGGTAACACTTGCATTGATCACGCCTATGCTATACGTGATTGCCACCGAACCCTCACGATACAATGGTTAGCTACGGTTAGGGTAACTACTTGTGCTACCATTACAATTATCAACTATCTTCTTTACAATCCTGGGTAACACTTGCATTGATCGCGCCCATTACATTGTCAACTATCTTCTTCACAAACCTGGGTAACACTTGCATTGATCACGCCCATGCTATACGTGATTGCCAATGAACCCTCACGATACAACGGTTAGCTACAGTTAGGGTAACTACTTGTGCTACCATTATAATTATGATAGCTACAAGAAATTCTCCACCTCCCTGAACCAAGTGAAGGTCAAATAGTGCCTAGCAGTAATCCAAACATTAATCATTGGAACGGTCCAATGACTGCTTGACACTGCTCCAATAATCCCGGAGAATCACTCTTGGGTCACCTCTTGCCCAGGGTTTTCTATCATTATAAGTAACAAGGGAATCATCCAGGAAAGCCATAGAAAGTGTGGGGTAAGAGTAGAAAGTGTGGGGTAAGAGTAGTTAAGCATTGCATACCCAAGTTGGACTACATTGATTCATATTAGAATCAATCAACCACTTTAGTCTGGGGTAAGAGTCGTTAAAAATTGCATACCCAAGTTGGATTACATTGATTCAGATTAGAATCAACCAACCACTTTAGTCTAAAGAGATTTGGTTGTTTACTTTATGCTGCCCTATATAGTTGAGGATAGGCGTACATCCCTAGATTGGTTTCATTTATGCCTCTTTCAAGTGATAATTCATTCATATGGCTATTAGCATGTTTATGAAAATACACATTCCTTACTTTACATACAATTCCTGATTCCTAACCAAGTAGATTTGGTTGTAGGGATGGTGTTATGATGGATTTTTAATCCTTTCATTTTGAATTTAGGGGCTGGGTCTTATTTTGGGTATAATGAAATCAATTATCTGAGTATTTAATGTCGCTACTCTAATTTATTTTATCATTTAGCTTGGATTCGGTGACACGTTAAAGGTTTGTGGAGGAAAGGTCAAGTATTTTAGAAGTCTTAAGTTGGGTATGCTGGAATGTGACAGCATATTTAATCTTATCAAGAAAATATCTATTCAAACCAAGGATTATAGGCTCCAAGTACAGTGCAAAAGAAGCAGATATCAATCATTAAAGGATGAGTAGATGGACAAATCTTCACCTTCACAGTTTTAAGAACTTGGAATGAGAGACGGACAATAAGGGAAGATGCCAAAGCTTTGGCCTATAGAATTTTACCTATACATCTTTTTAAAAAAAGTAAATACATTATGAGACGAAGATTGTTGCAGCAACTTAATATTAAGTCTATTACATTATTAAATCATAAGAAGTAAATCATCAACTTATTTATGCAATTAAATGCATGAAAATTATAAAGTAAATATCAAGCACACTTTAATGGACATCCACATAGAGTCAGGGTCACTGGACATTAGTATATGGTGGCAGCGGGGTATAATATGAGTTTGAACATAGGCAAATTACACTCAACTGAGCACGATGGGCTAGGCTTAAGAGAATTGGTCAATTTGTGATCTCCAAATAACCACTATTGGGGAAATAGGCATGTCTAGACTTGTGGAGCCAAGTAGAGTCGATGCCCAGTGTCTGCAAAACACTTATATCTAATGAGTTTTTTCCCTAAATATTTGCTCTATTTGGAGAACAACCCTATGGCCTTCATACTTGTTGGACTATAGAACTTTGTAAATATTCTATTATTTATCAGCTCTAGACATCAAGAAATAATGCTACCATTAATGCTCATGATATTGCTATTTTATTTTTTCCTAATGAGAAATTTCGTGTTCTCACATCTACTTAATGTTTAGATCAAGACAACTACACAAATCAATAAGGTGACATTAGATTCTCAGCAGATCTAGGGACTTCTCATCATTGAGAAAGTGTGTCTTGTACTATTTGTTGCATTCTTTTCAAAAAGGGAGCCTATCTCACAATCAAGCCATTTCCTGCATCCACCCAAATGGAGGTGGCCTTCTCCATCATGTGCCATGTGCCAAGAGCACTAGGACATCTATACTTTATTGAAACCATTTATATATACTCCATCTGTATTTTTTTATCAATATATATGATTATAAAGTATTTCTAATTTAAAAAATTAGAAAATAGAAAATGAAAAGGTAAGCTTCAAGTACTACAAGGCATTATTGCTACCCAAGAGTTAGATGTAGTTGAAAAATTCATGTTGTAGCAATCGTTAATTGAGCATACTTTTGGTCAAAACAAACTGTATAAAAATCGAATCTAAATTTGGACTCTCTTTGTGATTCAATATCAAGTCAAATGATAATAAATGTTTATTAAAAAAGCTGACCCATCATCAAGATAGTTATAATAATTATAAACCATTAGTAGAACTACTAATGAAACTAAGATACCCCACTCCTAACAAAAGGGGCATATACAACAATTGGGCTTCTTACACTGTACTTGCCACAGTTCCAAGTTAATGCACCTGCTAGCATGGTATGCACAGGTAGACCTCCACCGCTAACTTTCACATTAAAAGACAACTTTTGGTTGAGGGATGTGAACGACAGGGTATCTGGAGTTACCTCCACATCCACTCCAGAGGGTTCAATTATCTCAGATTTGTATGTACAATCTGCAGGTCCTACATTAGTCACTGTTCTGGGAGATTTAACAGAATATGATGTGTTTTCCTTAGCAAGAACCATCATAGAAGGATAGTTGAGTTGCCTCACTCCTCTAAGTTCATTCTTAGTTACATTGGAGGGGCAGACACTATTGTCTCCTGTCACTAAACGTAATGCTGTAGTGTTGTAGCCTTTGCTACACATCATGTTGATGTAATCATTCACATCTGCATCATACACAAGCCCTGGGTCATTGGCTCTCACTGGATCAATAAGTCCAGACCCATATGCAAATTCTGCATCTTTATTGCCATCGAGTTTATCATTCAAAGGATGAGCTGCAAAACATATTGAAGGTTAAAAATAAATAGGCTTCCAGATAAATTGGATAAGTTTCTACACATGATTGAATAGTTAAGATTACAAATCATATTTTGTGCCACAATGAATAATAAGATTGAAACCCAAGAGTTCCTCATACAGATAACCCAAATTATAGAATGGAGAAAAGATACAAAACAATTACTTTGATCAACATTTGAAAGAAGACAAGCAACTATTGGTGATTGTAGATTCCAGTAAACCATGACACTAATATGTACTGTTACTTTAAACATGATTTGCGTGACTCTTAAATATTAATTTTAAACTATTTTGGTTCCAGCTCAAGTACACTGAACTCCCATTTTTCCCAAGAAAATAGATTTTCTTTCCTTGCTATTCTCATTGCAAAACCTGTTCATTACAGAGCACAGAGCACTCTGCCATTCCTAGTTGAATTGTTCAATGCTTTTGAAGGGAGCTATCAGCTCTATTTGTTTAGCTCCTAGAGATCCTAGATATCCATCTGTCCTCATAGCTAGTGATGAAATAAAAAAAAAATTAGAATGGAAGCTTGGCTTACATATGAAATTCATGATCCCCCATATCTTTTTTCTAAATTCTTTGGATTATTAATACCAAGAGGAATTCTACGATGGCAGCAATGCTATAAAGCTGTGGAGTGTAAAGGCGTGAGACATTTGACAACCATTCACATTTGAGACATTTGACTTTTCATCTTCCCTAGCACTCATCGAAATTATAAGTTTTAGATAAATGTATAAAGATATTTTAAAAAAATTAATCTAACTGATATTTAAAAAAAAAATTATTAGTAGAGAATAATTAATTAAAAATAAATTATTAAAAAAATAATAAACAATATAATTTAATAAAATTTGAATGTTTTTGTATGTAGTACATATAATTTAAAGTAGAATAAAATAATTTTAAGTTAAATAAAATGTTTTTAATTGATATATCCCTGCATTTCTTTAAATAGATGAATTTCATACATCTATACTCCTAAATCTCTAACACTTAAAGCCTATTGAAAACTGTAACTAGATCTATCTAGGAATGAGATTTCTCGATAATGCCTTATTTATCAAATCATCTAGGTGGAGTATAGTTCTTTGATTCTATGTAGAAAATATTTTGTATTGAAAATTGATGTGATACCTGTGGTCATGAGAGCAGACTTAATAGCGGCAGGAGACCAATCAGGATGAAAGGACTTGACATAGGCTGCAGTTGCTGTAGCATGAGGACAGGCCATGGATGTTCCAGAAAGTATGTTGAAATCCACATACCTGGTATCCCCTGATTCTCTTATAAGAGGTGAAACCTTGGACCAAGCAGCCAAGATATTCACCCCAGGGGCAGTGATGTCAGGCTTGTAAAAGTAAAATAAGATCAGTTAGTTAATGTGATCACACAATACATAAAACAGAGAATCCCATTGTTAGTCTGGGATCAAGAATGTCACCTTGAGTAAACCTTTTGTAACTGGACTAGGACCTCTGGATGAGAAAGGAGCCACTATAGGCGCAACTGCACCATTGGGAGTAACAGTTCTCAATATTTTTGCAACAGGAGAGCTGCAACAGGATACAGAAGCGATTCAAAATTCAAATGAAGAAATGAGCTTCATTATTGTAGCAAAAAATTTATATGCAATAGCCAGCCTTTTTTTAATCTCTGTTTAGAATTTTATCAATATTTTAAGAGTGACTGATAAGGTTAGACATTGGTAAACTTTATTCAGACAGGACATTATAATTTTGCCTCACCGGTATACAAAAATCACATGCCACAAGATTCGGCTATGCCAACATCATTATTATCTTATTGCATCCAAAAACGAATTTCATAGTATCATAGTTAAATTCATGGGTTAGCATGTTAAATTCTGGTAGTTTTTAGGGATGTATTAAAATTAACTTATTTTAGTTGCATTAAAGACTTAACCTTGTTCAAACTTGTTTAAGGTGATGAAGTAATCGAATTACCCTATGGAGTTGATGTAGGACTTTATCTTGTTTGTTTCTGCAGTTGATAACAGTGTTGCAGGAAGAAGATATGTTTGTGCTTCCTCAGTGTTTTCATCAATGTAATCCGAACTAAGTATGACACCAGCACCTCCAGCTGAGACCACTGCTGACTCATCATCTGTTTCGTCACAAAGCACTATCTTTCCTTCAACTTTTTCGGGATCCAAAGAATCTGGATAACATTGACTGTGGAGTACATACAGCAAAATCCATAATTTTCGTTTCAAAAAGCATATACACCAGTGAGTTCAAATATTTTTTAGACAGGTATAAAGGGCAAGCTATATATTTATAATTTTTCCTCCTTTTTAAATCAATTTATCATTTTTCTTTAACCACTATTGATTATAGAAATAATAATTGCTTTCTAAAAACATTTAAGAATCTAAGATCTATATATTGAGATTTGAAAAAAGAAGTATGTCACCTTGAAACATTTAAGAATCTAAGATCTATATATTGAGATTTGAAAAAAGAAGTATGTCACCTTGCCTCCTCTGAAGAATGGCCCCCAGAAATATTGGGGGCATTCCCCGCGTATATTAAAGGATACCATTGCTCTTCCATGGAAAATGTGTTTATAGCTATTCCCTGTAGTAAAACCAACTTTTGTTAGCTCAGGGTAAGCTCACTATTTGTATTTTATTTAAAAATAAATAAAAAAATAAAAAAATTCTGATCATGGGAAAGGGCCTGAAATTTTCCAACTGCCAGTCATTTTTCTTACCACATGATTAAAGATTGAATCTTCTTTCCAAGTTTTTATCTATATTTTAACATAAATTATATGTCTGAATTTTTAATACAAGTTTTATGTGATGGATGAAAAATAAACAGCAACAAAAACTAATTACCCCTCAAAAAAAGGCTTCTAAATTTTCTTAGCAATAACCGCAATAAAAATCTAGGAAGCCTTTAACATGGTACCAGGCTGCAAGCATTTGACATTCAGTTTAAAGGAATGTTTAGCACTTTCTACTGTGTGCCTATCATCCTAACATATCTTACAACGAAACTTATAAAGAACAACATGAAATTTGTCAATGTTGGTCCCAAAATCAAATATATATTAACCAACTTTTGAGTGTAATATTCTTAAATTAAGTTCTCCCTCTTATTGTATACTTAAAAAGACATTCTTCACGTATAAGTGAATGAAACATTGGTTTTATTACTGCTGATGGAGGTACGATATAGATGCATTGGCATTCTTCAAGCATTTACATACTGTGCGGTGGCAATGAGTGGTGAGTTTGAAAGTTGGAGAAAAATTCTGCTTCAAGTTATCCAAGCAGCAAATGGCCTTCTGGGGTTCGCTTTCCACAGAAAGAGTGAAGCAAGTGAGAAACACTGGTCTCATTTTCATATGTTTCAATTTGTATATGTAAAAATAATTAAATATTCAACTGCTGTCCATGTCCACTTGGATATTAAAGCATAAAACAACTTCTTATCCTAAGTTGGGTACCCAAGTCCATTTGGGAAAGATACTGTGATAAAAACTGTTTTGTCTTGCTTGGATAGCAACTATTTGTAACTATCTATCTACATGATAGCTCTTTTGGGTATGCCTAAGTTGTGTTTTTATATGGAGATGATTTTGGACGCCCAAAGGGTGATTTTTTTTTAGAATAACTCTTCGTTGGAGATGCAGGGTCGATTGAAAAAAGTTTTTGAGGCTGCCTTTTCGGAAAACAGAGTTGCTTTTTTAAAGGTCGCATGTGCAAAGAGGAAGATTGAATAATTGTGATTATTTATTTTGATTGAGCAATATAATTTTGACACCTTTGAAGATGGATTTATTTCTTGAAAGCGTTTCTTCACGTATATTCTGTCTTATTTTCTAATTTGTTCATATCTATTTTAATTATTGAATTTCTACATGCTAAAAAAATACTGTTTTGTTTTGAATGCATATGCATGCAACTTAATTTCAGATTTAAAACACATATTTAAGATTACATAGTAGTTGAATAATCACTATATTTCCAGCAATTACAAGTGGCTTTTGTAAGCTACTCGGATGTAAGCTACTAGGATGCTTGTCTCATTGTGCTCTGTTTTTGTCAATAAAATATCTATCCCTTAATGAGAAAATCTGAAGTTGAAAGTATGATTTATTGATACTAGAGCTAAAATTGTATGAATATATATTTTTGGGTTTCTCAAATGACAACTGCTAGTGCAGAACCTATGGTGTGACAGGTTGGCGTGGAGTGTACTGGAATTCTATGTCCCTCGAGAAAAGATACAATTAGAATGAGTGGTATGTGATGAACTTTCCTATTGTTGAGAATTAAATATAAAAGCACTTAAAAATTGATGGTTTATATAGCTCGTTGAGTTTGTGAATCAAACAAGGAAGTTATGTTTTGGATATTGTACATCACTGAAAGACTACGCATAGCTTATAATGAGAAGATTAAATATGGCATCTTGCCTAAGAAGAAAAGAAAGGGGGAAAACAACCATTTGGGTAGAAGTTTATTGCATTTTTTTTTTATTTTTTTGGGTACTCCATCCAATTTTAGATGAAGGTAAGTAGAAATATAATAATCTATTGGAAAATCACCATTTTCCTAATACCTGATTGCTATAACAAGGTAGGGTTTAGGTACCTGCAAATACATATTGTTCCCAAGAACAAGTGGAGAGATGAATTTTCGATCAGTTGTGCTGGCAGCGACAGTGAGAGTCCAGGGATTATAGTTGCAAACGTTTTCTAGACCAGTTCCAGAGTTTCCTGCAGAAGCTGATACCAAAATTCCCCTTTTCATGGCATGAAATGATCCAATTGCGATTGAATCTTCAAAGTATTCTATTTGTTCGCGCTCCCTTCCAAGTGAAATAGAAATGATATCCACTCCATCATGGATGGCATCATCAAAGGCAGCAAGAATATCTACATCCTCACAATGTCCGTTGGGTGCCCAACAAACCTTATACATTGCAATCCTTGCACCGGGCATTCCTCCACGGGCATCTCCTTCCGCCACACCAAGAAGGCTTGCATTTTTCACAACATTCCCAGCTGCTATGGATGATGTGTGTGATCCATGACCATGACCATCTCTTGGAGACAAGAAATCTTTAGCTGGATCACCGTCCAACCCTTTGTTGTAGAAGCTTGCTCCAATAATTTTTCTGCCAATGCAACATTGTTTAGAGAACTGTGTGGTGGTAGTTTCAAATTTAAGCAAATAACTACAACTACATGTTGTTTCTGTACAAATCTAAATTTTTTTTTTGCTTTAATCATATAATTTCTATGTTAATATATCCATCTCAACTATTCAATTAATTACATTATAAAATTCGATTAATTTATTTATGTAGTCATTTATACTCAAATAATTTTCTAAGGTTTAGTTTATTTCCCTATATAAATATATTCAAAACACTCAAAATTATAATTCATAACTTTTATGACCTCGCTTTATGAAAGAAAAGTAGTTGCACTCATCTATATAATTGAATAGGAAGAAGAAGAGATCTAATGGTTATGTTTCTGCTGATTCATTTTAATCTAAAGAAATAAGATGATTACTAATTAATCACATTGAGCCAAGTCAAGTATAAGATAAGTAATTGTTTAATTGAAAAGAGTAGCATTAGGAATGGTTTAATATCTTCAATGACATTGATTTCTTGATATGACGTGATATATCTTTTGTCATGTTTCTAAAACCAAGTTTTGGATGCAATTGTTTTTAACACATAAAATTTTGAGCCTTGTAAATCAATTGAACATAATTATTATTGGAACCATATTTTCTAAAAACTGTAATTTCATCCCTAATATATGACCATATCTAGAAACAATGATCATGTCTATGTTTGTCATCTATTCTACATTTTGTTCCTTTACTTTAGTACTTGAGCTACATCAAGATGATATTGATTTACACCTTTAGATGCTTATTGCACTAAGATTGAAGTACTTCACTTGCTTAAGTCTTCGTAAAATCAAATAGTATTTGTTGCTCACAATGAGTAATGATAAGATAAATAGATGAGAATAATGAGAAAAATTTTTCTTTGGTAGGGTTTGGTCATATTTTTCCTACAAAAATTTCCCCTATTCTATGCATGTAAAATGAGCAATATTGTGATTCTTTTCATTTTCTATTTTTCTAAAAAAAAATTAGTCTGCTATGACGTCTTTACAGTGTTGAAACAAGGAAAAATTGTCATGACAATATTCAAATAAATTTCATATTACAAATTTTCAATTTCAC
>MU226183.1:1013190-1026325 GCA_018584345.1 Thuja plicata | reverse complement strand
TAACCACCTATAACCAAGTCTTGGCTTGTAATTGCTGAAAGGTGTGGCAGGATACCATTTCCAATCCTTCCACCAAGGCCTAGTAGCCTGAATGCCAATCTTATGAAGCAGATTGGTAGGAATAGCCAAGATAAAAAGATCAAAAGTCTGGCGGTCAGAACGAGCCAGCCGAAATTGAACCTACATATCCTCCCAAGATCGGAGCCCCATAGAGACTCTGGAAAAAAGATCTTTGGGAGTCCGAATGCCACATTTGAAAAAATGCAGAGCACAGGCCCCTTGAGTTTTGGCCAAGGGTATACCCTGTATGGAAAACAGGGGAGACCACCAGAGGCTTTGCTGATTGAAAGAGAGCCCATTATGGAAAGCATCCCCATCCCATCAAAGCTAGGGCTTAATAGCTTCCCAAGATTTCCAAATACTCTTGATGACAAAGGTACCCTGGATTTGAACAGGTTCTCTCATTGTGAGCAAGGTCCGGAGGCCAATGCCTTTCCAAGCTGGCCTGTGGACCAGAAATCCAGCAGAGATGCAATGTCTGACAAGAATTTTCCATGTCTCATCACCAGTGAGAGCTCGGATAATCCATTTCACACAAAGAGCAAGCCCTTGCTTCTGGGTGGAAAGAAGGCCCAGGCCTCCAGAATCACGAGGGAGGCAACAGTACTCCCAGGCAACCCGATGAAATCCATGGCCATCAGCACTAGAGGCCTAAAGAAAGTCTCTGAGCAGACGCTCAAGCTTGAGATAAGAGGCCTTAGAGGGGGCCCAACAAGAGGAATAATAAACATGGGTCGCAGCCAGCACTTTGGAACAAATCTAGAATTTCCCCGCAAGAGAGAGCGGCTTGCAAATCCAATAATGCAATTTTTTCTCAATTTTAGCAAGCACAGCATTCCATAATTCCACAAAAGAGCCATGAAAGGCAAAAGGAATGCCCAGGAAGTGAAAGACTTCTCCATGTTGCACCCATTTCCAGCCGAAACTAGTAAGCCAAGGCACGGCTGGTCTATATTTTTAAAATAATTTAATATAATTATGATGCCTTCTACCTAAGTCATTTACACATTGGTTTTGTCACTCCTATGTCTCCCAAAAAATTTATATCCTTGCCAAAATGAACTCTGCCTGGCATGTTCATGGAAAATTTTGACCTAAAAGTTTCATGTACTTCAAGGTTTGCTTGCGAGTCATCAAATCAATTCCCCATATAGAAGATAATGCTTTCCATATTTTAGTACTTGTACATTAGTAATAGGATTCCTTATCATGATTAATTTTTCTTCCTAGCATCATTCAATTTCTCATTGAAAAAGAGCGTAAGTAAACCTTAGTGGCTTAACATTTCTTTGATAGATACACTTGAAGTGTTGATATAGAAATAATTAAAGTTTTGGTGATCCGATATAGAAATAATTAAAGTTTTGGTGATCATCCTGAGATTCTCAAAATTTATGTTAGTTACATTTTTCTACATAAATAATTTCCCTCTTGTACAATTAAACCAGGATGCACTTATACCCTCAAATTTTTTCAATGAACCTCTTATAAATGTTCACCACCCCATCAAGATCCACACCTCTGTGAATATTTGAAGTGTGGGTCAGTCATGAATGACCTTAATATTTTTGGATCCATGCTCAATCCACCAATTTAAATAACACTAGTTAGATATACCAACTTATCTTTGCAAAACTCTCTCTTCTCAAGGTTTATTAACAACCTTTTGAGTATATCTTACATGTCCCAAAAATGCACTAGACTATTATCTTCAAAATTTTATTCCCGACCATTTTTAAAACCGTATCATTGTTTTCAACATTAGTTTCTCTATTGTAGGCCTCTAGGATACACACTTATTGTTCTCACTTCACCTACTATTAGATATTTCACACTTTTTCATGTTCATGCTTTTAGAAATATTGGTGCCATGTGCTCTCTTGTGGTTGCCTCAAATGGTTGTGTCAATGGTGATATCATGGAAGGGTGGTGGATCTTGGTCTATGTTATCTGGCATAGCTAATGGACTATCGTCAGTTCTCCTTACTTTCCTTAGTTGGAAAATATTTGGCCCCCTTTCTTTTCAACACTTGTTCTCTATCATGGGTTGCAGGCAATATGTGATAGAAAATGAAATTCAAATGCTCATAAAAAATTGATCTATATAGATTTAATCACTTTTGTCACTCTCTCATGCTTGCATAAGTTGGTTTTAATATCTGGAAGCCTCTCACTAAAGATATAATTAAGCTTTCTGTTTGTGCTAGGGATTTTCTATTGTAGGTTTTCACACACTAGAGAATATGGAGTTGATGGATTGTAGGTTATGGTCATGGATTGAGCATTTCCCTCTCTTAAACTATGGTTTACTTCTTTCAACCTTATAGTTGAATATCAATATTATTCTTATTTGTGTCATGTTTCTTAATCCCCCTTTTTATTTAAAGGGGAGATTCTTGCTTTGAAGATATTGGCAATGCTATTGATCAATTTTTGAAGGTGGATTCAATCATGTTAGACATTGAAGCCACTCTACCTTTACTCATATGTTGGTGGAAGATTTTGTCTTAATGTTTGAGGATAGTCGGTGGACTCAATTACTTGACTATAAGAGCCAACCAGACATCTTTTTTAAATGATAGTCCTTGCTCTTGCTAAAATATTATAGGTTTATCTACATGGTGGTGGAATGCCCTTCCAATCATTTGATTATAGATGTTTTTGCTATTTTTGACTCTCTGGTTGTTGAAGATTCTTGTCTAGCCCCCATTTCATCATCATGATGTAATCTTGTATGCTCCTTTTGAAGTGTCTTCCCCTAGGATTAGTGCAAGCAGAAACATAGGTGATTCCATCATTCCATCATTCCCTTATCTAGAATATTGGTCAAATTTCCCTCTTTTCCTTCTAAGAATTTTGTCAAACTATTTGTTTGTTAGATTTTGTTTAGTGCACATTGATTTCTCAGAAAGAACTCTAAAATTTTGATTGAACATTAAATACTCGCTTGAACTCACAACAATGAATACAATAACAAAATACCTTGATTGACAGACTCAAAATATTGCAGACCTTAATCAACTTATATCAGAATTAAGACAACAATGATGAAGAAAATTCAGTTTGCTTGATAAGTTCTCCTCTAAGGTGATTGACAAGGACAATTATGGGATTAATAGTCATTTTTGAATGATTTTTAGATCAATATTGGGATAAGAGAACAATCACCAAATAAACATGGAATCACAAAAGATTCTTTGATCCTAAACACCACATAATATCCAGCTTGAAGCTTGATAGTCCCTAGGTTATCATCATATTGTAAGGAAAGATAAGATGCAAAAACACCTTCCTAATGTCAATTATGCAAGGGATGTAAGAAATATAGACTTTTAATTCAACTCATAGAGAAACAAGGTGTGGAAATTAATGGAGAAATAGAACACAAAATTAACAGACACGCATGAATGCAGTGAGTCTACATGGGAAAACCCTTTCGGGTAAAAAACCCACACACCAAATTCGAGCCCCTTCTTGTATTACAATAAGACAAAAAAATTATACAGATCAGAATCATCTGATGTTTATGGTCTCATACAATTTAACTCAGCCAAGAATTACCATAAAAAAAAACTTTGTATTCTTCTGAGTTGATCTTTGTCACCAATAATCACCTCCCATTCGACGATCATCAACGATCAAACAATCCATCACTCATCACCAATTATGCATCAGAGATATACGCTTCATGATTCATTACATTTTTTGTAGACAAATTGTTACAGTTTATCAAACGCACACAGACAAACCATTTTTGTATTCCATCCTAGACTATCCAACATGTTCGCTTAGTCCACCTCAGTAGTAAACTCAGAAACACGACAAGCATTTTGGTCTGGTTCCTTTTTCTCTTTTGCCTAAAAATTGTGCTCGATCATTACGTGTCCACTGTGAACCACACATTTTCCATCTGGTAGCACATCGAATATTATGCTCGGGTTCCTTTTTTATTTCAGTTCAATCTCACGCTCAAGCAACATGTGTCTTCTTTCACTTATACTTATGTCCCATTGCTTTCTTTGGATTTATTCCATAGCGAACTCCCACCACGACACTAGTAAGTATGACACACTTTTCTTAGAAATCTCCCACTTGACGAAGTACATACTGGTTTTCTCTAGGTTAACATGTGAATTCGTTAGATTCAGGGCCTTTAAGCCCCATCTAACTGGCACACCATCTAAACTTAGTTTTAGTCACATGTTTCATCAACACATCTGCAATATTGTCCTGAGTATCAACCTTTTCAAGCTTTATCTTCTAATATTCTACCATATCACAAAAAAGTGACACTGTGCATCAATGTGTTTTGTTTTGGCATGGAAAGTAGGATGTTTTTCCAAACAAATGGCACTCTAACTATCACACCAGATGATAATCTACCTTGAATCAAAACCAACATCAGAACACAAATGCTTAAGCCAAACGACCTCTTAATAGGCACAAGTATATTCCATGTACTCTACCTCTGTAGTAGATAAAGAGGCTAGATAATTCTGCTTGCTCATCACACTAATAGCACCAACAATCATCATGAATACATATCCATTGGTGGATCTTCTTCTATCAATGTAGCCTACCCAATCGACGTACACAAAACCTTGAATGCTAATAGATCTATGTGATCTAGCTGAGTTTACCTGATATCATAAAAAATACTATGATGTACCCTTGAAATATCTTAACACTCTTTCCATAATATCCCAATGTGGCTTACCTATACTAGCCATAAACTGACTCAATACTCCCACTGCTTGAGCAAATTCTGGTCTAGTGTTGACCATTGCATACATAAGAATGCCAATAAGACTTGCATAAGGTATCTTCTTCATTTCATCAATATCATCTAAATATTTTGGACTGTCATTAACAAAAGAAATTTATTCCTTGCAAAATTGGAACTACTTGCTGCTTATAAACCGACATATTAAATATATCAAGAACATTAGAAATGTATTTTCTTTGGCTAAGCCAAAGATTTCTACTAGATATGTCCCTTTTGATTTTCATTCCCAGAATGTACTTCGGTGCCCCCAAATATTTCATTTCAAACTTCAAGGACAACTGAGACTTTAAATCTGAAATCACACCCTTACTATTGCCTATAAATAACATATAATCTGCATATAGAGAAATAGTAATTATCAGGTCATCTTCAACTTTATAGTACACACAATGATCAGATTCAGATATCACAAATTGCAAAGATAAAACATATGTATCATATTTCTGATACCACATTCTGGGTCATTATTTCAAACCATAAAGAGACTTTTTGGAGTTTACGTACCAGATGTTCTTTACCTTTCTCCACCAAAATCTATGGCTAGGACATCTAATTTCTTCTTCAAGATTACCATTAAGATGTCTTCACATCCATGTGCTCGATCTCAAATTCATATGTTGCTGCAAGTGACAATACAAATCTAATGGATGTCGTCTTGGCTACGGGAGAAAATATTTCTCCATAATCAATCCCTTCTTTCTAAGAACACCCCTTCGCAACCAGTCCCACCTTGTACTTTTCAATACTACCATCTGAACCATATTTATTCTTAACACCCGCTTACAACCTAAAATCTTTCTACCTTTAGGAAAGGGCACCAGATCCCAGGTTATATTCTTCTCTAATGATCTCATTTCATCATTCATGGATTACAACCAAGAATAAGAATCATACATGCTAATAGCCTCTTTCACATTCCTAGGCTCATCAGTGTCAGTAAGAAAAGCATAGACACAATTTACATTCAACATGAAATATTAAAATCTTTCTAGTGAATAACCATACCTACCAAGTTTCCACCTATCATGTGTTGATCTCCTGAATTCTTGATGTGGAGGTTCTTTCAAGGTTCCTGTTCATGTTCTTCTTCTAAAATTTTAGAGCTTCTTGAGCTCTCCTCATCTTCATGCACACTCAGAATTTATAAATCCTTCTTGTTAGAAGCTAAAGGGATTTTATTTACTCATTTTTCTTTCTCTTTCTTTTATGGTTGCTGATTGACTGAGATAGGTTCCAACTTGTGGAAAATAACACTCCTACTGTACAAAATTTTATTAGTAGCTAGATTCCAAAGTTTGTATCCCTTCACACCAATACGATAGCCAATGAAAATAAATTTATAGCATTGTTTTCTCTACTGGAATTTTGATTTCCATAGAGTTTACATCATGTGTCAACAAAGCATCTTTAACATACCTTAAAGAGACACTATTACAACATACAAGTTTGGCAACTAACCTATACAAAGTCCAAATGTGTTCACCTTTATCTAAAAAAATAGAACCTCTAGTAATCTTACAACCACCATGCACAAAAGTTACCTAAACTATAACATCATTTGGCTTACTAACAAAGAGTAGATTTCGAGCCAACCCTTATATATGAAGAACTCTATCGATTCCCTTTATTCTGTTGTCTGGGAACTAGACTATGACTCTTCCTCTCCCTATTATTTACAACGTTCAATTGCTTGCCAGAAACACCTTCCCTCTATCATATGGTTCATATTTTGAGAACCATTCTTTATGAGATTTTATATGGAATGATGCCCCTGAATCAACTAACCATACATCATTAGATTTAGGCACAACCAAGGCTGCTACAAAGGCGTCTACATTGCTCTGAGAAGACTCAGTGTTAGAAGTATTCTTCTTCTTCTTCTTCTTCTTCTTGTCCTTTCAGATATGCCCTTTCTACCCACAATTCTAACACTTTGCCTTGGACTTCTTACCCTGAGACGTTTATCTCTCCTGTATTTTTGACTTGGACTCATCCTTCTTTTTTCTTTTGTGCTTTGATCTGCCTTGAGAAATGAGAACCTCTTTAGCCACCTCAGAGGATTTTCTTCTGATCTCTTCTGAAAAAGTGTAGTAGCTACCACATCCATTTTGAACTAGGTAGTACTACTCCCAATGACCATCACCAAGTGGTATGACGAATCAAACAAGGACCACAACAATAGCATACACCATTCTTCTTCACTAATGGATACACCAATTGATGTAAATTGTGCAATCACCATATTGAATGCACTCAAATGATATGCTACAGATGTTCCTCCATCAATTTTCAAGGAGTATAACTTCTTTCTCAAGAATATTTTATTCATGAAGGACTTGTCCTGATAAATATCTCCCAACTTCTTCCATAGAGAATATGCGATCTTCTCCTCATGGACATTCAATAGAACAACATCTGCAAAGATCAATCTTATTAGTCCTCTGGCCTTTCAATTTGCTAATTCCCAAGCTTCTTTCTTCGTTCCTAAAGGCTTAATTCCAGACATAGCAAGCCAAAGATCTCGGTCAACCAACATATTTTCAACTTTAAGTTTCCACAACTTAAATTTTGTGCCATTTAACTTTTCAATGTCTATTCTCCTAGAAGTGCCAACCATCTTAATCTACAATCACAACAAATGAACTCTTTGCAAGACTCCAACTAAACCAAAACTGACACAAAAAACCAACCCTACCCAACAAGGATAACACAATTGGCCAGGCTCTAATACCACTTGTAAGGAAGTATAAGTTGCAGAAATACATTCCTAATGTCAATTATGCAGGGGATGTAAGCAACATAGACTTTAAGTTCAACTCGAGAGCAACAAGGTGTGCACAGTAATGGAAAAATAGAACACGCAATTAATACACACATGAACACAATAATTTTACGTGGGAAAACTCTTTCGTATAAAAAAAACCCACACACCAAAATCGAACCCCTTCTTGTATTACTATAAGAAAAAAAAAAATATATAGATCAGACTCATCTGATGTTTATGGTCTTAGACAATTTAACTCAGCCAAGAATTACAATCAGAGGAAACTCTGTATTCTTTTGAGTTGATCTTTGTCACCAATAATCACCACCCATTCGACGATCACTAATGATCAAATAATCCATCTCTCATCACCAATTATGCATCAGAGATAAACACTTTGAGATTCGTTATGTTTTCTAGTAGACAAACTGTCATAGTTTATCAAACGAATGCAAACAACCCATTTCAGCACTTCATCCTAGGCTATCTAGCACATTCGCTTAGTCCATCTCAGCAGTCAACTCAGCAACACAAAAAGCATTTTGGTCTGGTGCATTTTTTGACTTTGTCAGGCTATGGTCCTTATGCATCACTTGACCACACGTTTTCCATTTGGTATCACAACGGATATTATGCTCGAGTTCCTTTTTTCTTTCAGCTCAAACTTATGCTCAAGTAGCACGTGTCTTCTTCCACTTATATTTACGTTCCACTTCTTTCTTTGGATTTATTCTGCAGCGAACTCCCACCGCGACACCAGTAAGTATGAGACACTTTTCTCAGCACATATGAATGTCGTCACTACTTGGATAGTAGGTGACCAAACTGAAGATTGTGCCTAATCATAAACAATCACCTGCTTTGTAGAAGTATGCACATTAATGATGTCGTCGTTACCATGATCACCAAGAGACACAACACTGTTATCTTCACATGATATTTAATGTCCCATGTGCATCACGAACTGAACTTGTGATAAGGAATTCTACCTCATGCATAAACTCACACCATTTCCAGAGTCGTGCCCAATAGAGCAACGGCGCCGATAATCTTCAGAAATATTTCTTCTTGGAAGTGATTATTGTTAACTACTACAAACTATTATTTTCATAACCTTAATCGCCCATATATAATGATAATGATATTATTTCCCATAATAGTAATCTATGGCGGCTATAGTCTAGTTGACATGAAGCAAATGTAATCACTCTTAAAAATATATTAAATATAAGTGCCGCTATGATATGGTTTGCAACAATTTAATTTCTTAGAAGCAACCTTCCGCTAGGGCAAGAGCATTGTGTTTCATTTAAAAACTATGGCAAAGAGGAGAAACCCAAAATTGAGCCCTGTTGAACACATGCTCAGTTTATTTATTTATAGATTGATACACATTAAATTTTATGTTCACTATAGATCAAAGTTAGCTAAAATATTAATTGTGGATAGATGATATAGTAAACACATAAATAATGTGAATAGTTAAATACGACGTTGAGTGGCTAGTCTATGCTAGGAAGATGAGAATGACAGCGGAAGAGTCTTTGGCGTGTATTGAAAGACCTGTCTATAGCATAGTAAAAATATGTATGCTAACATCGCCCCTAAATTAATTATGTTTATTATGTTCAAATATCACCCCATAATCTAGAAACAATAGGTCCTGGCTTAAAGCGTTGTTAGGTACCCATTTACAATCACTTATCAAATTCTTCATACTGCTTCCCCTTGTCATAATCACTTTGGGATTTTAAGACTTACCCCTAACTAACACAACTCTAAAGTGGTTTAAAGCTCACCACAAACTTCGCACTCAAGTGGTTTTGGCTAACCACAAACCTCACACACAAAGTGGTTTTGAATGACCATAAAACTCTCAACAAGTGGTTTCAAATTATGACAAACCAATCACACAAATAGTTCCAATGGCTACATACCATCATGATAGGGAAACCATCATCACTCTGGGATTTTCTCTTTGTGTTCGTGCATCAAAATTGATTATTGATTCCATATAAAAGGAAATCCATCTATCGAAATACATGGGTATCTAGCCATTGTACTCGCTTGTTCTATAGGAATCCATTTCAAATATATGGTTCACCAATATGTTAAACCAAAAACTTCTAGGGTGTCATGTATAACCAGTAATGCACCCCTTACAAATAATCAGGTATGATACATACTCTAGTTTTAACAAAGGTGGCCTACACTCAAACATTTGCCCAAAATATATAGCCCATTAACAACAAAAAAACTTTCTCGACTTTATGATTGCACATTGTTTAGGACTGACCTCTTTTCAATAGCCTCCTAAATATTACCAATGATTTTACAAGATTAAAACATCAATCTCTTGAGGGATATCTTTCAAACAATCTTATTCTACATGACCACTTTTGACAGCAACAAAACATTCACATTTAGATAAATAAATTATTTCACCACCAACCCAAACACTTTGCACCTAATGCAATCATAACTAGCTCCTACAATATATATATATATATATATATATATATAACTCTAGACATACACATGATCCATTCAAACACCAAGCACACAAATACACAAGACCAAAAACTCACAAACTATACTAGTCACCATATTCTTCTTTGACTGAGAGTACCTATGCATCCTACAACACTCATTTTTCACTTCTTCCACTACTCACATATGATTAAATAATACCAAAAGCTCATTGGCATCTCCATTTTTAGAATAGCCTTAAATCATAACATTCTAGGAAGCCACATCTCTTTTAAACATTTCATCAAACACATGGCATACATTCTCTGTCCTTCCACATTTAGAATACATTTCCTCCAGTGGTTTCTCACTACAACTCTGACAGTGCCTAAGCATACATTCTGCAATGACTTCCAAACTCTTGAATTCATCTTCTAGCAACTGTACAAATTACAAACCTTTCTTTTCCATTCTTCTTGGTAGTGACAACCACCTTGAGCTTGGCAGTAGTACTCTTTGAAATCCTCCAGTAACACTCTCTTACATCAATCTTCTTTCACATGGAATTACGTTTCCTAGAGATAGATCCCTTTGTCTTTGGCAGTATTCTCTTGTCTTGAAGTGTTACATTTCCAAAGCCAACATCTTCTCTTAATGGAAGTACTGTTCAGCTGCTATGAACTCCTTGCAGAGCTTTGAACACTTATCAAGATTCTTCTGCTATTCAAGCTCTTCAGGATATTCCACCATAATCTCTGATACCAAGTTAAAAACTATGGCACAACGGAGAAACCCAAAATTGAGCTCTGCTGAACACAACCTCAATCTATTCCTTTATAAAGGAATACATATTAAATGATAATGAAGTTTTTTTTTTCTGTAGAGTTAGCTGTGAAACTAATGGTGGACAGGTGAGAGAACATGCCAAACGTGAATGGCATGGGTCGTTAGTTCGATGCATGGTTGACAATTGAGTCTTTTTGGTCTATGTCGATAGACCTGTCTATAGCATAATTAATTTATGTATGCTAACACAATAGACTTGTACTACATTTCGCAAACTTGAAGTCCAATTGAAATTCAGTTTTGAGTTGATAGTCACTCATTTTTTGGAAAAAAATTGCAAGTTTACTAGTACCAATATTAAAGTGCATCATTAATTGGGCACTTGTTTAAAATTTGTACAAAATTATTGGGTCATTTGTGTAGAAGTATTCGATCAATTGTGTAAACTTTTTGGTTGTCGAAGTGAACAGTTAACGACGCAAAAGGGGTTATGTTTTGAGTGACACTTTGAAATGTCCACCTTTTGACTCTTTGACCCTTAACGTTCTCTACAGAGTGCTCCATTAATAACCAGAAACAATTTAAAAAAAAAAAAACTTGCAAACTCGCATACGAAGATTACCAAAAAGAAATCATCAAAATCCAATGTATAATTTAGGCTAGCTACAAGTGCGCAAAGTTAGCTATAACAACTATTGGTAATCTTCTAGTACAAAAGAGTCAACAACTATTCAATTTATGTCAACACTCTCTTGTATTAATTTGTATCTTTTCACTATTTCAATTAAAATAAAGAAAAATAAAAAGTTGTCTGTTATGGAAGAGTTGAATTGGGCTCCACATTAGAAAAATTTAAAAAATTAACTTTTCCAAAGTGGATGCAATATTAAATATTTACAAATTTACCAAATAATATTAAAAAATATTGGGACCCACAAATCATTTGCAAATAATATAAAAGGCTCAAAATATAATCTCCCTTTTGTTTTCAAATAGGAAATAGAAGCAAATTATAAACGTCTCCAATAGAAACTTCACAAATTTGTTTAGATCAATTTGATGGGTAATCCTTCTCAAAAGAGTCGAAACTGAATATTGGCTTAGCAAATTCCTATGCCTCTAAGCGGATTTATTGTTGATACGAGTTCTTGTAAGCATCTACATCATATATAACATTATTTTTATTGGAGCTAATTTTAAAGACAACAAAGCTACAAGTGCACTTTGATCTTTCTTCAACTAGGAGATCTTATACGGTTTCAATTTAGAAATACAAGAAAGATTTATTCTTTGTACCATTTAAGTCCTTACTAAATTATCAGTCGAACTACCATTTACTAGTTTGCAATTAGTAGTTTCAATTATGAAGTTATTATTTTAATTCAAAGAAATCAAATGAAGACAAAATATTATTTATAATAGTTAGCTCCATATTAACCTACCTGAAATCTCTTCTACTTCAGATGGATTGAGCCGAGCTGCGAATCCATTAAAGCTCTTTCCATAACTATGAGCCCAACGCTCTTGTGCTGCTTCATAGCTGAAATTACATATATATTTCTTAATTATACTTGATACAATTATTTATAATGTTGTTAATCTATCTATATATACATGTCCTACATTAGGAATAACATTCTTTTGTACAATCATCGAATCTAAAAATAATATCCAAAACTTTTTATTGCTGTTTATAAGGATATTAAAAAACTTTTTATTACTGTTTATAACGATATTAAAAAACAATTTGGGAAACAAATTATTACCTTCCAACAACATCTTGGAGCATATGAATGTGAGATGAAGCAGCTACTGTGTGGAAATCTCCTTCAACATCAGATGGAATGTCACCCATATATATTATATGAAGCTGATTCCAACACCCAATTCTTTTCCTTATCAGTAAACATTTTGGACAAAATATCAATTCATAAATATAATCCATTTTTTCAGAAACGAATACCTTTTTATCTGATTCTTGAAATGCACCAGCAGAAGCATTACTATTGACGTGCACCAGAAATAAAATGATCAGTGCTAAAAACTGGCTTTTGCTGATATCTGCCACTCTGAAATGGTTCATAATAAGCATCTTCAACTGCACCACGTTGACCCTCTTATTTATAGTTTAGATTAAATATCACATGTTTTCTTTATTGTTTAAATCTGCTATGTTTTCTATAACGATCTAATCACTGTGTAAATCCTTTTTTCTTTTCCTCGTTCATTTCGATGTCTTACTACAATTTAATTTTTTTCCTCGTTCATTT
>MU226183.1:988268-999736 GCA_018584345.1 Thuja plicata | reverse complement strand
GTGCAGATATAGGAATTGAAAAATATGATGGAGGAACAAGGTAGTGAACTTTAGGCATGCAATGGTATTAGTTATTTGTATCTTATCTTGTGCTAAAAGGTCATCATAAGAATGTCTAGCCTCATGTTTAAGATGAACATACTTGTAGTTCTTCTTAGTATTAGTATTTCTTGAGGTTTTATATTAATGTGATACAATGTATAACTAATAAGAAAGAAATTGTTCCGCGTGTTTTTGTTGAGAAATATGTCCTTGAGCCGAGGCCCACTCGGTGGGGCATTACATGGTACATGATCATTTACACCATGTTAAAATTTTGTTCACAACATTATTTGTACCTAAGTGGTTTCTTGTACATAAATGTACTTGTCTGATTCCATAGTAACATGAGTGAACGTAATAAACTGTGGATTTATCCCCAAGATTGGCAACACCAAAAATTCATGATAATGTGGCTTCCATCTGAAGCTACAAGTACATGCATCAACCTCTTAATCTTCTCATCTAAGGTTTCCTTAGATGAAATGCCAGACTTCCTCTAATTTTGATACCAACCTTTTGACCTCCTTTTCCAAGGTTGCTTCTAATAGATTGTCAGACTCCCTCTGAATCCAATGTCCATCTTCAATTTAGTTCCATAACTGCAAGTATCTAATTTTTCTTTCCCTTGAATGCAATTTATTATGCTTCTCGATCCGTCCTGAAGGAATTCCAAAGAGAGATTACATATAGTTGATAAAACTAAACTATCTCAAAAGGAAATACCAATCATAGAAGCATACAAGATTTGTCATCCAATGTTATAGCGTGAACTAACGAACATTATTCAAGAGTATGAAATACTTATCTCTTATGTTGACATATCATAGAGCTAGACCTGTAGCTAGGACTCATCTTTTCCACAAGGATGTAGTAAGGCTCTTTCTCTGTGATATTCTAGGTTCCAAGAAAAACCCCAAGAATATCACAACCAACCATCATAAGGTTCCATGAAATAACTTCTGTCAGAGATAGTGTTTCAAATATTTATGTGCAACCTCATTTTCTATACATAGATAAAAGAGAATTTCTAACGGAATCATCAGCCTTATAGCCTCTTTTGATTACGTAACCATTTATCTCTCTACCACTATGCAGTGCCTCCATATTGGCACAAGTCGTGTGGACACTAGAAATGGTGAATCAAGGAGGGTGCTTATAAAGGTTGAAATTTAGATTTCTACCTTCACTCTTTGCTCGCAGTTCATAGCCCCTTCCGAAGTTCTAGTTTGGTTCTATCATTTAATGAAGGTACTATTATTAGTCGCAGTGGTCAAACCTTAAAATAATTGACTTTATATGTGCAGGAAATTAAAATCTTACTCTGCAAAGCTTGACAATGAATCCCAACAGTCCTCAATCTGACTCCTTTAGGAATAAGGACAATTTCTCTGCAAACTCAATTGCAAGTGACTAATTTCTATCTATAACTTATATACAACTCTTTAGTTGTCACACAATGGTGTATATTATCTATTGCCAACCCACGGTTATGATGAGTCTCTAATCTGTAATGATATAGTTCACATAAAATGGAAACCTATCCTTGATCACAAATATCAATTATAGGAACCTTATGTATAATGTCCGATCCAAGTTAGTCACTATTATAGTGGGTATCAATAGTGTACTCAGTTTGATTCATTAGAGTTAACCAATATATATAATTATTTCATATTCTTCTCTTCCATTTGAAGTGTATTCCACATTCTTCACATTTCCTCATTCTCGGACGATCTCTTAGATCTCTCATTTTCTGATATCTTCCCTTGAGTCAGATCTACTTATAGGTGGATTCCTTTTACTTGTCATCAGCTCTAATATTCTGCAAGGTTTCACCCACTACTGAATTATCCATGGCATTATTCGAATGTCAAAGACAATCTAGCATGTCAATTTCATAGAATTCATTTGAACTTCCCATGATCAAACATCTGACGTAACACAACTAGACATGCATGACTAAATACTTTAGTTCTAACCTTAATGAGAAGCCTCGATGTTGGTTTGGTTGTTGTGACGAGTCGGTAAATTGTTCAATGCAATTATCTCTGACTTAAAAAAATGGTATGCTGGAATCTTAATTCCAATCTTCTTCATATACCAGTGTACAACAGACACACTTAACCACGGTAGGTCTGAGCAATCTTAACCAATTTCAAGCTAATAATCAATTTTGTTCCAAAATATTATATTCATGTACCAGGTAAAATATAAAGATAATCTCCCTGATGAAGCTTACGTCAATAGCCTCATGTTGTTCTTAAGAAATGATACCAGATATCGGTGTGGAAATAAAATAGAGAAGCATCGTCTAAGTTTGTTCTTGATAGAAAATAGAAATTTGGAAATATAATTCAACATGCTCATTCTGCAAATGATGATTCCACATCTAAACTTGTGGAGTAACTCCAAGCTACTATTGAGCATAACCTCCGATCTTTAGCACCATCGATAATTGAATTTTAGAGTCAATTTCAAATCAGATAATCAAGAATCAAACACTGTAGAGACCCACAAATATTTCTCATCCCACTGTTGCAGTGACTTAGGTTTGTAAATGAATACCCACACAATCATGGGAAGAAGAAATCAGTTATACTGAGTTGATGCCAATGATACGAAGTTGAAGTTCATAATGTCTTTTGTCTTAGGTGTAGATGTCTCCTAAGATAAAAGACATTACGGACTTGTCAAAGATATGCTATCCGTATTTGGAGATTATATTTTGAGAATTTGAATATGACAAGAAGAAGTCAACTCTTTGTTGAAATGATGAGAAATCTAAAATTTAGGCCCATTATGAAGATTCTTGGGCTAAGAACGATGGATGAGTCAAGTGAAAAATCTATTGTAAAGAATCTAATGACTGCATATGAGAGTGTGGGTTCTACATCACGCATGAAAGATAGTAATGTCACGCGATGTGTATGTACATCAACAATAGTAAGCACTCAAATGAAGAAATCTTGACTCATTAGAAAGACAAGAGAAGCATTGAAAATAAGTAGAAAGTCTCTAATGAGAGTTGTGGGAAGGCATCAAAGGGTGGAAGATCCAAATAATAACGAGTTATGGGCATTTTCTAGTAGACTACCGTGAAAAGATAAAGCAATTGTTGAAGATTTAAAATCCTTGATTGAAGAGTTTTGGAAGAATAAAAAATGAGTATCTCCTAATCAAAGAGATGTTGTAAGAAGGAGGATTGGTAGTCAAATCCGCATTCCATATCTGAAACATTTTTTGGATTCAACTCAATGACATAATTTTTTCCAAAATTTATACATATTGTATAGTCAGAAAATGGAAGCACTTCCATTGTAGACTGGTTTAGCCCTCCAAGTAAGTGGTTTGGGGTCATATCAAGTGCATTGAATGGGTCTCTAACTTGGATATGGATTTCCCCCATGTTCTGCCCCATTTCCCACTTTTCTGCGGCCTATTTCTGGCATCCTAAACTACAAACCTGAGACTTTTGACCTCAGGGTCAAAATTGACCTTTTAGGGTCAAGGTCGACTTCAACCTTGACCCTAACCTAGGTTAGAATCAACCTTGATTCTGACCCAAGGTCCAGATTTCATGATTCTGCGGTTTCCGAGTGTCGGGCTTTGGAAAGGTTTAATTCCCGCTTCCGAGTCAGTTGTTTCGGTCTTCGGAGTAATGAATTTTAAAATTATATGTAATATAGGTCCAATTCTAGGGATATAGGTCTAACTGGAATTTAAATCTCCTATGAGAGGAAAAGGCTTCCTTTAGACCTATATCCCTAGAATTGGACCTATATCCCTAGAATTGGCCTTTTCCTCTCATTTTATCTAAGCAAGAACCATCTAAGAATTGAAAAAGACAACTCTATGTATGATCTATTGAAGAAAGAATCTACATTCAAGCATCCAAGCATTCAAGCATGTTCAAGCACTCAATTCATCAAGGAGATCCATTGGTAGCCATTGAAGGATTCAAGCTCTATGGAGCCCTCTTGTTGAAGATTTCTCGATCCACATTCCTCTAAGCCTCTTCCTTTTCCAAGATATATTCAAGATTGGTTTTGAAGATCTATAAGAAATTGATTTGAGACATCCTACATCCAACATTCTAGATTCTACATCCATTTGGTGTATACATACTTGTGGATCCACGGATTTGAATCTGCCACAAGGGTTTCTATACAAGCAACGTGAATTTGTTCATTTACTTTGTTTTACTTATGAAATTTCAATTATACTTTGAGGTTAATTCTAAAACTGGGGTTTGACCAAGGAAAATCTCTCCCCCCAACAAACAAACTATTTTTCTTGCAGGGACAGGTTTGGAACAGCGAATTGGAGTGCAGATTCGAATACCCATTTCGGAAAACTATCGGGATCCGGAAACAAATTTTCTGTCAGAGATTTTGGGTTAGAATCAACATTCTATTCTGGGTCAAAATGGGAGTTCTGGGTCAAAATTAGAAATTGTGGGTCAAAGGTGACATTCATTTCTGGGTCAGAATTGACATTTTGTTCTGGGTCAGAATCAGAAATTTTGGGTCAAAGGTGACATTCATTTTTGGTTCAAAATTAGAACTGAGTCAGATTTGGAAAAGATTTCTGGGTTTTCTTTGTCTCTACATTTTTGTCCCAAATCCAGTGGCATGTTTTCCATAAACTTAGTGTAGACACCCAAAAATAGCATTCTTCAGATCTGTAGCATTTTGAGGTTAGTACTTTTCTTCAATTCATTTCAATTAAAGTTTTTAATCTTCCTAAATATATCACACAATCTCTTCTTTAAAAGGAGAGTTAGGGTTTTTCTCTTTATCCCTATCCTCAAAAGGTTTATTCATTTATGCATTTATCCTTTCTTTAGGGTTAATCAATTTGGATCTTCCCTTTATGAAATTTGGGATTAAGAGGATAATCTTATCTTCTTCACTATTCCTAAAACACACATTAAATTTATAACCATCCATATTCATACATACATAACACAATCAATCCATATTTTATTCTTTACAATATAATAAAAAACCATATTTTATTCCTTACATTTTGGTGAACCCGCGATAGACAACTCTTTCTTTTTTGGTGTTAGATTTACATTTTTATTTTAGATCTTGCATGCATATTAGATTATCTTTCTTTTATGTTATTGCATTTACATTTCAAAAAATCAAAATCAAAATCTTGTGTTTCCTAAATTAGTTCATTTGCATTGCATTGGTGTATGAGCTTTACTACATCTAGTCCTACTTATAGTACCTGGATTAGAAGAAGTCATAGACTTATGGGTTCCTTTGATCCTGATTCTTCCTTGCCTTTTCTTAGGATCCCGGATGAAAATTTGACCACCCATGATTCCAATCCTTCTATGGAGCATGACTCATCTCACTCCTCTCATGATGAGGATGATGCTTTAAGAGTTCCTCCTGAACAAGTCCAAAAAATTTCAATTGAATTTGATATAATGGGAAATTGGCTTATTCAAGAAAACCATAATCAAGATTCCATCCAAGCTATAGAGGCTCTTAAAAAAGTCCTTCGTGATAGGGATCAAAGTGTTAATCTCTTGTGTGGTATCACTCATCTTGTGCATTTGAATGTTAAACCTTTAGCTCAAGAGGCTAAAGATCTAGGATTCACTCCTCCTGTCACTAGTGAGGAACCTTCTTATGTTCCTTTTCCTAGCATTCCTACTTACACTCCTCCTTTAATGACTACATCTCTTCCAATTTCATCTATTCCTATGAGTGTTCCACTGGTGTCTCTACTTACCTCACACCCTTCTTACCATAGTGTTCCTTTTACATATTCCAATCCTCCCCCAACTGTGGTTCCAAGTGTTCCACCGGTTGTGTCTTCCATTCCTACCTCTTCCTACACTTCTCCTAGTGTTCCTAATATTTATATGCCACCTATTTCTTCTAATGATTCCACAATCATTATTTTGACTCAAACTGTTTCATCTTTACAATAACAACTTGCATCTTTAACCCAATCCAAGTTTGGCATTCCTACATGAGACATGGGCAGTCCTTTATCCTTGGACATTATTCGTGCTACAGTCCCTCAGCAAGCCAATATGCCTCGTCTTGAGAATTACAATGGTAAGGGAGACCATGTTACTTATGTTAAAACATTTCAAATCCTTTGTAGTGATTATGCTCATGACCTTAGGATTTTAGCTAAGTTGTTTGCTAGAACTTTTCATGATAAGGCCTTGCAATGGTATTGTTCTTTACCTCCTTATTCTATTGATTCTTTTCCTAAACTTGCTGATACCTTTATCCAACAATTTCAAAATAACAATGGTCTGCAAGTTTCCTTGACTGATTTAATGCATTTTAAACAAATCACTAAGGAAAAGTTGACTGGTTTTATTGGTAGATTTAAGCATTTGTATACTCAGATTTCTTATCATATTCCTAATATTGATATTCAACATATGTTTATTTCAAATTTACAAAAGGATATTAGAGATAAGATTCCGCTGACTGAATTTACCTCTTTTCAACAACTTTGCGCAGCACTTCATCATTATCAATTACAAGTGAGTCAATTTGAGAGCAACACTCCAATGGCTCATGTTCCAATTCATAAGAGTGACGCTGCTCCTAATCCTAATAAGTTTCATAAACCTAACAACTATGTCAAGGTAAATAAACAGACAAATGCAGTTCCTGATCAAGTTGTTGTTGCATCCAACAATGCCACTTCTGCATCCACTGCTTTTCATATGAATCGTATGTTTACTCCTCTATCTGAATCTTTACATTCTATTATGATTAGGTTGTTAAGTTCTAATATGATTACCTTGCCTCCTATTCTACCTCTTCTCCCTACTACGATGGCATCAAAATCCTTTGATTTTAAAGCTTTTTATTAATAGCATCGACAAAATGGTTATGATACTAAAAAATGTTATTCTCTAAAGCATAAGGTTCAAGACTTAATTGATTCTAATTCTTTATCCATTGATAATTTTGATGGTAGTGGGAACAAATTTGTCTCTCCTCCTAATCAAAACCTTCAAATCTATACAAATCCTTTACCTACACATGATACTAATACCATCGCTCAACCATATTTTGTGGATATTGTTTACGCTTCAAAGATGGATGATCTCAATCACATTGTTAATCATGTGGAGAGTGTTGTTTCATATCAACCTATTATTCAAGATCCTTTGCCTCTAATTAAACTTCAAGTTCCACCTAAACTTTAGAAACAAACTAAGGATAAATGACATAGGGAACTCTCAATTACCTTTGATGATTCTGAGACTATTAAGGCTGTCGATGGTCCCCTTTATATTTATGCTAGGATTGCTAAGATACCTATGTGTGGTTGTCTGGTTGATCCCACATCTTTAATAAATGTCATTACTGAGGAAAACTTTTTAATGAAAAATCTACAACGTGATTGTTATGATACATCTGATGCATGGATCCAAACTTGTAATGGTTTTCTCTATCCTTCACTTGGTTCTATTAACATGCCTGTTGAACTTTGTGGTAAATTTGTAGAAAGTACCTTCATTTTCGTTCCTACTTCTGATCAATTTCAAGTCAAATTTGGTTTGCCCTGGTTAACTCCCATGCATGATTTTGCTTCTCCTATTCATAAGTGTATTAATTTCATTCATAATGGAGGTGAAAGAGATTAATCATAGTTTGTATCAACCTTCTAGGCATAGAGATTGTGCTACTCTTGATTTCTTTTGGCTTTCATTACCTAATTCACATCCTCCTCGCCCTGATAACCTTTTTCGTTCATATCAAGCCTATAAACATCGCAAGATTTTCGAGTTAATAATGCCTCAGATAGATCTTAGCCATGGTATTTTTCCCACTCCTTCTATACCTCCTTTATCCATTACTGCTAGATCTGCTACTCAACCTCCCAGTGTCTCTTCTCATCCTACTAAGAGTCCTCCTATAGAACTTGTGAAGGAACCAGTTGTCATTCCTCCTAGTTCTCAACATGTTTCAATGAAAGATAAACGTAACAAATCTGCTAATGAACGTCGTAAGAAGCATAGGACTAATGCTAGGGTCCATGCCTCTGTTCTTCAAAATTCTTTACCTTCTGTCGACCAACCTATGCCTAATGTGTTGGAGGAAGTTAATACTCATAATGATGTTAAGATGAATGATTATGATGATTCTATTCACATCTTAGATCCTATTTTAATTAATGAGGAAGATACTCTTGATGATCCTATTGATCCTACTAATGAATATGAGACCATCGATATTGATACTAATTTACCTCATATGCTTTCCACTCAATTGATAATTATACCTAGTATCAAATATCGTGATTCTCAAGAGGATCCTTGTTTAGAACTGGCTATTATTCCTACTGTGTTGGATATAGTCCCTCTTACGAGTTTCCCACCTTCCCTAAATGATATAAACTGAGATAGGGAGAGTAGGTGATGCACGTGATTGGCTTGTCCTTCATGGTAGACCTTTTTTGTGTTTCCCTACTATATTATGCTTCTCCCATAATATGTTTTCTAAATTTTTGTTAGATTCTTTTATATGACCCTTGTTACTTTGTTGGTGCAAGGTGATAAAGGAATCGAACCTATTGTGCAATTCTTCTATATGTATCTTCACTCTTCTATATGTTTTTTTCATGTTATTTTGTACTTGTGCTATTGTTCATAAATTTTTCCCTTGTGTAGTCCGTTAGGATTTGCGACATGGTAGCATTGATTCTTTTTGGTCTCCATGTTGTGGTCTGAAAAGACTCTTGTTTGTAACTCTCAAGTTTTCTTTCCTCCATTGCGATTGGAGTTCTACTTTCTTTGGGGAATGATGTCAATTCATTGGCAATAATACTATATATACAAATTATCTTACGATCATACTGACCTCACAGTAGTTCGATCCCTTTTGTGTTCTTTGTATGTTTATGTCGTATTTCCCTTTATTTGTCTTTGATTGGGGGCATCTTGTAGTCGAAATGTAATTAGTAGATTTTTTTATGTTTCTGTTAAAGCCATTGCTCCTGTTAAAGTGTTAGAAATGACTTTAACATGGGGGGCATACTCTCTACTCACTTTTTGCACACATGCACTTTCAAAATATTTTCAAACTTAAAACCTTTTCCCTTTATGGATTAAAGACTAATCCTTAAAGCATGGATTTTTACCTTATAGGATCTCTTGATCCCTCCAGTTTAAATTTGTACGGATCACTTGATCCCTCCAGTTTCAATTTACAATGTTTTGATCCCTTAAGGTAGGAAGGTGTCCTTAAGACCGGATCTCCCTAATGGGTTGACTAGTGAGTAGCCACATTCACTAGGCGGTTTGACTCCATCTTTCCAGTTGCACTGTTTCCTTGTGTGGTTCACAATGGGACATAAGTTCTCATTGGGCAAGGTAATCACACCCTTTCTCTTTTTCTCTTTAACTAGTGATATCTCTCTTATCATGATCTTAGGGTTGATAAATACTTAAGTCCCTAGGGGCTTGAGGATTTATTTGTCCCTTTTGATTTCAATAATATTATCTTTTCTTTATGATCTGCTTTACAAGAGTTTGCATTGAGTCCATTCTCTTGCTAAAGTGGGGGCTAAATGTATAGTTAGAAAATGGAAGCACTTCCATTGTAGATTGGTTTAGCCCTCCAAGTAAGTGGTTTGGGTTCATGTCAAGCACCTTGAATGGGTCTCTGACTTGGATCTGGCTTTCCCCCATTCTACCCCATTTCCCACTTTTATCCAACATGTTTCTGGCATACTAAACTGCAAACCTAAGACTTTTGACCTCAAGGTCAAAATCAACCTTTCTGGGTCAAGGTCAACCTCAAACTTGACCTAGGACAAGGTTGACCTCAACCCTAACCTAGGTCAGAATCAAGCTTGATTCTGACCCAAGGTCTAGATTTTATGACTCTGGGGTTTCTGGATGTCGGGCTTCGTAAAGGTTTAATTCCTGCTTTGTAGTCGTCTGTTTCAGTCTTCAAAGAAATGACTCTTGAAATTATATGTGTTATAGGTCCACTTCTAGGGATATAGGTCTAATTGGAATTTAATTCTCCTATGTAGGCCTCTCTAGAAGATTGTGCCCTAGATTCATCTATAAGGAAGCCTTCTCCTCTCATTTTCTCTAAGCAAGAACCATCTAAGAATTGAAAAAGACAACTCTATTCATGATCTATTGAAGCAAGAATCTACATTCAAGCATCCAAGCATTCAAGCATCTTTAAGCACTCAATTCATCAAAGAGATCCATTGGTAGCCATTGAAGGATTCAAGCTCTATGGAGCCCTCTTGTTGAAGATTTCTCCATCCACATTCCTCCAAGCCTCTTCCTACTCCAAGATCTATTCAAGATTGGTGTTGAAGATCTAAAAGCAATTGATTTGAGACATCCTACATCTGAAATTCTACATTCTACATCGATTTGGTGTATACATACTTGTGGATCTACGCATTCGAATCCGCCACAAGGGTTTTTGTACAAGCAAGGTGAATTTGTTCATTTACTTTGTTTTACTTATGCAATTTCAATTATACTTTGAGGTTAATTCCAAAACTAGGGTTTGAACAAGGAAAACCCTTCCCCCCCAACAAAAAAACCATTTTTATTGCAGGGACAGTTTCAGAACAATGAATTAGAGTGCAGATTCGGATACCCATTTTGGCAAACTATCGGGATCCGGAAATAGATTTTTTGTCAGAGATTTTGGATCAGAATTGACATTCTATTTAGGGTTAGAATCATAAATTGTGGGTCAAAGGTGACAGTCATTTCTGGGTCAAAAATTGATATTCTATTCTGGGTCAGAATTGGAAATTTTGGGTCAAAGGTGACATTCATTTTTGGGTCAAAATTGAAACTGAGTCAGATTCAGAAAAGATTTTTGGGTTTTCTTTGTCTCTTCATTTCTGTTCCAGATCTGGTTGTAGATTTTCTTGAAACTCAGTGTAGACACTTGAAAACATCATTCTTCAGATCTGTAGCATTTTGAGGTTAGTACTTGTCTTCAATTCATTTCAATTAAATTTTTTAATCTTCCTAAATCTATCACACGCTCTCTTCTATAAAATGGGAGTTAGGGTTTTCTTTTTATCTCTATCCTTAATAGGTTGATTCATTTACACATTATCCTTTCCTTATGGTTAATCAATTTGGATCTTTCCTTCTTGAAATTTGGGATTAAAAGGACAATCTTATCTTTGTCACTATTCCTACAACACACATTTAATTTATAATCATCCATATTTATACATACATAACACAATCAATCCATATTTTATTCTTTACAATATAATAAAAAACCATATTTTATTCCTTGCACATATGTATCCTCAATTTAAAATTAGTCAAAGATATTTTGAAATGGCTAAACCTTTTTATGTGAAGATAAATCACACATGCACAACTTCTTGTTGTAGGGTACATATTGAATTTTCTAACCATTTTGATGTTT
>MU226183.1:967020-988168 GCA_018584345.1 Thuja plicata | reverse complement strand
CTAAACCTTTTTATGTGAAGATAAATCACACATGCACAACTTCTTGTTGTAGGGTACATATTGAATTTTCTAACCATTTTGATGTTTATAAGCATATATGTGTAGATTTGCATTCTAACAATGTTTTCCAAGATTGTAACATAAATGACCCACCTAGATATTCAAGGGAATTAATTACTAACATTTTATGTGAAAGAGAGGATGGTCAACAAGTTTACAAGCTCTCATGCTTGAATGGTACATGCATAGATTGTGGTTGTTTGCAACATTTGTCAATTTGTCAACATATGGAGAGTACACATACAATTGGGAATGAAAAAGTGGATTTTGGAAAATAAAAGGCTATGGCATATCCTCTACAAGATGCAAAGAAGGTTAAAAGATGTGATTTAGTAATTGAAAAGATTCTAGTGTATCAGTTCATGGATATTTTTAGTGATAACATTGTGTATGAGTATGCAAGACATACACATAGAGCCTGATGGTTGGATATGCAATATAAGTTTAGCAAGGACACATTCTCACTTGATATCATTGTTTTAGTTGTAGATTTTGCAAAGAACTACACTCTACTACCACAAAATGAGGTACAAACAAAGTATTATCGCTCTCAACAAGTTTCTATATTTGTTCATATAGCATTTATGCATTCACCTAACAGTACAGAGGATAACAGGAAGATATTGAGGGAGTATCATTTTTACACTAGCGATGATCATTCACATTATACAGACTTTGTACATGGTTTATTTCATCTAATTTATGGTGATTTGGGTAATAGGGGAATAGAATATCATCGACACATCATATGGTCAGATAATTGTGCATCGCAATTCAAGAATTCTTAGATGTTTTATTGGTTGAGCAAGATTCATATGAGCACTGGTTTTCAATATATGTCAAATTTCACAGAGGCTGGTCATGGAAAGGGAGAGCATGATGGTGTAGGTGCATATATAAAAAGGGCCTCAACACGCAAAGAATTAAAGTACAAAGAAAAAGAAACATTCTCATATGTGAGATGTATCATCTGGTGGTGTAATGCTACAATGGGTCTAGCTAATGAAGGTGAGTCTATGGTTCATAGATTTTTTTGGCTGACGGATGAAACTAACATTGCACCATATGAGGATTTTTGTACATTAACAGGATCAAGTGAACTGCACTCTTTTAGAAGCTCTAATGTAGGTTCATGGATCATCCACACATGCCATATGGCATGCTTTTGTTCATCATGCACAAATGAAAATTGGGATGGGTGTGAGTCAAAGAGATGGGTCGATGAATGGTCTACACAAATTTTGAGCCCACTTGACTCCTATCATCCCCAAAAAACATTGCAAGTGATACAAATGGAATAAACCATTGACTTTGACCATTTGTCTGATCTATTACAACCAGATAAATTGTCGACACAAAAATAGTCTCAAATTTAGGACTTTATCCTAAGTATTCATTAAATTAATCTCCTCATTATGTTTCTATCATTGCATATCATGTTTTAGCTGTTATTACACCTAAAGACAATGATAATGACAATGGCAATGCATATCCTGCTTAGCTATTATTGCATATCACTCAGTTATAGATAGTGAAGGATTAGAATACCCTACAGGAGCAGTGGTTGTAACTGGTACATAGCTTAGACAATATTAAATGAAGAACCCTAAGTTGTAGTTGTTCAAGGATTGGGAGACACACAAGAAGATTATTCATTATTCCAACCTTGTCGTTGAATAAAATGTCCATTTGACCAGATATGGAAGAAGACCACATAATAAAACACTTTGGAAGGTTCACAAGTCAGACCACGAGGCAATACTTGAGACAATAAAGGGTAGGGTAGATCCGGCTGGTTAAAAGTGAATCCAAAATGTTGTAATGTCAAATCTAATTGAATGCATGTGCATATAAAAATTTTATTTGTAAAGGAATTAATTCCCTTGAATCTACATTGGGTGGACTGTAAATTGCTCATGCATTACCCCGTATGTATAACAAAAAGTTTGTAAGATTTAATAACAAATTTTCTCTTATATTTTTTGGGGAAATACAAGATTTTTTCTCTTCTCAGATCTTTCCTCCTTGTGCTCATGAGTCTATGCAGGATCATGGTATGCCAAAAAGTGGCGATGTGAAAAAATTAGTTTTTGACTCGTCCAAAAGCGCACCCAAAAGTTTGTTGACTTTTGAGTAGGCATGGGTGTCAGTACACTTGGCCAATCCAAAAGACAAAGCTAAAACATTATCAAATGTCTGATAATATCAGATATCCGATATTCATCAGTCATAATATATTTTTGCCCGCGGCTGTGTTCAACATTTTCATTGTGAAAATGTTGAAGCAGCAAAAAGCCGAGCCCCTAAAATCATATATATAATGCCTATCTCATATCAGATTTGATATAGTACACAAGGTAAATGAAATTTTTTAGTTTCACTCTTTTTTTTGTTTTTGCATTGAGATTTATTGTTTTTTTTTTAAAACTAGGTTTTATGATATTGTGTATTGTTTTTTAAAATTGATTATAAACTAGAGTTGAAATTTATATTGTTTATTCTATTTTGTTTTTGAATCAGGCATGGATTCAGACCAATCCAAAAACCCTCCCTCTTAGTCCATGAACAATCCAGACACACCTAAAAACAATCCCCTGCCTTCAATAGACCAACCATTCACAAACCCTTGACCAATACAGGATCTTATAGGAGATAATATAAATCAGCTTAGAGGATATCAGAACACATATGTGAATATCCCTACCTTGTGTCCCATGTTTTCCACGCTGAACTCCATTATTGAGAGCATGGAGAAAATCATAGACCAACACAATGCTGCACTTCTTTGGCATGAATCCATGCACACCCAATTTGATGATGGGCTTGACTACGATCAATATATGGATCTAAACATAACAAAACATGACATATGTAACATTTTTGTTGATCCCAAAACCGGTTTAAAAGTGAACCCTAAAAAAACCAAGTTGTCAATTAAATGGTGTACCAATGATGCAATACATGACAACTTTTGGGATCGTTGGTGAATGGTTTTTGATAGACCACCCCATAGCAATTTGGATGTCCCATTCTATTTCATTCAGAAATTATATGCTGAGTTTGTGCTCAGTCACACAGTCAATTATTGGAGCATGAGACAGAACTAGGGCATGGGCTTAGGTGCTCCCCAGGATAGGCCAAGGGCACAACGGGTGAAATCTCACACATATGTCCCCCCTCCTGAGATTTCACCACCTCCCACTGTAAAACATCCTGATATTATTGCCAAGGTTGGATCACAGACTATTCAATCCATTCATGCCTTGAGTGATCTACTCATTAGGCAGATTGTGATATTGTTGCTTCCTCATACTGATGCTTTTGGGCCTTCCACATCCTCCACGAGCTCACATGTTTATGTGCCTCATACTTTCGTTATGTGCAAGAATATGTGCTTGGGTCCCCTGAATGATAGTGATGCATTTAACTATGTTTTCGAGGTGTACGATACTACACAACACACTATAGGCACTGAAGCACCCCATAGAGATGTGCATCAGGGGCATACAGAGCCATGGATTCCTACTGTTATGGTAAGAATAAACAATTAACTTGTTACATTGTATTTAATTTTAAATTTTCATATTTTTAATAGATTTTTCTTATAATGATTGCCCACTTATGTTTTTATACATGTTTCATTTATATCCAGTTGATGACAAAGGAGGAGATGGCATAGGTGTAGGGGTCCACACTTTCAGCCATTTCATTTGGCCTTGACACTTCCACGGTACATACGTTTTAATGTACTCATTGGTTTCCTTTTATTATAATATTGTATACATGTATTTTCTAATTTTGATGATCATCTTATTACATACTTATGCAGGTTTCACCAGTTGCCACTAGAGGGCAATGTGAGGGGGTTCAGGCATCTAGTGTTGACAAGGGGAAGGTAATTAAGTATTTTAGATTGATTAAGCATACATGTATACTTGTCACTTGTGCGCACTCATTTTTAATTACATGTTTTATTTGACAAAGGGTGGTGTCTGATGATATTGTGAGACCGGTTCACCATGATAGAGTCACAGGCATCTCAATTCGCAGTGATAGCCCCACAGTACATATATTTCTAAATTTAATTGTGTGTAGTTTACTATCAAGTATATATTTAATATGATCAAGTCATGATTGTATGAAACTTATTTGTTTGACTTTGTAGGTCACCCCTAGTTTGAGGGAGGTACCACGCCAAGGGTTTGTATCACTGTTGACCCAACCGACATTTCTTGAAGAAAGTTCAACAGAGTTAAGTTCTAATGTTATTGAGTTATATTCAAAACATTATTTGCTACCAAGGATTTAACATTAAATAGTATAATTCTTACATCAATCTCATCTTTTAAAACATATATACAGGTCAGAGTTGACATTGGTGGCATTGTCCCTTCGCAATTAAAGACATATATTAGGTCTCCTAACCGCATGAGGAGACCGAGAGGTGAGGTATATGAGAGTTCAATTTTTAAAAAATATTTATTAGTCTTAACTATGATTTTAAATTTTTATTTATTATTTATAGAAACCATATAAATTAAGTAATCTAACTTGGTGTTTCACTTTTGTGTTTGATTGTAGGATCCATTAGAGCCAAAGAGTAGTTCAAAGAGACTTCACTTTGATCATCCACCACTAGTGATGAGGAGGTTCCTCTCCTAGAGCTTCTAGCTCTCTCCAAGACCTTCAATGGTATCTCTTAGGGTCTCTCACTCTCTACCCTATTTAGAGGATTCTTTCCTAATCCCCTAACCTCCTAGGAACTTCTCACCAACTTCAAACTTCACTCTTCTCACTCTTTCTTCACTTCCTTGCAGTCATGGCTTCACAAGCCTCTAAACACTCAAATGGTGTCAACTACCTAGGGTTAGGATTTCCTACTCCCCTTAGGCCTATTCAAACTCCTATGGATCCAATTTGGTGATCCCTTCAACCATTTTTCAATCGAGACCCAAAATCAACTACTTGGCCCTTGTAGCCTTTTTAGGCCTATTAGCCCTCCAAAACACTGAAAATGTGTTCTTGCTCCCACAAAACCTTAACAAACCCCAAAAAAAATTGAATATTATTTGTGGGTTTTTCCTTCCCTTGAGGATTCACTAGGTCTCAAACCCTAATGGTGTCTGTACAGTAGATTTCTACCAAACCCCTAAAAATAAGGGTTATGGAGACATGTAGACTGGTTTGGTAATGTAGACTTCTTTTTTTGATCAGTTGGATTCCTCTGATCTTATCCTTCCATAAGAAGGTCTGCAATACATTCCTCCTCACTTCCCCAACCTTTATTGGCTCATACCAATCACTCTGCAATCACCATTGCTACTGTTGTTTCCAGTTACCCTAACCAGAATGCTCATCACTCACCTAAGGCCTGGTTATTCTTGGACTTCCCCTGCACACAAACATACTCCAAAATAAATATTTATAGAGTATATACAAGGCTCTGATGGATTCCAAGTGGTCATGGATTTTTAACCATGGGAACTCCAAGAAAACCAAACTTTTACATGACTGGACCAAAACTGGCCAGGAACTTGCAAAACATAAATTAATTAACAAAACTTAACTAGAAAGACTAAAATAATAAAATAACACCACAAAAAGCTTGGAAATTACATTTCAAACACTATTCCATCATTGATTCAGTCCATTCAATCCAATAAAGTGATGGATGATGGCTCTGTCACAAAACTCACTGTAAATTGATCCTTCCTATTGATCAATCTGTACAAAATGAAATCTAACTAAAAAATTAGGGTTGTATTAACACTATATAATCCTATCCCATCTATCTAGACCATTTGGTTAGTATTTGGGAAATCTAATGGCTAATTCCTAAAATCTAGGAAATTTTGTCATGACAACTTTTGTCAAAATTGCAACTTCTCCATTTTGAGTGTCCTAATTGGTTTCAAACTTTACCAATTGACCTCAAATGGTTATAAAACAAAAAAAAAATTAGAAATCTTCCTGATTTGGTACTTTGGTCAACTCTTTGAATTTTGAGTTGACTTCTAGGCCTTAGACTCCTAGAAGCAACTAGACTCAAACAACATAACCTAATCTCTTCAAATTTAAACCACTCTTCAAACACACAGTAGGGACTTTATACTTAGTCCTTATTTATGGATGGTTGGTCAAACCAACCTACAAGCTAAAATAATTAAGATCTTCTAGTAGACCTTAAGGGTGCTCCTGCACCATACTCCCCCCTACAAGAAAACAAGTTAGGGTACAGTTAGTGTCAAGAATTCCTCACTGATTCCATGTTTCTTTAAGTCACTCTCAGCTATCCAAGTGACTTCTGACTCTGGTTGTTGTTTCCACTTCACTAGATGCTCCATGTAGATCTTATGTCTAGTTTTCTTCTTTACCCTTGAATCCAATATCTTCTCAGCTTGTGGCTTGTCTTGTTCCAGAGTCTTAAACTCTCCCATGTCCTTATGTACCTCTTTTTTGTACTGTATCTCATCCATCTCTGGCCCTTTATACTTGACCAAATATTTTACATTAAAGATAGAAGAAATTGAGATCTCCTTGGGCAAATATACCTTGTATGCATTATGTCCATACTTTGCCAATATCTTACAAGGTCCAATTCATTTCATCTCTAGCTTGATGGGTATACCTTTTTGTAGTATTTCCTTGTTTAGGAACACCATGAATAATTCCCCCACTTCAAACTACAATTCTCTTCTTCCCTCATCTTTCTTTGCCTTCAACTTTTGATTTGCCTCCATCAAGGTCTTTTGCACTTGCTCATGAACTTCCTTCATTTATTGTGCAAAATCATCAGCATGCCCACTGAATCCCTCATATCCTTTGAGGTCTTTGAGTTCCATCACAACCCTTAGATGTGCCCCATATACAATTTCAAATGGGCTCATCCCTGTCACCCTGTTTGAACTGTCATTATAGGAAAAAAATTTCCTGTGGAATAACTTGCTCCCAACCTTGTCCATATTCTTTGGTCAGACACCTAAGAAAGTTTCCAAGTACCCTGTTGATTACTTCAATCTGCCCATCCATTTGAGGATGATAGGAATATCCATGAGACAAATTTATCCCTAACCTCTTCCATAGGGTCTTCCAAAAGTGACCCATGAACTTTACATCCTTGTCTGCAACAATACTCATTGGTAGGCCATGAATCCTTACTACTTCTTTGAAAAAAAAGTAGGCAATATGGCTGGCATCATGTGTTGTTTTACATGGTATTAAGTGACTCATTTTGCTAAACCTATCCACCACAACAAACACACTATCTAATCTAGTTGGATTCCTAGGTAATCCCACTATAAAGTCCATGCTTATGCACTCCCAAGGTCTACTTGGAATGGGTAATGGCTGGTAAAGTCTTGCATTTGATGAAGTACCTTTATCCTTCTGACATATGCCACACTCCTCCACATATCTTCTCACATCCTTCTGCATCTTTGGTCACCAGTAGAAACTCTCCACTAGGTCCAATGTCTTATTCAATCCAAAGTATCCACTTAGGCTTCCATTATGCTCCTCATGTATAAGGTTCTCCCTCATTGAACTTCTAGGAACACATAGTTTCTTGCCTTTGAATAGCAACCCATTCTGTAATGTATACTCTGCAAACTCACTGTGAAAGTGATTCTCAAGGTTTGGACATACCTTATATATCTCTGAGAAATCAGAATCTTCCTCATATAGGTCCTTGAAACCTTCAACCCCTATACTTTGCAACTGAATCTCCTGGATGGTAAGTAGTCTCCTACTAAGGGCATCTGCAACTTTTTTTTGCACCCCCCTTTTATGATTGATGGTAAATGTGTAGGACTGTAGGAATTCCATCCACTTGATGTGTCTCAAATTGCACTTGTCTTGAGTGTTGTAACTCACTGCTTGGTTTTCTATGAAGACAACAAAATCCTTAGGCAAAAGATAATGCGTCTACTTCTTTAAGGCTTACACAAGAGCATATAGCTCCAAGTCATAGGAAGAGTACCTAGACTTAGCCATATTTTACCTTTCACTAAAAAGCCCATAGGCCTGCCTTCCTGACTTAAGATAGCTCCCATTGCAATGCTACTTGCATCACACTCCACAATGAATAGTTTATCAAATCTTGGTGTATAGTCAGAAAATGGAAGCACTTCCATTTTAGACTTGTTTAGCCTTCTGAGTAAGTGGTTTGGGGTCATGAAAAGTGTCTTGACTGGGTTCCTGAACTTGACATGGCTTTCCCCCCTGTTCTGCCTTTATGTCCACCATTTTCTGATCTGATTTCTGCATTCTGGGATATAGACCTGTGTTTCTGGGATTTAGGGAGAGGGTTGACCTTGGCCCTGACCTAGGATAGGGTCAACCTCAGCCCTATCCTAGGATAGGGTCAACCTCAACCCTGTCCCAGGGTCCAAATCTAGAGAACTTTCAGTTTCCCAGATTTTGGTCCTCACAAAAAGTTCTCTCCCGCTTCCAGGTCGGCTGTTTTGAGCTCTGAAGCATGGATTCCTAAATTGGATTTAATATAGGTCCTCTCCTAGGGGTAACGGCTTTAATTTTGATTTAATTATCCTATGTAGGCCTCCTTAGAAGATTGTGCCCTAGTTTCATATAAAAGGGAGCTTTCTCCTCTCATTAAAAAAAAGGAAAAAGAGGTGCAATCTAAGTTCTCCGTTGAAGTCTAAGTGATATCAAGCATCATCAAGTGCAATTCAAGCAAGAAATCAAGCTATATTTGAAGCAAGCATCCATCATTCTCAAGCATCCATTTTCATGAAGGAGATCCATTGGAGGCCATTGAAGGATTCAAGCCACAAGGATCCCTTTTGGTGATCTCTCCATTCATCTTCTTCCAAGCCCTTTTCAAGATCAAGAACCCATTCAAGATTTGGTGTTGGAGATCTACAAGAAAGAGATTGAAGACATTCTACCATTCTACATTCCATATTTTGAAGCATACTTGTGGATTCACAGATTTGAATCCGCCACAAGGACTTTAAAAGCAAGGTGAATTTGAGTTTTTGCTTTGTTATCTTTATGCAATTTCAATTATACATTAAGGTTAATTCCAAAACCGGGGTTTGACCAAGGCAAGCCCCTCCCCTACAACAAAAAATCCTTTTTTCTTGTAGGTACAGGTTTGGGACTGTAGATCTGAGACCAGATCTGGATACCCTTTTCAGTCTTCTTTCAGACAGCGCGAACAGGGACACTTTCAGATCTATGCAGGACAGGGTTGGCATTTGTGGTACAGGGTCAACCTTTTTCATAAGACAACATCAGATTGGAAAAATATTTCTGGGTTTTGTTTGTCTCTGTGTTCCGGTTTGAGATCAACTATCAACATTTCCAGAAATAGTCTACAGACCTCAGAAAACAACAATCTTTGACCTGCAATTTTGTAAGGTTAGTTCTTTCTCCTATCCCTTTTTAATTACTATCATTAATCATATTTAATCAATCAATTTATAGAATTTAAGATCCCCTTTCTTGTTCTCTTTCCAAATAGTTGATTCACTTGTGCATTAACCCTTCTACTTGGGTTGATCAAATTGGATCTCCTATTTGTGTATTTGAGGGTGAAAGAAAGGAGCATCTTATCTTCGCCTAATCACAATTATAATATACAATCAATATCAAACTCAATTAAGTGTAAGGTGTGAAATAGGGTTAAGGAATTCAACACACTTTAATCAAACCAAACAACAATTAATCAATCAATCAAACCCTCTATCCAATCTTTACATTTTGTCCTTAACCACTAATTTACCTTATTACATTTTAGTGAACCCGCGATAGACAATTGTTTCTTTTTGGTGTTAGATTTACATTATGTATGTTAGATCTTGCATGTTCTTTCAAATTACATTTCAATTCAATAAATCTAAATTTTCTATTAGTTCATTTGCATTGTATTGGTGTATGAGCTTTACCACATCTAGTCCTACTTATAGTATCTGGTTAGAAGAAGCCGTATACTTATGGGTTCCTTTGATCCTGAGTCTTCCACTCCTTTCCTTAGGATCCCAGATGACAACTTAATTACTCATGATTCCAATCCTTCTATGGAGAATAACTCTTCTCACTCATCTCATGATGAGGATGACGCTTTAAGAGTTCCTCCTCAACAAGTGCAAAACCTTTCAACTGAACTTGATAAAATGGAAAATTGGCTTATCCAAGAAAACTATAATCAAGATTCCATCCAAGCTATAGATGCTCTTAAGAAAGTTCTCCATGATAATGATCAAGGTATTAATTTCTTGCGTAGTATTACTCATCTTGTGAATGTGAATGTTAAACCTTTATCCCAAGAGGCTCAAGAGTTAGGATTCACCCCTATTGTCACTAGTGTTGGACCTTCTTCTATTCCTTTACCTAGTATTTCCTACTTATACTCCTCCTTTGATAACAACTTCTCTACCAAGCGCACCTATTCCTGTGAGTGCTCCATCGGTATCTTTACCTACCTCACAACCTTCATCTCATAGTGTGCCTTTTACTTATACTAATCCTCTTCCAACTGTGGTTCCTAATGTTCCACCAGTTGTGTCTTCTATTCCTACTGCTTCTTACACTTTTCCTAGTGTTCCTAATATTTATATGCCACCTGTTTCCTCTAATGACTCCACAATTATTAGTTTGACTCAAACTATGTCATCTTTACAACAACAACTTGCATCTTTAACTCAATCCAAATTTAGCATTCCTACATGTGATATGGGTAGCCCTTTATCCCTAGACATCATTCATGCTACTATCCCTCAACAAGCCGATATGCCTCATCTTGAGAATTACAATGGTAAAGGTGATCTTGTTACTCATGTTAAAACATTTCAAATCTTTTGTAGTGATTATGCTCATGACCGTAGGATTTTAGCTAAATTGTTTGCTAGAACCTTTCATGATAAGGCTTTACAATGGTATTGTTCCTTGCCTCCTTATTCCATTAACTCTTTTCCCAAACTTGAAATTCCTTTATTCAACAATTTCAAAATAACATTGGACCACAAGTGTCCTTATTTGATTTAATGCATTGTAAACAAAATGTTAAGGAAAAATTAACTAATTTTATTGGTAGATTTAAGCATTTGTATGCTCAAATTTCTTATCCTATTCCTAATATTGATATTCAACATATGTTTATTTCAAATTTACAAAAAGATATTAGAGATAAGATTTTTCTTACTGAATTTACCTCCTTTCAACAATTGTGTGCAACACTTCACCATTATCAATTACAAGAGAGTCAATTTGAGAGAAACACTCCAATGGCTCCTATTCCAGTTGATAAGACGGATAATGCTCCTAATCCTAATAAGTTTCAAAAACCTAACAACGATGTCAAGATTAATAAACAGACGAATGCGGTTGCTGATCAAGTTGCAGCTAAATCCAATAGTGCTTATGCATCCACTGCGTTCCATATGAATCATACATTTACTCCTCTCTCTGAAACTTTTCATTCTATAATGATTAGGTTGTTAAGTGCTAATATGATTACCTTTCCTCCTATTCAACCTCTCCTTCCTACCATGATAGCTTCCAAATCCTTTGATTCTACCGCTTTCTGCCAATACCACCGCCAGAATGGCCATGACACTGAAAAATGTTACTCTCTAAAGCATAAGATTCAAGACTTAATTGATTCTAAAGATTTTTATATTGATACTCTTGATGGTAGTGGAAATAAATATGTTTCTACTCCTAATCAAAACCTCCAAATTTACTCCAACCCTTTACCTACACATGATACTAAAACTATATCTCAACCATCTTCTGTAGACATTGTTTATGATTCGAAGATGGATGCTCTTAATAACATTGTTAATCATGTGGAGATTTTTTCACCATCTAAACTTATTGTTCAAGATCCTTCACCTCCACTTCAACTTCCAATTCCACCTAAAACTCAAAAACAAACTAAGGATAAGCGACCTAGGGAACTTTTGATTACCTTTGATGATTCTGAAATGCTTAAGGCTCCTGATGGTCCCCTTTATATCTATGCTAGGATTGCTAAGATACCTACCCATGGTTGTCTAGTTGATCCCACCTCTTTAATTAATGTTATTACTGAGGAAAATATTTTCATGAAAGGATTACAACGTGATTTTTATGATTCATCTGATGCATGGATCCAAACTTGTAATGGCTTTCTTTATCCTGCACTTGGTTCTATTACCTTACCTATTGAACTTTGTGGTAAAGTTGTAGATACTACCTTCATCATTATTCCTACTTCTGATCAATTTCAAATCAAATTTGGTTTACCTTGGATAACTTCTATGCATGTTATTGCTTCTCCCATTCATAAATGTCTTAAGTTCATTCATAATGGAGAAGTAAAAACAATTAATCATAGTTTGTATCAACCATCTATGCCTAGGGATTGTTCCACTCTAGATTTATTTTGTCCTTCATTACCTAACTCATGTCCTCCTTGTCCTGATCATCTCTTTTTCTCATATCAAGCTTACAAACATCACAAAATTGCTAAGTTAAGTATGCCTTGGATTGATTCCAACCATGGTCTTTTTCCTACTCCTGCAATACCTCCTTTATCCAGTAATGCTAATAAAATTGATCAAACTCCTAATCTTCCATTATAACCTATTGAAACTCCTCCTATAGACCCTATGAAGGAATCTATTGTCATTCCTCCTAGTTCTCAACATGTGTCAAACAAAGTTAAACATAACAAATCTGCTAATGAACGTCGTAAGAAGCATAGAGCTAATGCTAGAGCCCATGCTTCTATGATGCAAAAATATTTACCTACCTTTGATCAACCTATGCCTAATGCATTGGATGCTACTATTCATGATGTTAAGAAAAATGAGTATGATGATCCTATTCGCATCTTGGATCCTATTTCAATCAATCTTGATGAGGAGGACACTCTTGATGATCCTATTGATCTTAGTGATGAATATGAGACCATTGATCTTGATAATGATTTACCTCATATCCTTTCCACTCAATTAACAATCGCACCTAGTATTGAGCAACGTGATTCTCAAGAGGATCCTTGTTTGGAACTGGCTATCATTCCTACTATATTGGATATAGTCCCTGTTGTGAGTTTCCCACCTACCCTATATGACATAAATCAAGATGGGGAGGGGCGGAAACATGTTTGATTGGCTCATCCTCTATGGTGACCCTTCTTTGTTTATATGTTGTATTGTGTTTCCCCTGTAATGTGCTTTTATATGTTTGTCAGATTCTTTTATACGACCCTTGTTACTCTGTTGGTGCAAGGTGATAAAGGAATCAACTCTGTTGTGCAATTCTTCTATGTGTATCTTCATTCTTCTATATGTTGTTTCATGTTATGTTGTAGATGTGCTATTGTTTGTAATTGTTTCCTTGCATAATTTGCTTGGATTTGCGACATGGTAGCACTAATTCTTTTTGGTCTCGAGGTTGTGGTCCAAAAAGATTCCTCTTCATAACTCTTTAGTGTCTTTCCTCCTTTTTGATTGTAGTTCTACTTTCTTTGGGGAATGATGTTAGGTAATTTACAATAATATCATATTTATATGTACATGTTATCATATGATCATACTAACCCCACATTAGGTGGATCCCTTTTGTGTTCTTATGTATGTTTATGGTTTTATTTCCCGTGATTTGTCTTCCTTTTGGGGCAGCTTGCAGTGGAAACGTAATCCGTAGAGTTGTTTATGTTTCTGTTAAAACCATTACTCCTATTAAAGTGTTAGAAATGACTTTAACATGGGGGCATATACTCTACTCACTTTTTACACACACACACACACATTCAAAATAGTTTTCGAATACTTAAAACTTTTCCCTTTATGGATTAAAAGAAACTAATCCTTAAAGCATGGTCATTTTACTTTTTTTTAGGATCTCTTGATCCCTCCAATTTAAATTTACACGAATCTCTTGATCACACCAGTTTTCAATATACAATGTTTTGATCCCTTTAAGAATGGATCTCCATGATGGGTTGACTAGTGAGTAGCCACATTCACTAGGCAGTTCAACTCCATCTTTCCAGTTATGCTTTTGTGTGATTCACAATGGGACATAAGTTCTCATTGGGCAAGATAATCACACCCTTTTTTCTCTCTCCTTAACTAAGTGATGTCTCTCTTATCATGATCTTAGGGTTGATAAAGACTTAAGGGGCTTGAGGTTTTCTTTATCCTTTTTGATTCCAATAAGATTGTCTTTTCTGTATATTCTCCTTTACCAAGAGTTTGTGTTGAACTCATACTCTTGCTAAAGTGGGGGCTAAATGTATAGTCAAAAAATGGAAGCACTTCCATTTTAGACTTGTTTAGCCTTCCAAGTAAGTGGTTTGGGTTCATGAAAAGCACCTTGACTAGGTTCCTGATCTTGACATGGCTTCCCCCCTGTTCTTCCTTTCTATCCACCATTTTCTGACCTGATTTCTGCATTCTAGGATACAGACCTCTGTTTCTGGGATTCAGGGATAGGGTTGACCTCAGCCCTAACCTAGGATAGGGTCAACCTTGGCCCTATCCTAGGATAGGACTGACCTCGACCCTGTCCCAGGGTCCAAATCTTGAGAACTTTCAGTTTCCCGGATGTCGGTCCTCACAAAAAGTTCTCTCCCGCTTCCGGGTCGGCTATTTTGAGCTCCAAAGTGTGGATTCCTAAATTTTATTTAATATAGGTCCTCTCCTAGGGGTAAAGGCTTTAATGGTGATTTAATTATCCTATGTAAGCCTCTTTAGAAGATTGTGCCCTAGTTTCATATAAAGGGATCTTTCTCCTCTCATTGAAAAAAAAGGAAAAAGTGGAGGTGGAATCTAAGTTCTCCATTGAAGTATAAGCGATATCAAGCATCATCAAGTGAAATTCAAGAAAGTATTCAAGTAAGCAATCAAGCTATATTTGAAGCAAGCATCCATCATTCTCAAGCATCCATTTTCATGAAGGAGATCCATTGGAGGCCATTGAAGGATTCAAGCCACAAGGTGCCCTTTTGGTGATCTCTCCATTCATCTTCTTCCAAGCCCTTTTAAAGATCAAGAACCCATTCAAGACCTGGTTTTGGAGATCTACAAGAAAGAGATTGAAGAAATTCTACCATTCTACATTCCATATTTTGAAGCATACTTGTGGATTCATGGATTCGAATCCGCCACAAGGACTTTACAAGTAAGGTGAATTTGAGTTTCTACTTTGTTATCTTTATGAAATTTCAATTATACGTTAAGGTTAATTCCAAAATTGGGGTTTGACCAAGGCAAACCCCTCCCCCACAACAAACAAACCTTTTTTCTTATAGGTACAGGTTCGGGACTGTAGATCTGAGACCAGATCTGGATACCCTTTTCAGTCTTCTTTCAGACAGCGAGAACAGGGACACTTTCAGATATGTGCAGGACAGGGTTGGCATTTGTGGTCCAAGGTCAACCTTTTTCATAAGATGACACCAGATCAAAAAAAAATTTCTGGTTTTTGTTCGTCTCTACGTTCTAGTTCGAGATCAATTGTTAGCATTTCCAGAAATAGTCTATAGACCTCAGAAAATAGCAATCTTTGATCTACAATTTTGTAAGGTTAGTTCTTTCTCCTATCCCTTTTTAATTACTATCATTAATCATATTTAATCAATCAATTTACAGAATTTAGGATCCCCTTTCTTGTTCTCTTTCCAAATAGTTGATTCACTTGTCCATTAACCCTTCTACTTGGGTTGATCAAATTGGGTCTCCTATTTGTGTATTTGAGGGTGAAAGAAAGGAGAATCTTATCTTCCCCTAATCACAATTATAATATACAATCAATATCAAAATCAATTAAGTGTAAGGTGTGAAATAGGGTTAAGGAATTCAACACACTTTAATCAAACCAAACAATAATTAATCAATCAATCAAACCCCTGTCCAATCTTTACATTTTGTCCTTAACCACTAATTTACCCTATTACACTTGGTAATAGTAATATAGGCTGAGTAGCCACTTCCTTCTTCAGTCTCTCAAATCCATCATTGGCTGCCTTTTTCCACACAAATTTTGTTTTTAACTCTCCTTTTATAGTCTCTAGGACTGAAGCACAAATCTCACTGAATCTCCTAATGAAATTCCTATAGAATTGGGCTAACCCATGGAAGATTCTAACTTTAGTCACTATATTAGGAGTAGGATAGTTCAATATAGCCTCTACCTTCTCCTTATCCATCTTTAAGTCACCCTTGGAAACCACAAAGCCAAGGTAGACTAGCTCTTCTCTCATGAACTCACTTTTCTCAAGGTTTATGGTGAGTTACTCCTCCTGCAGCTTCTTCAACACTAACTCCAAGTGTCTCATATGGTCCTCCTTTTTTTTACTAAAAATGAGGATTTCATCTAAATAGACAACTACAAAGACTCCTATATAGTACTTCAAAACCTCATTCATCACCCTCATAAAGGTGCTTGGTGCATTGATAAGTCCAAAGGGCATCACTAACCATTCATAAAACCCCTCTGTAGTCTTAAATGCAGACTTCCACTCATCACCCTCTTTCATCCTAATTTGATAGTACCCACTCTTCAAGTCAATTTTAGAGAAGTACTTAGCACCCCCCAAACAATCCATCAAGTCTTCTATTCTAGGAATTGGAAATCTATACCTGATAGTTATCCTATTTATTGTCCTAATATCAGTACACATTCTCCACTTACCTCCTTTCTTAGGAGCCAACACTACTAGGACAACACATGGGCTAATGGTCTTCCTTATCAACCCTTGGTCCAAAAGCTCTTGGACTTGTCTAGCTATCTCCTTGTTTTTCTCTGGTGTCATCTTGTATGCATCCTTGTTTGGCAAAGATGCTCCTGGTATGAAGTCAATTTGATGACTTATCTCCCTCTTAGATGGAAGGGTGGTTGGTGTACCCTCACAAATTATATCCTTGAACTGGTCTAGCAATTCTCTTACCTCCTGTGGTATAGGTGTCTTCTCATGAGACTCCTCCTCCTTTGGCTTTAACAAGATTGCATAGCTAACTTCTTCTTCCTTTAGATCCTTTAGAAATTCTTTCCCACCTAGTAACATGGCACTAGATTCTACCTTCTCCATTGTTTCCTCCTCTAAGATGGATTGTATCTTGTAAGTGACCCCATCTTTCTTGAAAGTATACTTGTTATCCTTCCCATTATGGACTGTACCTCTTTCATATTTCCATGGTCTGCCAAGAAATAGATGGCAAGCATCCATTGGAAAAACATCACATAGTATTTTGTCATGATACTTTCCAATATAAAATTCCACCCACACTTTCTCATTGACCAAAATGTTTTGGCCCTTGTTCAATCATGTGACTTTGTAGGGACATTCATGTGGAATTTTGATGAGCTTTAACTTCTCTACTGCCTCCTCTGATATAACATTTTCTGTAGATCCTGAATCAATGATCACCTTACAGAATTTCCCCATTATCTTGCACTTGACCCTTAAAAGAGCCCTTCTTTTCTTGTGTCCATCCTTAGTAGGTTCTTTAAATAGTATCCTCCTAAGCATCAAACTCTCACCTTTCTCTGAATCTAGACTAATCTCTGAATGCTTGGTGTTGTCCTCCTCTTGGACATAATTGATCCTCTTTTCTCCTTGTGAGGATGTTGGCTTATCTGGACACTTGTATGCAGGGTGCCCCAACTATCCACACTTGTAACATTTCATGGCGGAGAAATGAGATCCCCTTCCAAATCCTCTTGTCCTTCCACTACCACTATTGTAAGAACCCCTTCCTCTATTATTGAATCCACCTCTATTACTGGACTCCTACCCTTGATCTGCATATCTAGAGTCTCCTTTACTCCTATCATTTACTTGGCCACTTGTTCCTCCTCTATGTCCACCTTTGTTATCTCTACCCCTTCCTCTAGTTTTGGAGCTATAATCTTGTCTTTTCCTTAATTTTTCTTCCACCTTCAAAGCGATCTGAAAACAACTAAGTGATCTGAAAACAACTATGATGGAAGTCAGAGTGAAGAGACTAAGCTCTTCTTGGATGTTCCACCTTAATCCATTAAGGTATCTTTCCACTTTAATTCTCCCTGTCTCTTAGATTCTTGATCTAAGACAAAGTTTTTGAAATTCTTCGGTATAGGCTTCCACATCTAGGTCTTTTTACCTAAGATTTTGCCTCTTCTTATGTAGTTGGATGTCATAATCCTCTGGAAGACAATACACCTTCACTTTTTCCACCATTGTCTTCCAATTTTCTATGGGCTTCTTTCCCTCTTTCTCTCTTTCTTCCTACAATAACTTCCACCATGTAAGTGCTTTCTCTCTTAGCCTTGACTTGGATATCTTCACCTTTTGGGCTTCTATAATCCTATCACACTCAAAGTGATTCTCCATCCCTTCAAGCCATTCCATAACCAACTCTACATCCATCTTACAAGAGAAAACTGGTATCCCTTCTAGAGCCTTCCCACTCAATTATTTGAGTACTTTTAGGAATAGTTCCTTATGTAGAAGAGGATAAGGCTCTAGTTCTATTTCCTCTTCTAACAGAGATTTACCTTTATCTAACCCTCCATGCACTTCTTCTCTCAGTTTACTAGTTGTCTCTACAAATTTTTCCATTTTGATCTTCATTTCCTCTATTGCTTCTTCAAGAATACTATTCTTTATTTTCTTCTCTGACAAATCTTTGGCCAACTCTTCATTGGTCATCATCTTGGACTCACCTATGGACTCAATCCAATCTAACACACACCAATTCAATCACCCAAGCATTTCAATGGCTCTGATACAAATTTGATGAGGAGGTTCCTCTCCTAGAGCTTCTAGCTCTCTCCAAGACCTTCAATGGTCTCTCTTAGGGTCTCTCACTCTCTACCCAATTTATAGGATTCTTTCCTAATCCCCTAACCTCCTAGGAACTTCTCACTAACTTCAAACTTCACTCTTACTCTTTCTTCACTTCCTTGCAATCATGGCTTCACAAGACTCTAAACACTCCAATGGTGTCAACTACCTAGGGTTAGGCTTTCCTACTCCCCTTAGGCCTATTCACACTCCTATGGATCCAATTTGGTTATCCCTTCAACCATTTTTCAATTGAGACCCAAAATCAACTACTTGGCCCTTGTAGTCTTTTTAGGCCTATTAGCCCTCCAAAACACTGAAAATGTGTTCTTTATCCCACAAAACCTTAACAAACCCAAAAACCAATTGGATATTCTTTGTGTTTTTTTCCTTCCCTTGAGGATTCACTAGGTCTCAAACCCTAATGGTGTTCGTACAGTAGATTTCTACCAAACCGATAAAAATAAGGGTTTTGGAGACATGTAGAGTGGTTTGGTAATGTGAAATTCTTTATTTGATCATTTGGATTCCTCTGATATTCTCCTTCCACAAGAAGGTCTACAATACATGCCTTCTCACTTCCCCAACCTTGATTGGATCATACCAATCACTTTGCAATCACCATTGCTACTGTTGTTTCCAGTTACCCTAACTAGAATGCTCATCACTCACCTAGGGCCTGGTTATTCTTGGACTTCCTCTACACACACACACACACAAACACACACACACACTCCAAAATCCATATATACAAAATATATACAAGGCTTTGATGTATTCTAAGTGGTCATGGAGTTTGAACCATGAGAACTCCAAGAAACCCAAACTTTTACATGATTAGACCAAAATTGGCGAGTGAACTTGCAAAACACAAATTAATTAACAAAAATTAACTAGAAAGACTAAAATAATAAACTACCACCAAAAATAGATTGGAAATTACATTTCAAACACTATTCCATCATTCATTCAATCCAATAAGTGATGGATGATGGCTCTGTCAAAAAAACTCACTGTAAATTGATCCTTCCTACTGATCAGTCTGTACAAAATGAAATCTAACTAAAAAATTAGGGTTGGATTAACCTTATATAATCCTATCCATTCTTTCTAGACCATTTGGTTAGGATTTGGGCACTCTAATGGCCGATTCATGAAATCTAGGAAATGTTGTCATGACAACTTTGACAACTTTTGTCAAAATTGCAACTTTCCATTTTGAGTGTCCTAATTGGTTTCAAACTTTACCAATTGACCTCAAATGGTTATAAAACAAAAAAAACATTATAAATATTCCCAATTTGGTACTTTGGTCAACTCTTTGACTTTTGAGTTGACTTTTAGGCCTTAGACTGCTAGAAGCAACTAGACTCAAACAACACAACCCTAACCTCTTCAAATTTAAACCACACTTCAAACACACATTAGGGACTTTATACTTAGTCCTTATATATGGATGGTTGGCCAAAAAAACTTAAAATCCAAAATAGTTAAGATCTTCTAGTAGACCTTAAGGGTGCTCCTGCACCAAGTAGATTAGAATGTCCTAGAAACATTTGTAGTTGAACTTCTTATGTTGAGATGCTATATGGCACATTTTGAGATGGTGTATGCCATATTGTATCTAGACATGAACTGATTTTGTAAATTTTTGGAGATGGCGTGTGCCAAAATTTGTACAAAACTATTTCATATATACATATCTACATGTTCATTTTTTATTATTTTATCTTTTTCATGTGTAAGTTATGTATGTATCATTTCCATATTATATCTTTGGCATTTGTTGTATGTATGTATTATTTCCATATTATGTCTTACATCATGCATTGTATTTATGTATGTATGTTCATTTTTATATTATATCTTTTCTATGTGTTGTATATATGTATTATTTTCATACTACAAATCTTCATTCTCCATTAGCCATCTGGTGCACTATACTTTTTAGAGAACCAAAATTTTGATTGCAAAATTCATGGTAGAAAGGAGTGTAATTGATTAATGTTTTGTCAAATGCATTATTTTATTTAACATTTATTTTACATGTGTTTATTTGAAATACTCAATTGTTGTGATGTTGGGATAACTAAACCTCTAATTTGGTTTTCAATCTCCTTCATTCATACATGTGGCATGCCCATTGAGACAACCTTTGATCCTTTATAGATTTGGTTTTAATTTGATTAATGTTATTATTTTTGTGTTACACCATGTTTGAATAGATCTAAAAGTACTTTTCATGCTTTGTTTGTAATCCTTGCAGTCAATGTAATGCACTTCTTCATACTTCTTAATACTCCTACC
>MU226183.1:945662-959284 GCA_018584345.1 Thuja plicata | reverse complement strand
AATGGGTCGAAAGGGGTCATGGGGTCTTCCTAGGGGTCCTAGTATGCCTTATCACATACTAGGACCCCTAGGAAGACCCCATGACCCCTTTTGACATATTTGAATACTTAAGTATGTCCCAAGGGGTCCTATGACACAATTAAAGGGGTTGTAAGGGGTCCTATGACACATTAGAACACTCAAGTGTGTTGTAAGGGGTTGTAGGAGCACTTTTGACACACTTGAGCATTCTAATGTGTGGAAAGGGGTCATGGGGGCACACTTGAGCATTCTAATGTGTCCTACAACCCCTTGGGACAAACTTGACCCTTAGGAATGTTGAAAATAGGGAAAAATGAAAATAGCACTCATGAGAATGAGAGAGTGCACTTAAAATGTTGAACCATCAAAAGTAGAGAGTGTGACATCTAGATTAGCCAATGCTTCGCTTGAGATTTTCTAAAGAAACCCAATCTCCTCTTCTACACTCTCACTTTGTTTCGCTTCCTCTGCACACAAGATTGAAATCTATTTTTGCATTCTTTGAATTGTTCCCAATTGCTATCTCAGGGCTTGGATAATTTGACCCAGTTGATTTTCCCCCTCTTCTTGCAATAATCTCATCATTTCTCATAGATTTTCAGTAATTCCAAATTGTTTCTCACCCTCTGCCCTAAGTATTTCATTTTCTTCCTTCACCCTGTGAAGTTCATATAAAATAAATTTACATGGTAATCTTCACAGTATTTAGGAGGCACAAATTGGTAACAATTAGAGTAGTAGGAGTAGGACCCCTCGGGACACACTTGATTGTTCCAATGTGTTGAAAGGGGCCATGGGGACTTCCTAGGGGCCTAATGTGTGATAAAGTGTACTAGGACCCCTACGAAGTCCCCATGACCCCTTTCAACACATTATAACACTCAAGTGTGTCCTAAGGGGTCCTACAATCTCTTGGGACACACATGAGTGTTGAAATGTGTTGAAAGGGGTCATGGGGACTTCTTAGGGGTCCTAACATGTAATAAGGTGTATTAGGACCCCTAGGAAGTTCCCATGACCCCTTTCGACACATTAGAACACTCAAGTGTGTCCAAAGGGATCCTATGACCCCTTTAGAGACACTTGATTATTCCAATGTGTCGAAAGGGGTCATAGGAAGTTGCATGACAGACCTTCCTGCAGACATGTCCACAAAATTCAAAATTTTTCATACATCGGGCCTTGCAAATCCAATTCTCACATGTGCTCCATGATGACATTTCCTGGGACAAAGATGACCACAAATTAAGTTTTCTTTGCACATTTCATGGTACAAAAGCTCATACTTCCATCATCATACCTCCTTAAATCATGAGATTAGGTAACAACATACATCTAGCATTATCTGGATGTTTAGGACAATATATTGGTATTCCATTACCAACATACCCATTATATGTAAAATGCTTTATGATATCACTCCACACTAGAGAATTGTCTGAGACTAGCTTGGCATTTCCAAAGACATACACACCAATTCTAGCCCTGAAAAGGGCAACACAAGTTCTGTTTGGAATGTTGAGAAATCCAATATTTTCTGATGTTTTTACATTCAAATTAGGAATTCAATGTTTCTTGTACCAAAGAAAACAATATGATATCAACTCTCTTGTCCCTGGTCAAGAGTACATTTGCTAATAATTGAGCTCTGAGTTCTTGATACTAACCTTGCTAGAATTTTCTCGTATTCATATATTCCCTCCAAAAATTGATCCAGAGCTCTATTAGTAAAGCACACTATGAGAATGGGACCAGAGGAATTTGCAATCTTATGAAGGAAAGCCTTTATAATTTTCAACATGGTAAATGTTTTTCCAGTGCCATGAGGGCCCTGAATAATGGCCATTTTTTTGATGAGCTCATGATTAATGGCCGCTTCCTGACTATCATCAACAGAATCACATTTGCAGACTTGTTTCCAATCAAAATTACATTGAAGCTGAGCTATTTTGGCTTCCAGATAAAATAACTAATCTATAAATAAAGTATTGAATGAAATATCAAATTCTAAACCATCTTTACCTCCTCTCATCCCCACATATTGAACAGAGTTATAAACCTAGAAATCAGAGGACCCTTTCTGCTCAACAAACTCCCATTTTTTCTTGTAACTCCCTCTAATTTGGTTCACACACTCCCTATAAGCTTCAATTAAATCTTCTCTTATAACCCTGAATTGGGTGTGTAAATAATTACATATACATTCTCATATGGCTCTACAGTTCTCTATTTATAGGAATACAAGACTCTCCATCTGCGCCATCATTTTTCAAGAGTTCCATGGTAGGAGGTATTATATGGATTGAGAGAGAGAGAGAGAGAGAGAGAGAGAGAGAGAGAGAGAGTTCCTATTCCCTCTCTCTCTATAGTTTCTACTCTCTCTCCTAGGTATTATTGTTATACTATAAATAATTAATACTAATATTATACCATTATAAAATAGAGAAATTTAAATAATAATATAATACTAATATTTAAATAATTATATAATACTAATGCTATTACCATCTAATACTAATATTAAAACAAATGAAATTTATAATATATATAAACTAAAACTCATAAAATTGAAAAATTGAAAAAACTTGAATCATAAAATTTTGAAATCAAAATGTTGTATTTGGGCGCGAGATATCAGATATACGATAATATCAGATATGCGATTAGGCTTGGTAGTTGCTTTGGGTTTTGGCTTTCCAATGCCAAACATGGTTGGTCAACCCAAAAGACGTGTTCACCATATTTCCTCTGTTCTACAGACTTAGACAATGTAGCTGATGACCTTATTTTCACCCAAAACTGATGAAAAGAAAAGGGTTTCTTAAAGACGTTATTAGCTTTCCATCAATATAATTGCTGTCAGAATTTGAGTTCAGTAAGTAATTATTACTTATTTTCTAGTTGAGATATCTCTGAAGTCCTGATTGACGTACTGATTGAAAAACAACCATAACTTTTAAATTTAAAACATGCGTCACATTCTATGCTTCACCTACTATAAGAAAAAAAAGTTTGCAATTTTGTAAAGTTGAGAATTAGTTAAGGTGGCCAGACATGAGAGTTTTTTTATTTTGAATAAGTTGAAGCAGAAAATTTATAATTAATTATTTATTTGGTAAAAATTTACACAAAAATATGCATCACATCCATACATGAGTCTACTACTTATATTTAGAATCTTGTGAAAATATATCATCATTTGATTGTGATTAAGGTGGTTAGACATACATGTACTTTTTTTCTGAAATTTTCATACTATTGCATTGAAATCTAAAATATTGAACAATTAGATTAATTTTTTTTTCAGAAAAGGGCTAGTAGTTTAGAAACTAAATTCAATTTCCTACAGATTTTGTTCTTACAACTTTTTCACATAAGGTTGATAAGATGTTCAACTTTTTACGTCAAGTTGACTAACTCTGATTTTCTGAATTTTCATTGCCACTTAAGGTCATAGCTTGGTATACCATGATCTTGCACATACCCTCATAATGAGCTGATTTGTAAACATATTTCTTATCATTATTTAAAAAAAATATGTTCACAAAATGAATTCTAGAAATATTTGTTAAGCTTATTGTCCCGTTTCATGCTAGCACATTCTTTGTATATATGTATCAAGAAAATATCATATAAACTATAGCTTTATTTTTCATTTGATGGTATGAATAAAAGCTCATCTAAGAATACAGGTGTGGAGAAAAAGGTTGATCATATCCTTTCTTGATGAAGCAATTAAAAATAGATTCAAGGAGAAGGTGGCCTCTTCGTTGGTGACGATTTGGATTTTTTCAAGCCCTAGTTTGTAATTTCATTTCCTTATGTCCCAATGTGGATATGGTTATGAAATCAATTTTTGTAAGTTCTTTGATAAAAGACATAAGAATAACCTTTCCCTTTATAGATAGAAGTCAATTTTTTACCATAAGTTGGAATTGCAAAGGGTGGCCCCAACATGATTATATTACCAAGACTCCTTCTTGAGTACTCGAGCCCAAACACCATAAAGATTATTTGTAACTCATTTGGCTCTTTGATACAAGAGTATTTGTAACTCATTTGTAGCACTCCCTTGGGAGGCCAGATAAAGTACATTGCCAAAGCTATCATATTTGCATGATCCACTAGACATTCAAGTTCTGATTTTGAAATTGTGAGTGACTATTCTAAAGAAGAAGACTGAATCCTCCTCCTACACTGATTTCAACCCTCAAATCCACTCTTTACCCTTAATAGGCCTAGGAATCCTAGTAGCCCTACTCTCGCATTTTTCTGTAAATTACTCCCAACTTTCCCAAACATCTGAACAAAATAATTATAGATTAGGATAAAATTTTAGGGTTTACAAAAAATACACCAGAAATAGGTAGAGGTACTTTAGAAAACAAGGGTAAAAAATTATTGTTCCCCTTTCCTTCCTAGGCCTAATAGGTCACTTTTACAAAGGAACCCTATCCTAGACTCAACACCCAATCTTTCCACTTTGCATAGAGAGTTAATATGGTCCCAATTAGAGGAATATGTAATCAATTGTGTTATACAACCTTCCTATACCCAAAAGTCCCAAATAATTCCTCAAAACCCTAAAAACTAGGGTTTTCTCAATCTCGGTGCTCAAAGCACTTTCTGAACCAACCAGTGATGGATTCACCTTCCCCTTGACATGTGGGAACACATTCCATCATTAAATATAGCCCTCCAATGGCTAGAGATGTTTCTGCTACACCCTTGCACCCATTTTAGTGTCCTTCTAACACCAAAACTTCATGGGCATCACCCAAAACTTCACTTTTCCTGCAAATTGAGGTTAGATTCATATGATACATGTTAAATCATTTTCTGACCCAATCTCGAATGATAGAAAAACTTAGAATGTTGTACAGTCAAAATATGAAACATTGCATATATTTCAAACCACCCATTGTGGTATTGAACCATCTCTGTCAAAATCTCCAGTATGTCGAGTGAATGATAGGAATGACCCCTTTTCGCTCACCAAGTGGATCAAACATTGTTGACCACTCTGAAACCAAGTGTCCTTGAAGGTGCACTCAACAACAAAATTGGTGATCTTTAGGAGTCAACTTCTCGGTTCTTGTGAGGGGTATCAAAAAAATATCAGGTGCTACAAGACCGTCTCATGGTGGCCTACGATAACCTATCTCAGATTTTGGATATTCACTTTTGTTTTCATTTTCTGACCCAATCTCGGTTGATGCAAAAAATTGCAATATTGCACAGTTAAAAGATGAAACATTGGATATCTTTCAAACTGCTTGTCCTGGCATCGAACTATCTCTGCCAAAACCTCCAAAATTTTGGGTGAATTTTAGGAATGACCCTATTTCTCTCACCAAGTGGCTCAAACATTGCTGACCACTCTGGAGCCAAGTGTCCCTGAAGGTGCACTCAACAACAAAATTGGAAAATTTCATGAGTCAGTTTCTTAGAGCTCAAGAGGGGTATTGACAAACCATAAGGAGCTACATGACCATGTCATAGAGGTCTATGATAACCTATCTTGAATTTTGGAGATTTACTTTCATTTTCATTTCCTGGCCCAATCTCGGTTGATGCCAAAACTTGCAATGTTGCGCAGTTGAAAGCTGAAAAATTGCATATCTTTCAAACCAGTCACCCTGACATCAAAATGTCTCCTCCAAAAGCTCTAATATATTGGGTGAATTCTAGGAATGACCCCTTTTCTCTCACCAAATGGATTGAACATTGCCGACCACTCTAGAGCCAAATGTCCCTGAAGGTGCACTCAACAACAAAATTGGCAATCTTCAGGGGTCAGTTTCTCGGAGCTCATGAGGGGTATTGAAAATTTTTTAGGTGCTACGAGACCCTTTCATAGAGATCTATGATAACCTATATTAGATTTTTGAGATTCACTTTTGTTTTCATTTTATAACCCAATGTTGGTTGATGCAAAAACTTCCAATGGTGTGTAGTTGAAAGGTGAAACATTGCATATCTTTCAAACCACTCATTCTTGTATCAACATGTCTCTACCAATAGCTCTAGTATGTTGGCTAGATGTTAGGAATGTCCTTGCTTCTATCACCAAGTGTCTTGAATGTTGCGGACCACTTTGGAGGCAAGTGTCCCTAAAGGTGCACTCAACAACAAAATTAACGATCTTCAAGTGTCAGTTTATTAGAGCTCATGAGGGGTATCTAATAATTTTCATGTGCTACAGGAACATGTCATGGAGGCTTGTGATAACCTATCTCAGATTTTGGAGATTCACTTTCATTTTTATTTTCTGACCCAATCTTGGTTGATACAAAAGCTTGCAAGTTTGCACATTTGAAAGCTGAAACATTGCATATATTTCAAACCATTTATCATGGCATCAAACCATCTCCTCCAAAAGCTCTAGTATGCCATGTGAGTGCTAGGAATAACTTCATTTCACTCATCAATTGGCTCGAATGTTGTTGATCACTCTGGAGCCAAGTTCCCTGAAGGTGCACTCAGTAACAAAATTAACAATCTTCAAGAGTCAGTTTCTCAGAGCTCGTGAGGGATATAGATGAACCATCAAGTGCTATAGGAAAATTTCATGGATTCCTACGATAACCTATCTTGAATTTCAGATAGTCACTTTCATTTTAATTTTCTGACCCAATCTTGGTTGATGCAAAAACTTACAATGTTGCGCAGTTGAAAGTTGAATCATTACATATCTGCCAAACAAATCATTGTGACATCAAACTGTCTACATCAATAGCTCTGTTATGTTGTGTAGAGGCTGGTAATGACCCTATTTCACTCACCAAGTGGATTGAACATTGTCGACCACTCTGGATCCAACTGTCCATGAAGGTGCACTCAACAACAAAATCAGTGATCTTTAGGAGTCAGTTTATCGGAGCTCGTGAGGGGTATCGATGAACTGTTAGTTGCTATGAGATCATGTCACAAAGGCCTACCAAAACCTATCTCATATTTAGGATATTCATTTTAATTTTAATTTTCCTTTTCTAACCCAATCTTAGTTTATGCAAAAACTTGCAATGTTGCACAGTTGAAAGCTGAAACATTGCACATCTTTCAAACTGCTTGTCGTGGAATTGAACTATCTCCACCAACACCTATGGTATGTTGGGTGGATGCTAGGAATCACCCCATTTCTCTCACCAAGTTGCTCGAACGTTTTCGACCACTCTAGATCCAAGTGTTCCTAAAGGTGCACTCAACAATAAAATCAGTGGTCTTCAGGAATAAGTTTCTCAAAGATCATGAGGGTTATCAACAAATCGTAAGGTTCTACAAGAGCATGTCATGGAGGCCTATGATAACCTATCTCATATTTTGGAGATTCACTTTCATTTTCATTTTTTGACCTAATCTGTGTCGATGCAAAAACTTGCAATGTTACGTAGTTGAAAGTTGAAACATTGCATATCTTTCAAACCACTCATCCTAGCATCAAATTATCTATGCCAAAAGCTTTGGTATGCCAGTTGAATTCTAGGAATGACATTTTTTTGTTCACCAAGTGGCTCGAACATTTTTGAGCACTCTGGAACCAATTTTCCCTGAAGGTGCACTTAGCAACAAAATTAGCTCTTTTCAAGAGTCATTTTCTCAAATCTTGTGAGGGGTATCGAAAAACCATCAGGTGCTAAGGGACCATGTCATGGGGGCTTGTGATTACCTATCTCGTATTTTATATTTTCACTTTCTTTTTCATTCGTCAACCCAATCTTGGTTGGTACAAAAACTTGCAGTATTACACAGTTGAAAGTTGAAACATTGCATATCTTTCAAACCACTCATCTTGCCATTGACATGTCTCTTCTAATAGCTCTGTTATGCTGGGTGAATGCTAGGAATGATCCCTTTTCTCCCAATAAGTGACTCAAACATTTTTGACCACTCTAGAGCCAAGTGTCCCTGAAGTTACACTTACCAAAAAAATTAATTAATTTAAGGAGTCAATTTCTCAGAGCTCATGAGGGGTATGTAAAAATTGTCAGGTGCTACAGGACTATGTCACAAAGGCCTATGATAACCTATCTCAAATTTTAGAGATTCACTTTTTTCTTCTTTTTTTTACCCAATCTCGGTTAATGAAAAAACTTGTAATGATGCACAGTTAAAAGTTGCAATAGTGAATATCTTTCAAACCACTCATCCTGGCATCAAACCGTCTCTGCCAATAGCTCTAGTATGCTGGGTGAATGCTAGGAATGACTTAATTTCACTCACCAAGTTTCTCAAATGTTTCTAACCACTCTGGAGCCAAGTGTCCCTGAAGGTGCACTTAGCAACAAAATTGGTGATCTTCAGGATTTAGTTTCTTAGAGCTCGTGAGGGGTATCAATAAAATATCAATTTCTATGGGACCTTGTCATGGAGGTTTGTGATAAACTATCTCTTATTTTGGAGATTCATTTTCATTTGTCAACGCAATCTCGGTTGATGCAAAAACTTGCAATGTTGGGCAGTTGAAAGATGAAACATTTCATATCTTTCAAACCTATCATCATGGAATCAAACCATCTTTGCCAACAACTACAGAATTCTAGGTGAATGTTAGGAATGATCATGTTTCTCTCACCAAGTGGCTCGAACATTGTCGACCACTCTGGAGCCAAGTGTCCTTGAAGATGCACTCAACAACAAAATAGGTGATCTTTACGAGTCAGTTTCTCAGAGTTCATGAGGGGTATTAAAAAACTGTCAGGTGCTATGAGACCGTGTCATGGAGGCCTAAAATAACCTATCTCATCTTTTGGAGATTCACTTTCATTTTCATTTTCTGACCCAATCTTGTTTGATGCAAAAACTTGCAATGTTGCACAGTTGAAAGCTAAAACATTGCATATCTTTCAAACCGCTTGTCCTGACATCAAACCACCTTCGTCAAAATATATAGTACACTGAGTGAATGATAGAAATGACCTTTTTTCTCTCACCAAGTGGCTCAAACATTTTTGACCACTCTAGAGCCAAGTGTCTTTGAAGGTGCACTCAGCAACAAAATTGGAAATCTTTAGTAGTCATTTTCTTAGAGCTTGTGAGGAGTATTGATGAGCCGTTAAATTCTATAGGACCATGTCATTGAGGCCTACAATAACCTATCTCAAAATTTGGAGATTCTCTTTTTTTTTTTCATTTTATGACCGAATCTTGGTTGATGCAGAAACTTGGAATGTTGCACAGTTGAAAGTTGCAACATTGCATATCTTTCAAATAGCTTATCCTGGTATCGATCCATCTCCACCACAGCTCTGATATGCTAGGTGAGTAATAGAAATGACCCTTTTTTTCTTTCCAAGTGGGTCAAACATTATCAACCACTCTGGAGCCAAGTGTCCTTGAAGGTGCACTTAGCAAATAAATCGGCAAATTTCAGGAGTTAGTTTCTTGGAGCTCGTGAGGGGTATTGATGAAATATTAGGTGATAAATGACAGTGTCACGGTGGCCTATGATAACCTACCTCAGATTTTTTATATCCACTTTCATTTTCATTTTCTGACCCAATCTCGATTAATGCAAAAACTTGCAATGTTGCGTAGTTGAAAGCTGGAACATTGCTTATCTTTCAAACCGCTCATCGTGGCATCGAATCGTTTCAACCAAAACCTTCAATTTGATAAGTAAATGCCACAAATAACCTTGATATTCTTCACATCGCATTTTAACATTTGGGACCACAACATACTGGTGCATCCCTTAACGTTCTTATAGTGCCCTAAATAGGTTGAGGTGGTCAAAATGCTCCAATATGACTAAAATTGGGTAGGATTGATATTTTTTTTTCTTATATGACATATTATAACTTTTTTAAGATGTTCAAATGGAAATTATGAGTCTAGGGTTATGAAATGAAACATGCATATTCTCATTAAGTATGAATCATTCAGTAACAATATTCATAGATATACTTACAAGCATAAATATAAGGCATAAGAAATTTACAAAGTATAAGACATCCACATAAACATAAAGTAGTCTACATCAATAGACATGACACATGAATTTCATACTTAAGATATAAACTATATATATTCGTAGAACATGAAGAAAAATATATATGTCCAATAATGTCATAGATCAAATATATCCAATACAATTAAATTGGCTTCGTGAAAGCCAAATGGATATAGAACATGTCACTTATAAAATATACAAAAATATATATCCACTAATGCCATAGTTGCATACAATTATTATCCCTGATCTAGTCATTTTACAGAATGGGAAGAAAACAAATCCCAGGCTATCTTTGATCGTCTCGTTTTTGGAGATGCAATACTCTTCCGAGTGCACTCACTAGTCCTCCTGTCTAGACTCTTTTGCAGCTCGAGCTGCTAAATTAATAAGTATAAACATCAATGACTAATATACATCAAAATTCAATTATACAATCAAATAAAATAGAATATTTTCTTACCGCTACCAAATAGTCGCTATGTACATCCACAGAAGGGGCACACTGACAATCTGGAGTAATGAGTCCCTACAACAACGATCAAAATAATATTTAAAATACATACATTAATATCATTAAAAATTTTAATACCGACTATTAAAATAACAATTCTAATTAAGTAATCTCTTTCATACCTCGGCCAGTGCTTCAAAACTAGCTATAGCTACAGGTACACCATGATCCAAAGTATCACGAAAAATAGGAGTTTCTACTGTCAATAACTGAAATGAAACAACAAGAGCATTATTTAGTTATCAAGAATACTTATAATATTTTAGAACCCCACTAATGAATAAATGATACCTCTGTGAAGGTGTCACTGCATCCTTCAGCGTGCGGTGTCAATGTCGTAGCTCCAACATTAAACTAGTGCACATGTATGGTAATTTATAAGACATCCATTCATATAAGAACGTACCACAGACTTGTTAATTATAGTGCATTATTACATATATACCTATGGACTAAATGATGTCAGATATAAATCTAGGTGATAGAATGTGATCACTGGCATGACCACTTTGACTGTGGATTTTGATCGTAATTTGTCTAGTAATTTAGTTATTCATTCATTTATTAATTAAATATAATTAAATAAATAAAATTAAAATGCAAATAAACATGCCTCAAGGAAATGTGAACAATGCCCTTCACTATCTAATGCCAACGTCGGTGGTCAAGTAGTGAACAAATGTACATGCATGTAATAAGTTATGAGACAAACATCCATATGATTATAGAATATTCAAATGTATTAGTTAAAATGTTTTATTTGATACATACTTGTGGAGTTGACGACGTAGTGTAAAAGGGGTTTGGGGGATCATTGTCGCTGCAACCGACACTCTTTCCTTGAATTTTCATCATAATCAATAGATACTAATTTAATTATTCATTCATTTAAAAATGAAATATGATCAAATAAATTCAATGAACTTGCAAATATTTACCTGTGTATCAATGCCAAATGTTGCATTGAGAAATCATCAGCCATCTGTCCATCATCCTCTTCCTCTCTATCAACAGTACCAAATGTGTACAGGGAGCAACAAGAATGATAAATATGACCCCTCAAAGACCGACCATGATCACCCTTGACTAGAGGAGTGACGCACTGAATGAGTCTGTGTCAGAGCACTAATTGTGCCTAGTGTGTCCACCTCTACATGTTCCTTCAAAATGGAAGGAATAATAACATGATCCACATGTGGCTTGCCACTAGGAAACCTAGGTTAATTAGAGTCATGATGTTCCATAGATCTATCAAATGATGACCCCCCACCTCTACCCTGAGACTCTAGAAAGTCAAAATAATTTGGCACCTCCTTCAGGACAAACTCAAAATAGAGTTTCCTTAGGAAATAGATAGGAACCTCATGATTGTTACAGGGAGGGGAATCGAAGACCATCCACCATCTATCCCAAAATTTTGTTTTTTTATATCTTCATTCAAGAACCAATGAATTGGGAACCTCTTTGTTGTAGTTTTAAGAGCATCAGATTCCCCTAGCTTTTTAAAGAGTTTGCAAATGTCATCTTTTGTGATTTGTTTATTTTTTATGCCCTCATATGATAATTTATTTGTATAATATATTTTTGTTCTTCTCTTTTGTCATGTCATAAATTAAGTTGCCTACTAACTAAACCTACGTTGGTCAAGATTAATTCTAATGATTTTAAAAGTGTTTCCCTTCTAGGATTTGTATCAATAGAATATTTTAAACTCCTAATTAAATATTCTATTTCTATTTTCCCTCTTTCTATTTGGTTAATCAAGTTTTCATGTGTTCAAAGAGGAGGTTTATCACTTGGTGGAGGCGGTTGGGGTTCATTTTCTTTGTTATTTTCAACATTCATTTGTTCATGATGAGAAGATGGAGGGTTTGGTTGAGGGTTTTCTTTGGGGAGATCATTCCTTCCTGGCAATTAACACAAAATCTATTTTAAAAGTCTAATTAAACTTAAAATTTAAGAAAAGAAACTTTAAAAGTTAAATTTGATTGAAAACCAAAAATTAAACTTAAATTTGAATACAAATAAGAAGCATAGGTTGTAGAATCACTTACCTCTTCTTCTGGTTTGATCTTGATGACATCATGGAGCCATTTTTTGCTTTGATTTGATGAAGTAAACACCCAAAATGTAATGCGTACGCACTCTAGAGTTGGTTTGTTTTCTTAGCCATGGGTTTGAAGGAGTATTTAATGAGCCACTTTTTTGGTTGTCCAAACTTTATTTAAAACCTAAAAGCAGGTATGCGCTATATCCCACATGTGCTATGTTCTTTTGGGAACCAAAAAGGAATTTCACACCTTTTTGGTCCCTCATCTTTGTGCATATACACTGACACCTCATATAAAATCATATAAGGCTTTCCAATTCACAATTGATCCATACTTTCAATAATGCTTTCCCGTGGTCTTGATATAAGTCTTTTGCTACAAATAAAACTTATGAATTTGATCGGATCTTTCTTAACCTGGCTCTGATACCATGTTAAAGTAGATCAGATTTGGAAATAGATAAATTTTAATTTTTATTTAATTTCGTTGTTCAATATTGTTGGATATTTTTTCCAACTTATCTCCAATATTATTGTTGATATGATATGAATGTTCTTAATTCAAATGGATCAGAATTTGTCTAATATATATCGATGTCTTTTGGCTTGCACTAATGATTTCAATACTTACCAAAAAAATTGATATCCACTTAATACATAAATCCTTTGTGGTGACATGTCTTCAAAGGGACATACCTCCACATGAATCATATTCACTAGGAATCATGCCTCTTTTAAGAAGCATGCTCCTTTCCAACTGATTGGATGTATTTAGACAATGATCTAACAAAGGTATTAGTTAAGAATAAATCGATATGCATAATCAACATTAACCATGATTAGTATCTTAGCATAATCAGTCTATATTAAAATGATTCATAATCAGATCAATAATCAATTTCACTCAATCAATTCAATGCATAATCGATTCGCTTGATAATGAAGTATACATCATTCGATCAATACCATAAGAGATCAATAATTTGCAATGATAAATATTTGATGATCATATATGATTTATGTAAAAACCATAATCCTCTCTCTCTCTCTCTCTATATTAACCATAATCCTATATATATATATAT
>MU226183.1:916451-945310 GCA_018584345.1 Thuja plicata | reverse complement strand
ATATATATATAATTATTAAATGATTTCAATATGTTGTATATTTTATTTGGTTATCATATTTACATATTTGTATAGGTTGAATGTATGATTTATGTCATGCCATAATCCATCGATTAATTCTATAATGCTTCTATTATATATATGGAACAAATATACTTCACATGTGAATTGAATGTGCTACAAGGTCACTTTCCCACTTGAATTCATAGGTTTGGATTATTTCCCCAGTGGTGGTTATTGGGAGATGTTACATTAAATTTAATGTGTTTTCTAACCCTTATCATACTTAGATTGGATACTAGATATGTAATACTATAATTGAGTGTGAAGTCTAATCTAAATCAATGATAATTTTACATACCATTTGTATCGTGGGTAAATTGTATACGTGTGTGTTTTGATCATGTTTGTACATATTTTCTCATGTCATTTATTTATACTCAGAAAATAGATCTTGCATTGAAATGTTATGTACAATCAATTTGGAAATTGGTAAAAATTTGAATATACTATTTTTATGTTTAAATGATATCTAAAGTATATGCAAGTTTTTTAGTTAGTTAAATGTTTTGGTTATAGGTTCAATTTAATTAATTAATTATTTCAAGTTAAGGAAATAATTCTAGTTTAAGACATTGTATTTGTTTTTCTCAGTAAAAATTGTTCTCAAAATCAAATTGTAAGAAAAGGAGATGTAAGAGAGAGGGAAGAAGATTGCATGTAAGGAGCAAGATGAAAATCACATGACAATAGAGAAGGAAAGATGCAATAGATAATTTTGTAAATTTTTGAGGACACAATAAATGAACCAAAATAGAACTCGTGTGGGAAGAAGGAAGAATCTTTTGGGTTGCGACATATTGTTGAGTTGTACTCAAATAAGGAAAATTTTGAATGTTTGATCTTGGTAATTATTAGTGAAAAACATTAGGGATTGGGTTTAAGGATATTGATGATTCAATACTTAAATAAGGATATGCTTGAAACTTTGGTGTAATAAGACTTAATACAAAGATTGAAGAATCAAATATTCATTGAAAGACATGATAGTATAACCAAGCTTGTAACTTTGACAAACTGAACTTGAGAACTCATATTTTCCTTATCCACTTTTTATAATGAAGAATTTAAGGGAAAAAAAGTAAAGAAATTAGCAAAAAATTTACTATTAAATTAGGGTATTAATATCAAGATTTTAAGAGTTCCAAGGTTTGATGAATGGAGATGCCAAGGAAAGGGAATGTGGCAAAAGAGATGGTTGAAACTATGGATTTGATAGGTGAAAGGAAGTAAAGGTAGTAGAAGAATTCCCTAGACCAATCTTGAGAGAAGGGTTGTGCATAAACTTCTAGACATTTAAAAAACTTACAAAAATTAAATTTGAAACAACACAAATACCATAACATAGTGATTTACATGATGAAGAACCTTTCAAGAGAAAAAAAAACTTACACACAAAAGTTGCGTAAATAGTAGTGAAGAAGGGGACCTCTCTTGTTGTCTAGTAAATTGGGTAGTTAAATAGTTGGTCTGTCCGAGGGAATTACATAGATGCGATAGTTTGCCTCGCATCCCCTCGAGCACTATATGTATGTATTTGTCTCTTAAGTAAGGGGGGTCAAATTATGATAGATGGAATACCTTTGTACATGGTGATGAATCAATGAATTTAATACTATTATACATTCTATGTTAAATACTTTACTTTAGATGTATCTATTCAATTTAGTTTACCCCTGAGGGAAAACATTTGGTGCTGCTGCCTAGACGTACCTAGGAAGACAAGAACTAGATGGCATATGGGCACTATGGGCCTACCCGTTGGTGAGATTAACCTAGAGGCCGACAACATACATACGGAGCTCTACGAAGGAGAAGATAATACAATGAGAAAATCACTCAATTGAGAAGTGTTAGAATAAAACCAACATGAATAAATAAAATAAAAAAATTAATTGATGTGTTGATTATTGCCCTGTGGAGAAGTGAGAAAAGAATTCATGCCCAATCAATTCAATAAAAATAGAAAGAAGGAACTCAGGGAGGAACAAGAAGCTAGAAAATCCATACTCGCACAACAACAAGCCGAGCGAAGGGAGAGATTCAGAAGACACACCAAAGGACTACTTAAGGGAGTAAGTGAAGGTGAGGGTCTGAAGGAATCTAACTAGGATGCCAGGGGAAGTGACAAGGACTACCTAGAGGAAACAAAGATCTTGTTCAGGTCCTTAACCTTAACCCCACGGATGGAAGCAAGAGAAGAACGAAGGAAGGAAGAAGAGGAAGTCGCACAAAGGGAGGCTCAGGATATCGCTACCATCGTGAGTATCAAAGTGACAGAGGGGCACAAGGATCAAAGTATCCCATTAGGACTGAATAGTTCTAGTAGTTAGGGGACATAAGGTAGTATGTTACCAAACATTTCATGGGTACTGACGCCAGCAGTACCATCCCAGCCTATAGCACAACCCGTGCTGCAAACATAGTCAACACCTAGAAAAGTAAACATGGAGACTAACAAGGAGAAGTTGCCAAAGTTCCATGGTGATGGAAAAGAGGATCCCATCTAGAATTGTTGTACATGTCAGATAATTTAGTCCGAAAATGGAGTTTCTAACCAGGTGGAGTGGATAAAAGAGTTTCCAGCAACCCTCTGAGGGGTAGCAATCGATTGGTACTCTAACTTAGACAAAACCAAAGTGACCATCAGGGATGCATTGAAGAAGGCATTCGAGGAGGAGTTTCATCTCCTAAAAGATGAAAATGAAATTGTATCCAAAATATATGGAACCAAGCAAGGGAAAAAAGAGACCATGCGGGCCTACGGCCGCTGGCTAAAGGAACTAGTGGGAAAGATGGAGAGTCAACCAGCCAACAACTTGAAGAAAAGATGGTTAGTAGGAGAGATAAAAGTGAACCTCCAAAGGAAGATGAAGACAGTTCATCCCACCTTGTACGATGACGCGTATAATTGGGCCATGGACCTAGAAAGTGAGCACAAGACATCAAAAAAGAAGAGAAGTAAATACTCTTCATTGAACGATGACACTTTCAAAGAAGAAAGAAGCAGTGATGAGGGATCAAAGAAGATCACGACGCTCCAAAAATATATGGAGAGAATGTTAAAGAATTCAAGACAATGAAGGGGGTACAAGCAAAGAAGACAAACTATGGTGTACAGACTGCAAGGAGAATAGCCACACCAAAGGCTCCTGTCCAAAAAAATCATTCTATGATATCTGCCAAGTAATGGGTCACTCTGTCAAGGAGTGCCCGTAAAACATGAAGTCACAAAGTGCACAAGTATTGTTCATAGAATAGGCCACAACATCTGCACCAATACGCACCTCCCAACAAACAAACACCACACCATCATTTGGAGGCTACCAGGATAACAAACAAGGGGGAATAATAATAGTAATAACAATAACAATTGAAGCCGCATCCAGTATGATGCCAAAGGGAGACCTATCATCCAATGTAGGGCCTGTAGCCAATGGGGGAACTTCTCTCATGACTATAAATCCAAGGGTGATTTTCCACAGCACTTGCGTAAATGGTGTGGTCCTGACGACTACGACGATGCACACTATCTGAAGGGAGTGAACTTCATAGACATTGATAATATTGTGCTCATACTTACAAGGGGCCAAGAGAAGAAGTCCACATATCCAGATCCCCATATGGAGATGGAGAGGGCACCACAATGAAAGAGAACCTAGGAAGCTACTAGCACCTCATGAACAAAGGTGGAGGAAAAAATCCTAATTTAGGTATTACAGAAGGAGGTGCACCTAAAAATATAGGTCCTCCTAGATATCATACCTCAATGAAGGATGGATATCCTTAACATGACACCATCACAACCTTGTTAGGTAAACAAAACTTCTCCAAGTCTTACCGCAAATCCTATATTGTTGGTCATGAATAGTGGGCGTCATCTAGTGGTGGTTGAGATGGGTATCCTTGGCACCACTCTCACAGACACCTTTGTAGATGGAGGGTATGGAGAAAATGTACTTCCAGAGGAGACATGGAAAAATTTAGAGAAACCCATGTTGTGGCCTCCAACATTCAGCCTATTGGGAGTGGACCAGCACGACATCAAACCCATCAGAACCCTCATGCATCAATGTGTGATGATTGGGACACAACCCTTCGTACTCAACTTTGTGGTGATCCCACTTGTTGCCCCACTTTTGGTCTACATACCTTTAGACAAAAGTGGATGTTAGAGGTGTAGTAGTGGTCTTGAAAGTTTCATGTGAGTCCTACATCTAAGTCTAGCTACTCCTTTAAGATAGGAGGCCTTTACCGGAGTTACCCATTTTGATTTCTCTCTGTTATGAGCTAGAGGCAATCTACATTTGAGTTGTGTTTTCTTTGGGTAGGTTAAGTTCCCAATCTGGTAAAGGCCATGGTTCAAAGATTTCTAACATCGGTTTTACATGCAATTGAAGTATTTAGCCATAACTCTTCATTTTGCAGCTTGGCAGAAAATTGGGTTCAGGCTTCTACAATGGCAAAAAAGCATCATCAGGGTGCATCTTCTATCGATGACTACCAAGTGATGTCTCAGTAGGAGGTGCAGTTCTAAAATGGATCCCTTAAGCTTAGAAAGACTGCAGTGCCAGAGCTACACCCCTACAAGTCAAGAGAAATGATTAAATAGAAAGAAATCTAAAGAATAAGTCTAAAAGTGGAAAAGCAAAAAATGGCTTCTCCACTGCTCCTATAGGCGGGTTTTGACCCACAGAGTACGTCTTCCACCATGCCATTAAAATGAAGTAATTTCAAGGAAGAATCTACCTCATAGGGAATATGAGATATAAAGAAGGTAGATGAATCAACACATACCATTTTGGGCATCCTACAGACCAAATTTCCCCTTTGGTGGATTTTTGAACGGAGAGTACTCCAAAGGCATTTCTCCGCCCAAAGGAGAAGTAGAAAGGAAATTTTCTGCTACCTCAAAAAAGTTACCATTGTGGTTACTAAAGTGAAAAGACATTTTTTAATGGCCTATAAGAGCAAGGAAATTAATTCAAATAAAGTCATTTTACTTCATAATGGACTATTTCATTAATATTGAGGTCTTTTCATTCATGTGGCATGGGAAGTTAGATGTTAAATGGTAAAAAATTCAAATGTTACAAGATCAGTTGAAGATTGCCAACATGACTTACTATTTTCTTAACTAATTGCTTGAATCCAAAGCCTTTGATACTAGTTTTTCTTTGCCCCCGCATTCTTAAAAGATATTCTTCATTCTCAAATCAAATCATTTGAAGTATGGCTTGCAGATTCATGGGATTCGATGGAATGAATGGCATTAATTCTGAATGGCATAAGATTTTGGATACGTATCTGAAGTTCTTTGATATGCAAAACTTCCAGAATAGACTAAAAGCAGACCAAATGGATCCCATCACTGAGAAACTAAAGGAGAGTAGATTAGTTGAGGCTACTAGTTTTCTCATGGTTGTTCAAGCCCCAGAATTGATCTAGGAATCCATTTCTTGATACAACCTGGATACCAGGGAAATCCTCTTGCCTAATGATATGGTGCTACTATCCATTGACAGAGAATCAGTCTAGAACTCGCTTCGCATCCCAGAGCAAGCTGAGTATTCAGAAATGACATACATTCGGGCGGTGACTTAATATATTTCCAAAAAGTTGATTTGGAAGAAGGAGATATTGAAAGCATGGTTTCAAGAACCCAAGAGCACCAAAGGGAAGCTACCGAAGATGCTATATGGCTCTAATCTAAAGCCAGAGATCATAGAAATTCTGGTGTTACTCCACAGGATCAGAGGTGAGAGTGAGGCACTCAATTTTTTTATCATCACTTCTTCCTAGTTCAGGTAATCTATTCCCAGCACCACTTCATTGATTGGGCCCTTATGGTAAGTGAAAATCTCTCAGAGGCCCTAGATAGAGCTAAGCACCAGAATGAATTTTATATGTCTTCAGTCCTGTTTTATATCCTGGCAACAATCCAAATTTGGCCAGGGCTTCCTAGATTGGAGGAATTTCTTGATGATGTTAAGAGTTACAAATTTTTCCCCTCTTTGCAATTACACAACAGTTATGCAGAATACCTTCGGGTTAATGATGCATTTACAGTGAGATTGTGTAGGGAGCTACAAGGCTATCCAGAAAGGAGATTCTCCCCCAAAGCCATGGCTTTCATCAGCCAATTTGGATGCTATTTTATTCAATTCGGAGTTTTCTCATACCTTTGTCTTGCAAGTTTTGATGAATTTCCCTTGAAGCTGCCTAGATATCCTACATATATGATCGTGCTGCTAGAGGTGATGAGGCAAGTGATGTAGGTGAATTTGATATGTGCTAATACCAGAAAGAAAGGCTATGACTTCCCCATGACTATTGGAGCTTATAGTTGTGCGTCCCGGTCTGAGGCAAAGAATATCATAAAGGCATTCTCCAAGAGGTTTTCATTGGAAACCCATGATGTTCTGAGGCCACAATATAACGTAGTTAATTATGCTCATTATTATCTGCAAATGAGATGAGCTATCCACCATGTAGATGACATTGAAGACTACAGGGCCAATTGTAGAGATGACCTAGAGAGTAGAGACACATTTTATGCCAGATTAACCATTGAACAAATAAAAAAGTTCAAGGTCAATTTCATAGTCGAGGGGCTACTAGATGAAGGCCAGCACATGTATGATAATACCTATCTTGAGAAGATCAAGTCTCTCTCCATCAGTTCTAAGCCCATGTTAGACCAAGTCGTTGATGATTTGCAGACCCTAATGAGTGGTATTTATAAGAGGACAAAGTAGTGGGTTGAATGGATAGAAGGAAGAAGGAAGAGGTCAAAAAGGAAGCCTCCTACTCAAAGAACCCTGACAAAGGACTCCTCCAACATCGCAACAACTTCTTCGATAGTATTCCAAACTATGTCCAAGAATTCATCTCAAACAACTGGTGGAGGCGATGAACCTCTGGAAAAGGAAATTCAACCAAAGAAGACCCGTGGAGGAGGTCCACTCCCAAATATAAGAATGACAGTGGAACCCACCAATGGTGCAGAATCAGAGCAGTCAGCAAAAGTAGTTACTATAGATGTACCAGTTGGCACCTCAACCCATGGTTCTCTAAGGTGAGCGTCCCCCGTCATAGTGGAAGTGGGTGAAGCTACTCCTTCAACCGTAGAATCAGAAGAAGAGGCCAGGAAAAAGTAGAAGGTCACTTCAATAGCCAAATTGGTGTCGTCTTCTCCTACCTCGGTAAATCCATTTTCTTCTAGACCAAAGGCTACACCCCCTGTCATAAGGAAGTTGTTCATTGAGGAGTTGGTTTCTACCAAAAAAGTTACCAGTGCAAAGTCATGGATAGAGAATACTCTGGAACAAAAGAGGAAGAGGGCAGAAGACAGAATTTATAGCAAAGACACTCTGTCACGAGCCTTTTAGCCCAAGGCCGCTACGAGTAAACAAAAGAAAGTAAAGATGATGTCTACTCTGGGTCTTGACCCTAAGACTAGACACTTCACTATGGAAGTGGCCAAGCCAACCAAGGAAGGTAGATTCAAAGATATGACCACTTCAAATTTTTAGTTGCAGTCATTTGATATGGGGTTGGCTCATCATGACACCAAAGTGGACTAGTGGAATTCTACTAATGCGGTGATAGAAGAAGAACTTGAGGAGCTCAAGACTGCCAAGGTTAAACTGAAGGTAGAAGTGGCTGAGCTGACAAATTTCATAAGACAGCTCCTCACTCTGATCGCAAGTGTCCCTAGCACCCAAACCACCTTTGATCCCAGTGCGGTGGAGAATCAGGCTATATTAGCCAAGTTGCAAGAAGATAGGCACTTTGCATAGATCGCCAAGGTATGGGTTGAACGACTCAATTCTAAAGGGTTGGTAGTTGTCGAGTAGTTGGGTAATTCTCTCTTGAGGTTGGAGACAAAAAGGAATAACATTGAGAAGAATTTGCAAAATCTCGCATCTGAGAGAGTGAAGTGTTAGGAGTGCATAGTGACGCTCCATGTAGAAGTGAAGATGAAGACCAAAGAGGTGTTGAAAGCCAAGATCCTGCAAAAGGGAGATGAACCTCCAATAGAATGGCTTAAAAGTCTAGATTTCAAAATTGAAATGATCATCTAGGCCAAGATGGGGTTGCAGCAAGTAGACGTTAAGGTCAAAGAAGAACAGAACAAAGACTTTAAGATTATTCAAGGTTTGCATACATAATCATAGACAAGTGGGGAAGGTAAATAAATGATAGGATTGGCCAATATGCAAAAATAATTTTCCAATTATGTAGACAAGCTGTTAGAGCCATCTTCCACCCACTTGAACAAAGTGTCAGAGCTTCAGCAGTTGAGTGGATGTATTTATAAAGCCATGGAAGAATTGAAGGATCAGACAGATGCAATTAAAAGTCTGGCTAAGGAGCCTTCCAGGTGGCTCATCTGATACACCAATGTCCATGTTAACAGACATGAGGAACTTATCAAAGTTATCATAGTTGTCACTACCTATAGAGATAAATTAGGCAAAGGGAGCGAAAATAAAGCTTAAGTAGAGTATCTCTTTGTACTAAATTTTGATCAACGTTGTAACGAATAAACCTTTGGTTATGATTTCTAGTTGGGGAAGTTAAACCATTTTGGTTACCCCCTTTTTGTAATGACCCAATCTAGGACTCTATATGTACTATTCCAAAATCAATACAAATGTCGGCTAAAATTTGGTGTGAAAGATCGCATTTTGCTAAGTCAATCATGTATGTCTGAATGCCATTTCTTTAACTATTCCATTGAATTTCATTAGTCTTTCTATTGAATCCAAACTTTTTTTTGAAGTTAGATTTGCAATCTATGTTCGAATCAAATTTATGTATTATGATTTGATACAGTTAAGCTAGGGGAAGATCTATTGTTATCCTAAGTTGGGAAACATTTTCTGTGATATAGATTGATTTGTGAGCATTTCATTATTAATCATTAGTCCTACATCTGCATTTTTAGTAGAAGTTCATGCATTACCAAATTTGGGAGTTAATTTGATTGATGAAATCTCAGAGTTGGCTAGATTTAGAGTTGAATATTTCCTGCCTAGGCTATTTCGTGCCTAGGTTTAGCTTGGTTTACCTCTCCTATTCTCAGGTCAAGAACATACCCCTGTTAGACTAGGAAAGATCAAAATTCACTGAAAATCATTCATATAAGGGAGCTGTACCTTTAACTTCAGAGGGAGATTGGTTTTTTGATAAAAATTTCCCAACTGTTGTATTTGAATGTTCTTAAATAATTTGGGTATTTTAGGGTTAAATTTAAAAGAACAATCTATTTACCAACAGATTTTTGGTGACTCTACTAGGGAATGAACAGTCATTATACCAGAAGCATATCATGGAGAAAGATGGTGCTTCCCCATGAAAACATAATCCCTGTGCTCCAACAAAATCTTGGATTCCAAGATGATCAAGAAGATCTCATTTCCTCATTAAACACTTTTTTCTGGAGATACAGAAAAAGCACCGAACATTATAGAAGTGCCACTCTTGTGCTAGAGTAAGAAGAAGCTAGAGAAGAAGAACTTGAAGAAGCCATCTAGAGGAGAAATTTAAGAAGGGTACAATGCCAAATAGAGCGTGAAGTTAGGCTACATAATTAATTTGAAAATCTAGAGTCTAAAAGATTTCTCAAGAGTACAAGAAAAGAAGGTAACACAGACCCAGTCTTTGAGAGATTTGTGGATATTAATTTTTCCCTTTTAGAAGTACCTCGCTGAGGAAATAGAACCGCAAGGAGCTAGAGTAGACCTTCTTCACCTCCTAAACAAACTACTCAATTGTCCACCACTTTCCAAGTGTTGACTCTACACGGTGTTGTTTCCCCTCTTGTTATTAATTTAACACCCTACCTACCCCAAGTAGCTATGGCATTTCCCTAGGTTGCCACAGTCAGACCTCTGCAATTAGTAGCATATAATCCTCTCCCTTCAGGCTCTAGAAAGAACTTTCCCAAAAATTTTGGTGATGGGAAAGTATCTACAGAAGAACACATTGTTGTGTTCTTTGCTTCAGTCAATATCCTAGCAGTACAAGAGGAGGATGTGGGCATCAGACTATTTGTTGAGACGCTCATTAAGGGTGCTACCAATTGGTTTCACCATTTACCTAACTCTTCCATGACTGATTAGGTTTCCATGAGAGCTTCCTTTGAAATAAGGTTTAAAAATACTGAAGATGAGCATGCCCTATTGATGCAATTAACTTCCATCATGAAAGAACCCTCTATCAGTATGAGGAATTTTATAGCTAAATTAAACAAGCTTGTAAATCATATTCCAGCAGCTGATAGGCCTACGACGGGAAATTTGAAGACATTCTTCATAAGTGCTATGCCGCTGGACATCAATTATGATCTAAGAAGGATGAACCCTGTAAATTTGGATGCTACACAGAGAAATGTTGTGGAACTTGAGGACCATATGATCTCATCCAGGAAATGGAAAAGAGAGATACAGTCTAAGACTAGTAGTAGAAATACTACATCATCAGATGAGATGATTCAAAAATTGTCCAATGAATTCATTGCCTTCAAGAGACAACTACCTAGATTTAATAATCTGTACCAGTGAAACTTTCAGGATCAGCCTGGGATAAACAATGAGGGAAGGAATGTTGATGGAAAGGTGCTACAGTTAACTGCTCCACCACAAAGGATAGCTATAGAAGCTCCTCCTAAGAAAGGAAACATGTGTGCCTTCCACCTAACTACTAATCATGATGGAGAGGGCTGCCCTGATGTAGCTTGTGCCTAGAAAATGCATCAGACTAATGAGTTGAATGCTGGAGTATCCAGAGCTAAACCAGATTCATACTCGCATGGTGACTCTAAAAACTTATATATAGAGTATGAATCAGATTCAGAGCAAGGAGAAACATGTTACGCTACCATAGATAGGACCTCTTATATAGTCTTGACCTAGAGTCAGAAAGATAAAAGCCCTCCTTCAACACCTCCTCTTAAAAATAATGAAGCGTCTACTTCCTATTCTAAGGAAGCCAATCAAGGAGTGAGAATTCTACAACCAGGTAAGGAGAAAATCTCTTTTGACATTATTCAATTTTGTAGAGATTCTAGAATTCAAATTTCCCCTATAGACTACCTTAAGTCTAATCTCATAGAATTGTAAAAACTAGTAGACTATTGTAAAGAAGGAAATTCGGAGTTAAACCAAAATATTATGACTACTATAGAAAATGAGTCTATATTTGCAGAACCAAATAAGCAAGGAGAACCTTCTATTTTGGCCACCTTCCTGGGGTTAAATCCTAATCCATTCTATGTGTCATTATATATTAATGGTTTCAAGTTAAGAAATTGCATAATAGACTCTCGAGCCTTAAATAATGTCATGCCATCAACTTTAGCTAAAGCTCTAAGCCTCACTCTCACCAGAGCCCATGGTAGATGTTATTCTATGGATTCCAAGCATGTACCCATGGTTGGTCAAATTAAAGATGCTCAAGTGGCCCTGGTAGCACACCCCGAGAAGAAGATGTTGCTAACAATCCTTGTTTTTGATATACCTGCTAGTTATGGTTTACTGTTAATCCAGTGTTTTTGTAGATACCTTGGCTGGATTGGTCTCAAAATTTAATCCCGGTAGGCAATAAAAAGATTAAATTGGTCTCGGAGGAGAAAGCTAAGTGTACAGTACTGAAATCTGACAACCCTAAAGCCCAAATTTTGTATCAAGAATTGGAATTTGGTAACTATATGTTGTTTACTAATGACCGTAATGAGGAAATAGAATCTGGAGAAGAGGAAAAGTATTTTTCCACCGAATAAATACCACCATAGATCTAGACCCTTGAATTTGATGGTAGTTGCGCATCTTGGGGATTTCGTGTAGGTGTGGTCTTGATATCACCAGATAGAGTATATGAAACCATGGCTTACAAATTGGAGTTTGGAAACACCAAAAATATTACAGAATATGAAGCCCTCCTATAGGGGATTATTGCTGCAAAGGAAAAAGGTGTGAAGATCTTAAGAGCTCGTGGTGATGCTGATCTAGTCGTGCGTCAAGGAAAGAATCAATACTCCATAAAAATCACAGATTGAAGAATTACAGAAATAGAGTATGGGACAAAATAGAGGTGCTAGATGCATTATTTATTGAATCTATGTTGAGAGAATTAAATTCCAAGGTAGACTCCCTGGCCGTGTCAGCTTTGCTAGTCCTCTCTCACCTAGAATTCAAAGATAAGAAGTACCAAGTGGAGATTGTATATCGACCATCTATGTCAGACAGTGTAGAAGATTGGCAAGTGTTCAAGGATGACCAGAACCTCCTTCTTTTCTTGGAAAGTGGTGTCACTTTCCATAAAGATGTCCCTAACAAAAATAAAGGAGACAATTAGGACAAGCAAAAGAGAGATAAGTCTGATGTCATCTAGTTACATGGTAACATCATCCGCCCACATCTGGTCACTCTTGAGAATATTTTCAATAGGCATGACACCTTTGTTAAGAAGAAGAGAATCGAGACAGGCCCTACCACTGGTGAATATGAAGGGATTAATATAGAGAACAAGAAGGATCCCAAGATGATCAACATCAGGAAATGCTGCACTGAAAATGAGAGGGAAGAGGCTAGGAAACTCTTCCTATAATATTAAGATGTTTTTTCCTAGAGTTATGAAGATTTGAAAAGTTTTATGAACGAGAAATTCAAACATCAGATTCCTTTGAAACCTGATGCAACTCCATTTAGACAAAAACAAAGGAATTACAACCCCAAGGTCACTGATGCTATATTAAGAGAAGTTGATAAAATGCTCAAAGAAAGGATCATATACCCTATTCACCATTCTACCTAGGTAGAAAATATAGTGCCAGTGAGGAAGAACAATGGAGAAATAAGAATCTATGTTGATTTCAGAAACCTTAATCAATCCTCCTTGAAGGAAAATTATGCACTCCACAATATAAATCACCTCTTGCAAATCGCGGCCGGAGCTGAAATGATTTCCATGTTGGACGGCTTCTCAGGGTATAACCAGATTGAGGTTGAGAAAGTAGACTAGCATAAAACGGCTTTCAGTACTCCATGGGGCACTTTCGCATACCACAGAATTCCATTCAGATTAATCAACGTTGGAGCTAAATTTGAGAGAGGTATGGACCTTTCCTTCAGTGATATGAATAAAAAAATCTTTGGTATGTATTTGGATGATCTTACTATATTTTCTAAGAAAAGAATAGATCACATAAATGACCTAAAGAGAGAATTACAAAGATGTTGGGAAGACAGGATTTCACTGAATCCCAAGAAGTTAGTTTTCTGTGTGATGGAGGGGAAATTATTGGGTCACATTGTCTCCCAAGAAGGAATAAGGATTGACCCAGAAAGGGTAAGAGAAATCCAACAATTGAGTTTACTTGTAAACAAAACTGGGGTGAAATCATTTGTCTTCCAGGGGAACTTTATCAGGTGATTTGTCCCATATTTTTCTGAAATCACTAAATGCATAGTGGACATGATGAAGGGAAATGTAAGTTTCAAATGGAATGACCCCGGTAAACAAGCTTCCAAAAGCATAAAGAATGCCATAGCCAACACCCCCATACTATATCACCCAGACTATAAGAAAGATTTCATAATCTATTTTTACTCTTTCGAGCATACTCTATCAGCCATTCTCATGCAAGAGAACGAAGAGGGGATTCAAGCCCCCATTTCTTTTATGAGCACACCTCTAAAAAATCATGAGCTAAGATACTCTCAGACTGAAAAGCATGCATTTGAAGTGGTAAAGGCTTTGAAAAATTTTAGGTTTTACATTTTGCATTCTCACTCTTTGGTGTATGTGCCTGATATTGCTGTAAAAAGTATACTAACTCAATAGGATGTGGGATGTAATAACAGGGGAGCATGGGTAGCTAAAACCCAAGAATATGACATAGAGATCAAGCCCACAAAGCTGGTGAGGGGAAATGCACTATGCAAGGCAATGGTGGAAAATCAAATAGATGAAGACCCAGAAGTTGTACACTTAGTTCTAGCAGTAAGTATGCAAGACCCTTGGTTTGAAAATAATGTGTATTTCTTTACATATGGTGAATGCCTTGAGGGGTTAACTCTGAATAAAAGAAGAGACATGAAACTAAAAGCTTCTAAATATGTGATCTAGGAAGATAGATTATACAAGAGATCTATTGATGGAACATTCCTCCAGTGTGTCGACAGACAACAGCAAGAGAAGTTGTTAAAAGTGTTTCATGATGAAGCTTTTAGGGGACACTTCTCCTCATCGATCACTGTATTTAAGATTCTAAGATAGTGTTATTACTAGCTAGGAATGTTTAGAGATGCATACCATTGGGTAGCAAGGTGTGAGAAATGCAAAATGTTTACCGGAAAGCCACAGTTGGCAGCACTACCCCTAAGACCAGTGGTAATTGAAGGTCCTTTTCAGCAATGGGGTCTTGGTTTTATTAGTCCTATAAACCCCACATCCAATGCAGGTCATACCTATATAATCACTACGACAGATTACTTCACAAAATGGGTAGAGGCAAAAGCAACCAAGAGAACTACTTCGGAAATAGTATGTGTGTTTATCAAAGAAAACATTATGTTAAGGTTCGACGTACCTATTAAGTTAGTTATGGATAATGCCGCGTACTTTTCTTCTCAAGAAATTATAGAATTTTTCTTTACAGATTACTTCACAAAATGGGTAGAGGCAAAAGAAACCAAGAGAACTACTTCGGAAGTAGTATGTGTGTTTATCAAAGAAAACATTATGTTAAGGTTCGACGTACCTATTAAGTTAGTTATGGATAATGTCGCGTACTTTTCTTCTCAAGAAATTATAGAATTTTTCTTTGAGTATGGCATCATGATCATTCACTCATCTGATTATTTCCCTCAAGGGAATGGTCAAGCGGAATCTAGCAATATAAATTTTGTAAACATCATGAAAAAGCTTGTATCAGATAACCAAAAAACTTGGCACAAGAAGATCTATGAAGCCCTCTGGGAAGATAGAGTGACTCCCAAAAGAGCCATTGGTGTAACTCCTTTTGAAATTGTTTATGGAGTAGAAGCCAATCTTCCATTACCATTAGAGTTAGCTACTTGCAAACTAAGGACAACTGTAGAGGATGGCATATATGAAGATGGTTTAGAAAAGAGGATAATGTACCTAAGAAAACTGGAAGAAGAAAGGGAGAAAATGGTTTATCATATTACACGACATCAAATGTGTGTGAAGGAATTGTTTGATGAAAAGAGAAGACACTAGAAATTCATCGAGGGAGACATGGTGTTGTTATGGGAGAAACGCAGGGTGCCCAAAGGGATGCATGGAAAATTTGAAACACTGTGGAAAGGGCCTTTCAAGATTCATCAAGCGTTTGAGAAGAATTTGTTCAAATTGGCATATCCAGATGGTGAAGCACTATCCCTGACATATAATGGTCAAGATTTAAAGCTCTATCAGATCTAAATTGAAAATAGGTAACCCCTGGATTGTACCATAGTTACGTTTAGTTCCTATTTTTGTTTTCCTAGCTAGGTTTCCTTTCTACTTTCCTTTTAGTGTATTGCTTTAGTTTTGTTGTGAGCCACCTTTTATTGAGCCTTGTGAAACCAGAGACTTGAGCTCCTTGCTTGGACATATGAATGTCCAAGTCCCCAGATAGAGCCATCTGTTTCCCCACTTTTGGTCTACATACCTTTAGACAAAAGTGGATGTTCGAGGTGTAGTAGTGGTCCTGAAAGTTTCATGTGAGTCCTGTGTCTAAGTCTAGCTATTCCTTTAAGATAGGAGGCCTTTACCAAATTTCTCCATTTTGATTTCTCTTTGTTATGAGCCAGAGGGAATCTATATTTGAGTTATGTTTTCTTTGGGTAGGTTAAGTTCCCAATCCGGTAAAGGCCATGGTTCAAAGATCTCTAACATCAGTTTTACATGTAGTTGAAGCATTTAGCCATAACTCTTCATTTTTTAGGTTGGTGGAAAATTGGGTTCGGGCTTCTCCATCGACAGAAAAGCATCAGAAGGGTGCATCTTTCACTAATGACTACCAAGTGATGTCTCAGTAGGAGGTACAGTTCTAAAATGGATCCCTTAAGCTTAGAAAGACTGTGGTGTCAGAGCTACACCCCTACAAGTCAAGAGGAATGATTAAATAGAAAGAAATATAAAGAATAAGTCTGAAAGTGGAAAAGTGGAAAATGGCTTCTCCATTGCTCCTACAGGAAGGTTTTGACCCACGAAGTACATCTTCTGCGATGCCATTAAAATGAAGTGATTTTGAAGAAGAATCTACCTCATAGGGAATATGAGATATAAAGAAGGCAGATGAAATCAACACATACCATTTTGGGCATCCTCACAAACCAAATTACCCCTTTGGCAGATTTTTGAACCAAGAGTACTCCAAAGGCATTTCTCCGCCCAAAGGAGAAGTAGAAAGGAAATTTTCTTCTACCTCAGAAAATTTACCGTTGTGGTTACTAAAGTGAAAATACATTTCTTAACGGCCCGTAAGAGCAAGATAATTAATTCAAATAAAGTTGCTTTACTTCATAATAGACTGTTTCATTAATATTGAGGTCTTTTCATTCATGTGGCATGGGAAGTCAGCCTTTAAACGGTAAAAAATTCAAAATTTATAAGATCAGTTGAAGATTGCCAACATGAGTTACTATTTACTTAACTAATTGCTTGAATTTGAAGCCTTTGATACTAGTTTTTCTTTTCCCCCACATTCTTAAAAGATATTCTTCATTCTTGAATCAAATCATTTTAAGTATGGCTTCCAGATTCATTAGATTCGATAGAATGAATGGCATTACTTCTTAATGGCATAAGATTTCAGATAGGTCTCTAAAGTTCTTTGATATGCAAAACTTCTAGAATAGACTAAAAGTGGACCAGATGCATCCCATCACTAGGAAGTTGAAGGAGAGCAGATTAGTTGAGGCTGCTGGTTTTCCCGTGGCTGTTCAAGCCCCAGATTTGATCTGGGAATGCATCGCTCGATACAACCCAGATACCAGGAAATTCCTCTTGCCCAATGATACAGTGCTGCTATCCATTGACAGAGAAACTATCCAGAACTCGCTCTACATCCAAGAGCAAGTTGAGTATTCAAAAATGACATATAGTCAGGCGGTGACTGAATATATTGCCAAAAAGTTGATTTGGAAGAAGGAGATAATGAAAGCATGGTTTCAATAACCCAAGAGGGCCAAAGGGAAGCTTCTAAGACACTATATGGCTCTAATCTAAAGTTGGAGATCATAGACATTCTGGTGTTACTCCACAGGATTAGAGGTGAGAGTGAGGCACTCAATTTTGTTGATCATCACTTCTTCCTGGTTCAGGTAAACTATTCCCACCACCACTTCATTGATTGGGCCCTTATGGTAATTGAAAATCTCTCAAAGGCCCTAGATAGAGCTAAGTGCCTGAATGAATTTTATATGTCTTCAGTCCTGTTGTATATTCTGGAAACAATCCAAATTTGGCCAGGGCTTCCTAGATTAGAGGAATTTCCTGATGATGTTAAGAGTTACAAATTTTTCCCCTCTTTGCAATTACACAATGGTTATGCTGAATACCTTCAGGTTAATGATGCATTTACAATGAGATTGTGTAGGGAGATACAAGGCTGTCCAAAAAGGAGATTCTCCCCAAAGCTATGGCTTCCATCAGCCAATTTGGATACTATTTTATTCAATTCGGGGATTTCTCATACCTTCGTCTTGCAGGTTTTGATGAATTTCCTTTGAAGCCGCCCAGATATCCTACAGATATGATCATGTTGTTGGAGGTGATGAGGCAAGTGCTGCAGGTGAATTTGATATGTGTTGATGCCAGGAAGAAAGGCTATGACTTCCCCATGACTATCGGAGCCTATAACTGTGTGTCCTGATGTGAGGCAAAGAATGTCCTAAAGGCATTCTCCAAGAGATTTTCATTGGAAACTTATGATGTTCTGAGGCCACAATATGACCTAGTTAATTCTGCTCATGATTATCTGCAAATGAGCTGAGCTATCCACTATGTAGATGACATTGAAGACTACTAGGCCAATTGTAGAGATGACCTAGAGAGTAGAGATAGATTTTATGCCAGATTAACAATTGAACAAATCAAAAAGTTCAAGGTTAATTTCACAGTCAAGGGGATACTAGATGACAACAAACACATGTATGATAATACCTATCTCAAGAATATCAAGCTTCTCTCCATCAGTTCTAAGCCCATGTTAGACCAAGCCGTCGGTGATTTGTCAGATCCTAGTGAGTGGTATTTATAAGAGGACAAAGCAGTGGGTTGAATGGACAGTAGGAAGAAGGAAGAGGTCTGAAAGGAAGCCTCTTACTCAAAGGACCCCAACAAAGGACTCCTCCAACATCACAACAACTTCTTTGGTAGTACTCCCAACTATGTCCAAGAGTTCATCTCAACCAGCTGGTGGAGGCGATGAACCTCTGGAAAAGGAAATTCAACCAAAGAAGACCTATGGAGGAGGTTCGCTCCCAAATATCAGAATGACAGAGGAACCCACCAAGGGTGTAGAATCAAAGCACTCACTGTAGATGTACCGACTAGCACCTCAACCTAGTATTCTCCAAGGTGAGGGTCCCCTGTCATAGTGGAAGTGGGTGAAGATACTCCTTCAACAACTGAATTAGAAGAAGAGACTAGGAAAAAGTAGGTCACTTCAATAGCCAAATTGGTGTCCTCTTCTCCTACCTCAGTAAATCCATTTGCTTCTAGACCAAAGGCTACACCACCAGTCATAAGGAAGTTTCTCATTGAGGAGTTCGTTTCTACCAACAAAGTTACCAGTGCAGAGTCACGGATAGAGAATACTCTGGAATGAAAGAGGAAGAGGGAAGAAGAAGGAATTTCCAGAAAAGATACTCTGTCACAAGCCTTTTAGCCCAAGGCTGCTATGAGTAAATAGAAGAAAGTAAAGATGATGTCTACTCTGGGTCGTGACCCTGAGACCGAACACTTCACTATGGAAGTGGCCAAGCCGACCAAGGAAGGTAGATTCAAAGATATGACTGCTTCAGATTTTCAGTTACAGTCATTTGATGTGGGGTTGGCTCATCATGACACCAAAGTGGACTGGTGGAAGTCTACTAATGTGGTGGTAGAAGAAGAACTTAAGGAGCTCAAGATTGTCAAGGTTCAACTGAATGCAGAAGTGGCTGAGCTAACAAATTTCATAAGACAGCTCCTCACTTTGATCGCAAGTGTCCCCAACACCCAAACCACCTTTGATCCTAGTGCAGTGGAGAATTAGGCTATATTAGCCAATTTGAAAGAAGATAGGCACTTCACACAGATCGGCAAGGGATGGGTTAAAAGACTCAAGTCTGAAGATTTGGTAGTTGTCGAGCAGTTGGGTAACACTCTCTTGAGGTTGGAGACAAAAGGAATAACATCAAGAAGAATTTGGAAACACTCACATGTGAGAGAGTGAAGTGTCAAGAGTGTATCATGATGCTCCATGTAGTAGTGAAGATGAAGACCAAAGAGGCATTGAAAGCCAAGATTCTACAAAAGGGAGATGAACCTCTAATCAAATGGCTTCAAAGTCTAGAGTTCAAAATTGAAATGATCATCCAGGCTGAGACGGGCTTGCAGTAAGTAGATGTTAAGGTCAAAGAAGAATAGAACAAAGACTTTAAGATTCTTCAAGTTTTGCATACAAAATCACAGACAAGTGGGGAAGGTAAACAAATGATAGGATTGGCCAATATGCAGAAATCATTTTTCGATTATGTAGACAAGCTGTTAGAGCCATCTTCCACCCACTTGGACAAAGTGCCAGAGCTGCAGCAATTGAGTGGATATATTTATTAAGCCATGGAAAAATTGAAGGATCGGGTAGATACAATTAAAAGTCTGGCTAAGGAGCATTCCAAGTGGCTCATCCAATACACCAATGTCCACATTAACAGACATGAGGAACTCATCAAAGTTATCACAGTTGTCACTGCCTATAGAGCTAAATTAGGCAAAGGGAGAGAAACTGAAGCTTAAGTAGATTCTCTCTTTGTACTAAATTTTGATCAATGTTGTAATGGATAAACATTTGGTTATCATTTCTAGTTGGGGAATTTGAACCGTTTTGGTTACCCCCTTTTTGTAATGACCCAATCTGGGACTCTATATGTACTATTTCCAAAATCAATGCAAAGGTCAGCTAAATTTTGGTGTAAAAGATAGCATTTTGCTGAGTCAATCGTGTATGTCTGAATGTCATTTCTTTAACTGTTCCATTGCATTTCATTACTCTTTCTATTGAATCCAAACATTTTTTTGAAGTTAGATTTGAAATGTGTGTTCAAACCAAATGTTTGTATTATGATTTGATACAGTTAAGCTAGGGGAAGATCCGTTGTTATCCTAAGTTGGGAAACATTTTTTGTGATATAGATTGATTTCTAAGCATTTCATTATTAATCGTTAGTCCCACATCTGCATTTTTAGTAGAAGTACATGCATTACCAATTTTGCGAGTTAATCTGATTGATGAAATCTCAGAGTTGGCTAGATTTAGAGTTGAATATTTCCTACCCAGGCTATTTCCTACCTAGGTTTATCTTGGTTTACCTCTCCTATTCTCGGGTCAAGAACATACCCCTCTTAGACTAGGAAATATCAAAATTCACTAAAAATCATTCATATAAGGGAGCTGTACCTTTAAATTCAGAGGGAAATTGGTTTTTTGATAACAATTTACCAACTGTTATATTGAATTATTCTTAATCAATTTGGGTATTTTAGGGTTAAATTTAAAAGAACAATCTATTTACCAACACCACTAAAGAAAAAGGGGTACAGTGGTATTTTGGGATGAGGGTGGCTCACCTCGGCGAAGGTGAACCATAACTGGAAGCAGAACACACTCACCATGGAGACTGTGGGGAGGAAGTACATTATTTCTATCCACACGCAAATGGTGAGCGAGGAGTTAGCATCTCCAGACTCAGAATCTGAATGAGAGAAATTGGGAGAAGATGGAGGGCAAAGAAAAATGGATCCCAATGACGAAGGGGTATTGGAGTTGGAAGAATATTCTAGGGATGATGGAGATTCAATGAATGGCCTCTTTCATTGGTAAATGGAAGATTACAAGTTCTTCAAACCATCTTGTAAAATGATAAGCATTAGGGACAAGGAAGCTACCCCTTCACACTAGTTTATGAAGGAATTACTCATCAAATACCAGGAGGTAAAATCAAAGGGGAAAAACCTCGGTGATGACGCTCGTGTTGGAGACGGTTGGAACCTTGTGGTCAAAAATTTAAAAATATTTATTCTCCTCCTTCTAATTTATGGGTGAGAGACCATGGTTCCTATAGAATTTAAGGTTCCAATTATTGGGATCACCATTGGAAATTGACTCAATGAGATGGAAAGCTTGAGGGAGCGGCTGCACACTCTCAATAATTTAGATGAAAGAAGAATGATAGCCCAATGGGCAACTGAGATTGCACAACAATAGAGAAAATACAAACACGTTCATCAGATGAAGTTTACACCTGGTCAATTGGTATTGAATTTTAATGGGCGAAATGAAATTAAACCTGGAAAATTCAAAGAAAAGTGGCTAGGCCCATATAAAATTTGGGAAGTTGTCACGAATGGGGCGGTGAAGTTATGGACGATCAACGGTCAAGATATTTTGGACACGGTCAACGGATCGAAACTAAAAATGCACCATGAACGACGAGATGGTGTTGATAGAACCAGCCAAGGGAAGGTACACAATTTACAAATTTGAAAAAAAAATTGGGAAAAAAGGTTGAAAAATCCGTACAGTACTGTATCACATGGCTTGCTACCGTACGACCATACGGACAAAAAATTTTAGGGAATTTTTTTTAAAGTTTTTTATCCTGTTTTCAAAAGAAAAAAATTGAATTTTTTTTTTGAAAAAGGTGAAAAATCCGTATGGTACTATACCATACGACCTGTGACCGTATGGATCCGTACAGACAGAAAAAATTTTGTTAAATTTTTTTTTAAAAAATTTTAAAAAAATAAAAAAATTTAAAGAGGTCGTACAGAAAACATGAAAAGTGAGGACATTGTGGTACGGGGAACACTCAGAGGCCCATTTAAAAGATCGTACGGTAGTTTGCATTTTTTTGTTTACACTATACGACTGTTTGCATTGAGTTTTGCACTGTACGAATGGAGAAATTGGTGGTTCATACAACCGTATAGAAAATATAGAAAGATAATACCATACGACCACAAGGAGGGAATAGGCATTCCCAGTGAATTCTCATTTCCGTATGGACAACCATAATTACTCAGAGGGAAGGGATCGTATGACAGACTATAGAAGCCTAAGGAATATTGTTGCAGCCGTACAACACCATGTACAGGTGGTTGTAATTCAACATTATATAAGCTGTAGCTTCCAGTTAGGGAAACAATCAATTTCAAAGGGCCAATTGGGAAGAGTTGCAAAGAAAGACCACCGTACAATGTTGAATAAATTAACAGTTATTAACGGTGTTACAATTGAACAAAGGAAATAGTTAAGGATTTGGCTGGCAAAAGGAGTTAGAGAACATGGACAAGGAAGCTAAGGTACTACGAAGGTTGCAGGCGACATGGATGCTGGGAGTTCAAAAATCAAAGCAACAGACTCAATGAAGGCAGTGACTGCACACATCATCATTGGCTGAATTGGTAGCCAGAGGGTGTCAGATAGTAGTGGGAGGGTGTCAGATGGTAGCCAGAGGGCGATGGATGTCTCATGCCCTCAAGGATGTGACTTCAGAGTTGCAACATCTTTTGACTTTTGTACAGCGGGAGTGCCTGACTGCCTTTTGAGAGTGTTTTACGCAAGGGTTGTGGCATGGTGTGGAGATTCCTAAGAGCATGGTATCTTCCAGTTCTAGTGATAGAGAGTGATTTCTAGGGTCTCATTCACTAGATAAAGAAGACATTTTTTCAGGGTTAGTATGTATCGGCTAGATGAGAGACTGCATTGGTGGCTTCAGAAAGAGCTTAGGAGGAGTTTGTGACCAAGTTGGAGGTAGTGGAGAGAGACTTAGGATGGAGGAAATAGGAGATGGAAGTGGAGAAGGAGTCATGAGTGCCTTTGGAAGATGCCCCGACAAGGAATACAGAGACATTTGTGCACAGCTACTTTCGAGAGGCAGAAGTGTTGACGGTGAGGACGACACAGGTGTATGAGTTGCATTCTCAGTTGGGATCTTTTTTAGTGCATCCAAATTCTTCTTTGATAGATCACCCAACCTCTTCAGGGATGCTTCCTCAACCCCCTAATTCTACTTCTTAGCTGTCAATTTTGTACTTACTATCATTCCCTTAGTTTTGGTGATGTCCCAAACATTTTGTATATTGTCATCCAGAAATGACTTTCTTTTTGGGGGGGATGATGTTGTTTGGTAAATTGGGTAGTTAAACGGTTGGTCCATCCAAAGGAGTTACATGGATGCAATAGTTCACATCGCATCCCCTTGAGCACTATATGTATGTATTTCTTTCTTAAATAAAGGGGCTCAGATTATGATAGATGAAATACCTTTGTACATGGTGATGAATCAATGAATATAATATTGTTATACATTCTGTGTTTAATACTTTACTTTATATGTATTTGTTCAATTCAGTTTACCCCTAAGGGAAAACATCTCTCTCTCTCTCTCTCTCTCTCTCTCTCTCTCTCTCTCTCTCTCTCTCTCTCTCTCTCTCTCTCTCTCTCTCTCTCTCTCTCTCTCTCTCTCTCTCTCTCTCTCTCTCTCTCTCTCTCTCTGATAGTGTATTTTTCACTCTTAGGGTCTCTCTCTCTTTATTTGTATAGATCTTTTTAATGTTTTTCAAGATTCTATATATTTTAGTTCTCTTTTTTCCCATCCTCTTGTAAATTCTCTCATTATTCTTTCTCCATTCTCTCTATTCTTTTTCGTAATTTACTTATTTTTATTTCTCTTTCTCTATCTTTAATTCTATTTACATTATTTGTTTAATATTTACCTTGGATAACTCAATATATCAGAATAAATCTTGCAAGAATGGGTTAATTATGCCTTCTAATATATTATCTCCATAATTGAAGTTGCAAATTTCTAAGGTTATATGTTCAAATTTTTAAAATAATAGATAATGTGAACTCTTTGCAAGAATTAATTAGACTTTAAATAAACACTCAATTATTAAAAGATAACCATGCAATATTGGATGAATATATTTTTGTTCTATTTATGTTCCATTTTTCATTCCCTTTCTTTCTTTTTCACATTTATGTAGATTTTCTCTGGGAAAAAGCACAATAATCTGTAACCCCTAAGGACAACTCTAGGTGCTCATTCACGTTATACTCGGCTGAGTCCCACATGATCGAGTTTACATTGGCACCACATGGCACCACAAGACATTGAGTGGTACCTATGTGGCCTGGAACTCTTGGCTGAGAGCTACTTGGCCGAGTTATACTCTGTCGAGTATGCGCAGCGTATTAAAAACCCAAAAACAACCTGCTAGCCCCTTCTTTGCACATTGAGGGGCTAAGATTGAGGGTGTGGAGTTGAGGAAGAAAACTCGGTCAAGTTCCAGGTAGGGCCCTTTTTTTTTGTTTTTAAAATGTTTTACTCTATTTAAACATATACGTAAAATGAATTTTTTTTATCTAGCATTGTAATGTCATGGTTTTTTTCTTCATTTTCTAGAAATAATTTTTTTTAGGTCATATGATTGATGTTATTTAAAAACATTTAAACGCAAACCTAAACTTAAATGCAAACTCAACCTTACACATAATTTACCCAAAATGTTGAAACATAAACGCAAACCCAAATCCAAAATTATGAAACATTTATACATAAAATTAAAAGCCTAAAATCATATAATTTAACAAAAATATAAACTAGAAGCGTAACTTTTGTTTCATGAATCTAATTAGTCTTTAGTCATTCGAATCAATCATTACAGGGAATTAATTTAGGATACATGACTATATTTATTACTTGAGAACATGCTACAAAATCTTTTTGTCACAACTTGATCATTCTAGAAATTTTCATTACGTACGCAACTTTCAAAATTAGTACAGAACAAAACCCTAGAAGTCTTACGTACTAGGTTACATAAATCAATTTGTATATATTAAAATATTAAAATCACTTAAAAGTTATGTACATGTGGAATCTTTTTTTGATGTATTTATACTTAAGGGGATGTCATGAATTTTTTTTTTCAGATGGACATACATATATTATGTAGATATTTATGTTAATATGTACATGTGCAATTTTCATTGTTTAAAAATTCTGAACTTTTATTTGAAAAAATGTTTCATCTTGAAGATGTAAATTGAATTTGTTTAAAATTTAAATATGTATGTATAGATATTTTTAATTTTTTAATTTAAAAACATGTTCTTTTTCAACACATGTACATATATAAATTGATTTCCTATTGAATGTACACATTTATGTGCCCACTTGCAGCGAGTGCACTTTTTAAACCTAAATATTACATTTCTACATCACATGGCTTCGACTGGTTCAGACCCTAGTGTTCATGGTAGTCAGGCCTCACGAGCATCGTCAGGCTGCCATGATACCCCACAGAGTCATGATAGTTGGAGGAAGGAGACTATCACGAGGATGCATGCTGCTCTAGCTACACTAGAGAGGACGTTGCATAATAGTGCTACCCTCCCTAATAGGGAGAAATTGATTTCCATTCATATAGAGTTGATGAGTATGATTCAGAAGGCTGAATCATACAATCCATATGATGATTCATCTATTGATTCTTTTTACCATAGCCTATCTAGCACTGTTAGAGGTATTGTCGGTTGGAGGATAGTTGATGGGGATGTTACTGTTACTCAGGTTAAGAACATGTTTGGGACCCATTACATAGAAATAAAAGTGGTTAGTGCATATAGGGTCACAAAATGTACAGATCAATTAGTAGCTCCTTTTATATATCTGAGATGGTTGGTAGCCCATCATATGTGGCCCCAAAAGGATGAGGTGCCCTTATATTTTTGCAAACAATTGTTTGCAGAGTTCCATTTAGGTTATGATGTTGATTACATAGATTTACCTCCACATGTTGGTCAGGGTCGGGGGAGATATCAGGATAAGTGTAGATGACCTGATGCACCACAAACCCCTAGTAAGAGGGCATTGGTGGGTCAAAACCTTTTGGTTCTTCCAAAAGGTTTGGAGACCTACATTGGAGCTGGACAGGTTTCTACTGAGGATGCACGCGTAGATATGTTTTCTAGCATTGCCGCCATCGTGACTCAGGTCGATGAGTTTTCATCTGATCATGTGGGTAGGTACATGCTTAGATTGTAGACGAGCATAGGAATTGATCCTTCTAGTCCATTTTATGATCCATACATCTGATATAATCTTCCCACTCCATATGAGATATTACAGCTACCAGAGGATCATCTGCGTGACATGAGCTCCAGTTTAGTTAGTGATATCCTTGCAACTTACCGACACATTTCTATGACACATGGGGTCCTTCCACGTGATATTTCTACATTCATTCGAGGAGACCAGGCCTCGAGATCCTCCACATTCAGCAGTCAAGGATGAGGAGATGCAGAGGCAGGTACCTCCATATAGGAGGATGTCGAGATACATCCTACAACTCCATGACAGAGTGTGGATGATCTTACACCACCTCGAAAGCATACATAGGCTCCCCTATATCAGACACCTACGACCTCATGATTTCACACTGGATTCTCAGATTTACTTATGGATGAGGACATTGAACCTGAGACAGTTCCCTTACATTCTTCTAAGTTATCTGACATTGGACGTGCATTACACTAGGTACACTTGTAACCATTTAATTTCAAGATTCACGAATAATTGAAAGTAATTTTGTATTTAATTTATTTATATAAATTCCATTTATATAATTTTAACTATATATATATTTTAAATTAATTTGAACCAGGTACAGGACACTACGAGGGGCGTTGCATATGGAGATTTAGAGGAGCCTATTGATCCAATTCATCAGGATATAGAGGTAAAATTAAATTTAAATTATTTTTAAATAGTTTTTTCATTTCAAGTTTAAACATGTACATTTAGAAAAAAAGCTTGGTATGGATAAATAAATAAATTAAATTTTTTTTAAAAATTTTATACATATTTGTACATATATAGACTCAGGTCCAGCGGGATGACAATCCACATAGGCCTGCACAGAGTGGTGATCATGGCGGTTATTGATATAGATTTACATATGAGAGATCTAGATTATATACACACATTTGGTTTACATTGATAGATAGTACAGACATTTACATTTTTATGTTGATATCTAGACATATATGTATTGATACATGTACATGTGTTTTGTACTTTGATACATTGATATTTACAGGTCCATTTACATTGTTATGTTCATCTATATATCTAGATATTTGTACATTGTTACATGCATGTTTTATGTTGACATCTAGACATTTACATTGTTATGTTGATGTTGTATATGTATTTTTTATGTTTTATATGTATATAAACCCATTTAGATTGATGTACATGTTTTATTTTAAACTAATCTTAGAGCAAGTTATGTAAATTTTCAATAGATAACAAAATCAAGAGATCAAAATGAATCATAATCAATCTTTAGTCTAATTTAAATATATATATAATCAATCAAATATCAAACTTAAATTAAATTCAAAACCTAATGAATATAGATAGATAGAAGATCTAATCTTAGAGAAAATTACATGTAAATTTTAAATATAGATAACAAAATCAAGATCAAAATCAATCAAAATTTTAATCTTTAGTCTAATAAATATATATATAATCAATTTCAAACTTCAAACTTAAATTAAATTCAAAACCTAATGAATAGATAGATAGAAGATCTAATCTTAGAGCTCAAATTATGTAAATTTTCAATAGATAACAAAATCAAGACCAAAATCAATCAAAATCAAAGTTAATCTTTAGTCTAATAAATATATATAATCAATTTCAAACTTCAAACTTAAATTAAATTCAAAACATAATGAATAGATAGATAGAAGATCTAATCTTAGAGCAAATTATATACATAAATTTTCAATAGATAACTTTTAGTATAATTTCAATTTACCTAATCAAGTAATTGAACAATTTACCTAATCAATAGATTTAACCTACATACTTAATTTAACAATTTTTCTAGAAATTGTTCATACTTAATACATTTTTAACCAAGTCAATCTAGATCTAATTTCAAACAATCTTTAATAAAATTATTTAGATAATCAGATTGAAATTGTTCAAAGGTATTGAAAGTTCCTCAAGGTCTAATCCATTAAAATTCAATAGAATCAATATAAATTCAATCTAGAATCATGAATTTCAAATCATTTATAGCTCTTGATACATGTACTTTGGATCCTCTCTATCCTTTATTATCTCCAAAAAATTTCATGTTCTTCAATAGTCAACTTCCCCTTTTGGTTTCCACGTCCTTTTTTTGGTAGAGTCTCAAACTGCAGCTTTGTCGCTATAACCAAGTGACTATAACGTAGAACTCTTTGTTCAGGCATGTATTCAATAAAATGAACTCCATTTTAGTTGATCTTAGCTTGTTGATAATAGGTGCCTTCAATAAAACTGAACCAATTGGATATTGTTGTCCATCACCATCAACAATTTCTTGCACCAACTTGGATTTTTCTTTGGTGCATCTTAGTAAATAATAATCTACACCTTCTGTGTTCTCAGGATCCGCAACAATGGAAAAAATAACACTTGTACAATATATATATATATATATATATA
>MU226183.1:903020-916371 GCA_018584345.1 Thuja plicata | reverse complement strand
TAATCAACTAAATATATAGGATCATGGAATATATATATATGTATAAATTAAATATTTACTGTAAATAAAAAACCTAGAATCAATTTATATATATACATGTATGTCAGCACACACCTGTAACAACTAAATCAAAAACTTGTTCATAATCAACTAAATATATAGGATCATGGATGTCTATGTCATTGTCATCATCTTCATAAGGGGGCATCTGACTAACTCTTTCTGATCCCATTGTGAAACATATCGATTTTCAATATTAACACATTGACTAATTGTGTTGTTGTTAACACAATCTTCACAAAAGCATGATTTATATCTTAGTTGAATTAGTGAAGGCTTGTGTTGTCCTGTAGTCATCAGTTGATGTAAACTTCTAATTCCAATAATCGATTGAAAATTGTAAGGATTAGATCAATTGATATCTAGATATATATAAATTAAAAATAAATTTTATTTAGTCATATCAACTCAATTCAATTATGAAAAATGAATAATGATTGAACTAGTTTTAAATTATATACCTATCACTTCCCAAAAGTAACATTTGTTGAGTTTTGTGTCTTGAGTAGTGAAATGATTTCGACACCATTCAACAATTTTGTTTGCATTCTATATCATATTTTTGATAGAAAAAACAGCAAGAGGGTGCTAGCCCGTGGAACGGGGGACTAGAAGCACATTAATAGCACTAGTCTATATCATGGTACATGGATATTTTTAACAATTTAAAGGACATGTAAAAATATAAAATTAGTTTATTCAAACTATATCAAATGAAGATTAAAGTTCACGAAGTTATGTAAACAAATTGAATAATATGAAAATGACATATATATATATATATACCTTAAAGTTCATGTTGTCAGATTGCACGCTTCACACATGCTCCTACTCCATCATGCTCCCCTTTTCCATGTCCACTTTCAAAGAAGTCCTAAAGAAACTTAACATTGTGTCTAGCATGTTGCATAGCTAACCAATTAAAGGCTTTTGCAGATTTAAATTGACCTACACAATCATGTGTAAAAACTTTTAAAAATACTAAATATATATATGATCTCTAGATCTAATATTTAATTGAAATGTACTATTTAAAAGAAAATTTAATTCAAGTTTACATCCCGCACACCCATCAAACCAGATCCAGTGTTGTGAAGCATTTATGCTACGACTCGCAAGATTATGGAAAAACATGCCAAAACAATGAGCCACATAACTCCTATCATGAACCTTATCATCACTGATATAGAAATGAACCTCCTTGATGATAATGTGCTCATTTTGATCTATAATTTCAATCTCATCCAAATCAAATTATGCATGTCTATAGGTCACATAGACAAATATTGCAACTTGATCAGAATGATAATATTGACTTTGAAGCTCTTTTTGAGGAGAGAATGTATAGTTCTCCGCAAAATCTACAACTGAAAGAATACAACCAGGTGGAAAACAATTTTTGGAATCATGAAACTGTTTAGCTTGCCATTGTGCACCATGACAATGTTGGATATGTGGATAAATCATAGATCAAAATCTGTCCATGAACTGAAGGTATGGTAATTCACTCTCCTTCAATACAATTTTTTTTATTCTAGTCTTGTCTTCATTTTGTATTTCTCATATTCAAATCTCTTCCACTGGACTGGTGTTGTAACATCAATATTATCAAATTGTAAAGGAAATTTATGTAAATTTCTACAATCATTGCATTCATTTTTTATACATTAGACATTGAATTCATCAAAGTCTTCTGACTTATCACATAAAATAGATTTCACAAATTATGTTGTACTTCCAGGAACCATATCTAGATTTTAAAAGTACTGCCATAACCTTTTTATATGATTGCAAATATAAGTGAAACTCAACATGATTTCGACAAAAACATGTTTCAAAAACCTTATTTATGCGCACGAAGCAAGGACGCAACATCTCAAACATTATCTGACCTATTTTCACATTTGAAAATTCTTGTTTGAATTTTTCAAATAGTTCACTTTGTGTAGTATGGACAAAATGTTTTGGATGTGAAATCTTCATACCAGTCTCAGCATGTTTAATTTGTACAGTGTCCCTTCTATTGGAAGAAACACGAGAGTGGTTGGTCCAAAATTCAATGACTCAACTTCTTACATCTTCACAAAATTTGACTTTTCAAGGAACTCTACAAATATGTACCCAATTATTTTCAATGTTCATATCCACCATATTTTTCTTCCTAATATATCTTTGAACAGTTCTTCGAGATACGTTGAGTAAATCAGTAACCGCTTGAACTTGATTTTTACGTGTTGATCTCTTACTGGTAATCATAGACATCAACACTCTTCTAGCAGTATTTGAATCAGATCCTCCATGATCTGTCCTGTTAACAACATTCAATGCATCTTGCAATTTTTCAATTATTGTTTATTTTACCTGACCTCCTTGTCCAATTTTCCTATTATCGACACCTAACAACTCCAAAACCAGAGTCATTTCTCTTTTCCAGAATAAATTTTCAAACAATTGTGCTTTTCCCACCAAATTTTTATCCTCAAAATATTCTTTCCACATGCTTTTGACATGAAATTTAATAGTGCTCTTAGATATCAGGTGCTCCGGTGCAATTTGACTGACTAGTGATTCCTCATTCATCTCCATCAAATTTTGCATTGTAGGATAAATACGTATACCTTGACTACTACCAATATCCTCCCCTAGTTGAGTTGCACCTTCTTCAACATCGATAGGTTCTTCTTCAACATTGACTTGTTGCTCTTCAATAAGTTTCGTATGACTTTTCATTTGGTCATTCCTTTTACGATCGTATTTCCTTGTTCTAGTCCTTTTATTTCCCATTGCTCAAATAGAATTAAAAAATTTATTTTTCTTTTCAAATCCATCTTTATTAAAAAAATTGCAAAGTCACACTACTCCAGTCACAAAATGCCTTTTTCGCTTCCTGAAAAAAATTTATATATTCTGAAATAAGGATTTAATTTCGCAATTGATATTTATTTTTTTAAATAACGTTTATATATACCTTTCAAATTGAAAGGGTGAGTCACCCATGCAACCACTCGCTAGTGGCCGACCACTTCAGTAGACTCGAATGAGTCAGCCTTGGCCGAGTATTACTCGGTCGAGTTATACTCGGCCGAGTCATCCTAGGTGGCATGCCATGTTGGCAACCAAACCTCCAAAAACACACCAAATCAACAAGTTGGCACTTCTACTGGTTTTTTCTCTACTCAAACTTAACAATGTCAAAAAACTAAAATTACCATTTTCTAGATCTTGGAACTACAATTCTTGACATATAATTTTTACATTGTTTCAATTACATAACATTGAACAAATTTGTTAAAAAACAACATGTAGGTTATTAAAGCTTTCAGAAATCGTTGATTCAGATAATATAAAAAATACTAAATGAGTTCAGAAATTTTTTAAAATCATAGATAACACCAGAGAAGAGAGTCCTCTTCAATAATATGTAATTTATTTGGTTTTTGGTATAGTTTTGATAGGGGAAAATGGCGGGAGACAAAAATGGTTGATTTCAAGTAAGTTTGAATTTAAATACTTATAATGGGAAAAGTATACATCGAAAACACTTCTTTATTTTTTTTGGCACTAGCTATACATGTCATCTAAAACATATTTTGAAATTGGAGGAAAAACTAATGTTTTACTTATAATGATTTGGCGGGAAGTAAACTCCCTGATTTACAGTATTTTTCACGAAATGAAAAATAGACCTTAACATTTCATAAAAAATATTAATTTTGGTTCAATTTTTTTAAAAAAATTTATAGGCATATAATTCATCCTATTCTAGACATTTCATCAGTTTACATCATCTTCAAATTCTGAATAGAAATGTGAATTTTATGCCCTTGAAGTTTTACAGTGTTGGTGTTTTTGTCATTTTCCTTTGTAAAAGGGTGACAGATTATTGTGCTTTTACCCCTCTACCTTCCTTTTCTTTTTATATTTCTATTTTTTTTCTTTATTACTTTGTTTAATCATTTTCCTTTTCGTCTAAGTTTTCTTTCATTCACTCTTTTTATCTTTACTATTTTCTTTGTTAAGATAATTTTTTAAAATTTTGGTTTCTCTTAATAATGATAACTAAAATAGACATACTCTACACTAACACATCAACATTACAATTAACTTGGGAGATAAATAATTGCCATTATGAACATGCAAGCATTAAAACATTTCATTAACATATTTTTTTCTTGTTCTATTTTATTTTTCATTTGTTTTCTTTCTTTTCATATTTATGTAATTTTTTTTGTGAGTTCTTTCTCCATTAATATTAAAATTGATTTGGAGATAGATAATTAGTAATATGAGTATACAAGTGATAAAAATCTACCAACACATGAAGAACAAAGGTATATCCTACATAAAAATATGTATGAGGAGAACTCTTGCAAGAGTGAAGTTAATTATAGCTTCTAATTTAATATCTCCTTAATTAAAGTTACAGTTAAAGGATGTTATTGGTTGATATATTTATTTTTCTAATATCCAATCTAGTTGTGGACTACTTGAATAGAAATCCCCTATTATTATGGAGAGTTCCTAAAGTACCTAAGTTGTAAAAATGATTTACTAGAAGGAATGGCAAGTCTCATTTCTAGTAAGTCATGAATTCCTACACTATATGTAATTAGGGCTAGTGAGAGATACTTGCTATTTATTTGAAATATATACTTCCAAAAGCTTCTAAAAAAAATCTTGGCTAATCCATGGTTACACGTTACTATTCAACTAGGTAGGTAGTGCTCTCTTGGTTTTCTATTCAACTATAGTAGATTGGTAGATGGATCAAATTCATAGACATCATATATAAAAAGTATTCAACCCTTTCTATTCATATTCTTATCAAGAGACCCTTGATTAGGAACCTTAACACTACTTCCAATATTTAAGACATTGGGATATAAATATTGAACCTTGGAACAAGAATGTTTAGTTCATAATGCTAGACCCTTAGATCTCATGCCTTAAAACCAACACTATAGATAGCTAGACCTAGGACCTAAGTTGTTACTATTGTTCACTTTCTCTATTTCTCAATTCTTTCACATTCTCTTTTTGTGTTTATCTATTAACATTTCACCTTTTCTTCTAAGAATGTTAAGGATGCGATTCAGGAGGTTATGAACCTTAGCCATAATGTTATCAAGGCCACTACTGACAGCATGAACACAATGTTGAGAAATTTGGGGAGCCTGCATTAGGATAAGCTAACGGTGGATTTTGATATTGAAAAAAATAAAGTCGCAGAAGAATCCTCTGGACCAAACAAGAGAACCTGGGTAAACTTGAAGAGAAATGTGATAAGACCCCTTAGGACATTCAGGAGCTGAAGAAGGTCACACTTAATATGAATAAGCTCGAGGCAGAGGTGGTTAGTACCATGAAGAATCTGGCTTATTGTTTCCTACTTTCTTCTAGTTTTTTGTTTTCTTTTTATTGTTGCTTTTCCATGTTTTCTCTATGGGCAACTATCTGGTTTTGGTATGTACTATTTAATGTTATACCTTGTTTAGACTTTCTATTAAGGGTTTCAAGCCCCTTCAAAACTTGTTTTTACCATAATAAAAAACATTTCACTTTATTTAGATTTTTCTCTCTTTCTTCATTTTTCTTTCTTCATTTTTCTTTTTTCTTTTTTCTTTTTTCTTTGTAATTTTTTTTTATTTAGGTCTCACTATCCTTTTTTTACTTCTTGGCACCTTCTTTTTTAAGCTTGTTCCTTTTTATTTCTCTTTTTGTGTCCCGCATTTTCCTCTTTAATGATTATGCTTTTTTCCTTTTATGTTCAATGTTATTTATCTCTATATTACTATTTTTTTTCTTTTTCTCTCTTTCTTAATCTTATTTTTTATTTTCTCATTTTATCGAGTCTTTTTCTATGTTATGTTGTGAGTTATCTTTTCTAATATGGTCATCTCTTTCTTTTCTAGGTTTTCCTTTTAATCGGTAAAAGGCCTAGGCGATATATTTTATTTATAAAAAAATTGTAGTTACATGGGATGTCCCATTCACTGCGAGCACCCGATAGACAAGAATGGGACCAAGAAAACCTCTGATCTTATTCGAGTTTTTTTCAACCCAATTCATTAAAGTTAAAAATTAAAAAATTAAAATTAATCTTCCCTAGACAACTGGCAGTGAATCAGATAAGCTATACAAGTCCAGAATGATACAATTCGATAAATTACATGGATTCAAAATAGTATTCTTGAGAAAACCGCTCCTTTGACTGGACATTGAAGTGGGTTTCTTGAACTCCTCATCTTTATCCTGTACTTTCTAAGAAATAATTCAACTAAGATCTTTGTTAGAAAACTTAAAATTTAAAATCAATATTAAAATGAACATTAACAATATCTTTAATCTGTATGTATGTATAGATTAAAATCTTATTTCATCTATATTATACCTATTATTTCTACAAACTTCACTTTTAAGCATAATAATATAACTAAGGGTATGAATATCCACACACAGTAAATCCATTGTTTGTGTTTTCTTTATTAGCTTATATCTATCAATTAGAAGTTTACTCTATGTTAATTAAAATTCTACCAATATCCTCATATTCTTTAATTTATAAGAAATATAACCTGATCCTGATTTGTTTTGATATGTCTACCATCATTGTTTTCATATTTGATCTCCCAACATTTATACTTTGCTAGAACAATGATGGAGGGAAGCCTTTAATTCACCTATTACATGTCAATGCCTTTTGTAAATGAAACAAATAGCTATTCATATTCTAATCATTAAAAACTCAAGTGATTTGTTAAAGAGCTAATATCTATCACTCCCTTAATAATTTATAAAAGTTAATGTCCCCTTAAGTTAGTGTAGCCTTGCATCTCTTAGCTTGGATCTAACATGGACTATCTGTAATTTGTGCATTTGTTAACTTCAAGGTAAAGGATTATCAAGGCTTCAATATCACAAGGGAAAGCTTCTTGCAGTTCTATTTTGATCTGTTTTACAATCTTTATTGTAAATTAATTCAAAGTATATGATTAGTTTGTCAAAGATATTTACTCTCAACCTTAGTAAACAAATAGTTTATCCATGTTGATACTATTTCATCATAAAGTTATATTGATATAATGCCTGTTTAATCTATAATATAGTGAGATTTTAATTTTAAACACCATAAGCCCTACGCCTATCGCATCATTTGTTGTTGTGATTGCACTATCTGCAATAAGTGCATACCCTTATCATAGTCCTATCCCCAGGGGGGAGAGTCTATATTATTATTAATTGAGAACATCCCTCCTATGCATAGGAAAATAACTAGGGGTATGAACTAACTTCCTTCTTGTGAAAGTGAATCACCTTAACGAATTCCATTTCATTTTTTCAAAAATTAATTAACACATCAATCCATTAAGTAGGATAGAAAAGTGTGGATTGGAAATACAATAGTAAATCCACTGAAGCCATTTGTTACAAAATCCAAAATTTTCTAGCACCATCGTCATGAATCTCTAACCAACTTTTTTTTAGACTATACTGATATCTAGTTTTAACAAGAGTTGCAATGCAGCATAGTTCCTACCAAATGCTGGCAGTGTGGAATTGGTTTTGACAGATAGAATAGGGACATCAAGTCAGCATAAGTCTGCATTGAGGATAAAAATGCAAACACGGTAAGAGCATATCAAGCAAGATAAGGCCACTAGTAGCATCTACATGACATAAGTAACAAGGGTCTTTTATCATATTTTGTTTGTAAATGTAAATCCACACATAAACATGAAATTGTTATCTTTGTCCCAGAATTAATTTGTGTTAACTTAGAAACTAAAACATAAGATAAGGATTTCATTTGTTGCTTGCAATTATAGATCTTTCATTTACTAGCTCACTTTGCTTACCTCAATCGATTGTGGCCTCAATTAACTTTGTACATTTAGAACTCTCACTGTTAGAAATGGATCACGATCTTAAAAAATGAAAAATGACAATAGTTATGGTAAATAGAATAAATACATCAGAATAATATGATATGCATGTTAAGATTACGATTAACCCTAAGACTGAAACTACAATCTTAGATTATTAACCTTTGTAAATTTTTGAAATACAATTGGAATTAATTTTAAGGTTACGATTAACCAGAAGATCCTACACCCTAACCCTAAACATCAATGCACAAAAATAAACAGTTTTCTACAAAAAGCTTGAATATAACCCAAAGCGCGCACTCTCAAGATAATTGATTTTTCTATGTTAACTTCTATTAACCTTTTAATTTCCAATCTTCACAATGCATATTAGCTGGAGTAAGATATGGTTTTTCATTGGTAGGGGAAAAAAGTTTTAGTCGACACTTAACTTAATTCCCTTCTCTATAGTTAATAGTTGAAAAGAGCACCAATTAAATGCTCAGCTGTAGAGAAAATCTTAAACAAAGACAATATGCAAGTTGCAGGAGTCTAATATAACAGAAGGAATTATGCCAAGTAAAAATGCAATACAATTGCCGCTGCAGAACACAGAAGAAGGTTTCCCCAATCCAATCAGAATATTATTGTAAGAATATATTTAGAAAGCAGTCTACACGAATGCATTTTTCAGAAACTAATAGAAGTGTAACAAAAAGAACTTGGCCAACTAAATAATAAGAGAGAAAATATGTACCTAAAGAAATTGATACTTTTCTCTCGCGTTCTGGGAAGATCTTACTCCTCACAATTTTCCCAAGTAGTGACATATCACAACATCTCTGTAAAGTTTTTGAAATCCTGAAGCGATTTCTTCTTTGACTATGACATTCATGGCCAGGGAAGACCAAAACATGTACAAATGGAAATACATTAAAAAATCCACTCTCACAGTGCAGGCTGAGTAAAAGTAAGTATTGTTTAAAATAATAATAGCTAACTGAGTGACTCCATTTATGTCACCTAAGCTAGTCTCGAGTGGAACAATTCTATTCCTCTACAGATGATTCAACTAACTGTTATGATGAACATTTTGGCACTAATTATCAAGAGCCCTAAAATTCTCACAGGAACCCACAAACCATGTCAAATCGGCCAACAAAAATGTCGCCAACTCACACCTAAAATATTGTCAGTGTAGTTGCCCATGAAACCTAAGAGATTTTGTTTGATGACCACGCAAAAGCAAGTTACACCATCAGTGGAAAGCTCTATCGAAAAAGTCATCCCTTTCAGCGAATCACTTGCAGAGCCCTCTCTGAGAAAAATCTGAAAAATGCAGTCGTAACAAAATCAAAGAATGAATTGAATCCGCCAAATTTGGGTAAAAACCAAATAGAGACATATCTCATGGGTGGCAATGATCATCTATAATGTATAGATGGAATGCATGCAACATATTGGGGAATTTGAGAATCACTTGGTTTAATTGTATTTCAGTGTACCTTATATCTCCTTAATTGCATGTAGACTAACATGCAAGTTACAGTCAAATCCTAACCACCAAGTGTGACCTGCATGCTACAGAAGTCCTCATAAATTCATACTCCAAGATTTGTTTTGGCCGAGACTTTTTTTGAGAGTTGCGGGCAATTGTGTTTCTGACAGATGGATTTGGCCGCTTTTATGGGTTATATAGGGCTTTAATTGATAATAATAATTGGTGCTATACGTCATTTTGAAACCGAACTTATCCTATTATGAATAGGCAACAACTTCTATCTTGCGGTACACATGTGACCGTATTTATTAATTTTCCTAACAACTATTTTATAGCACATTTGTATACATTATTTTCATTTTATGAAAGTTAAAGGGTTGTCTGCTTCACTAAATGTGTCAGTTAAACAGGTCATAAAACTGATTCGTGTCATCCCCTTTTTGGCGCCTTCAATTTCACTATGCTTGTTGAGAGAAGCCCCACTATTGAATGTGAGTGATTAAATACACATAAGACATCAGACTGCAAAGCCTATTTTAATGTTAGAATCTTCTGTGCTTTCACTTTAAAGATTTACCAGATGTCAGCATCCATTTTTAAGTCGATAGGCTTTTCCTCTGGAGCGGACTCGCTACCGTACATTCATTAATTGTCTCACACTTAGAAACCTATCTCACACCCTAGTTTCAGAAAAGTGGTAATGCAGATTGCATGCTAGTTTTTACGATATATCCTAGTACATTCCCTTCCCTGACATCCCCCATCAAAGCACTCATTCTTTACATAATTCTTTGCGAAAATCCTCCATTTCACAGAGAAACCCCGTAGCAAATATTTGAGGCACTTTGCGCATAAGGTGTGGCTCACAATCTCGCATTCAGTAGAGGATTTGCCTCCTCAAATGATCTGCAAAGATGTACATAGGAGATTCAATGCAAAGCAAGTTTTAGGTAAACTTCTGTTGGCAACCTACGTATACCCCATTCGTGCGTGTGCAGACCAGTAGGTTCTTGTTTCACAATTCTAGACATTTTTTGTAGTAACATGCATTTCATATTTCAATCGTGTTCCACTTGTAACAGTGATTGTTGTATTTCAACAAATTCTAGCATATTAGTGTAGTTGTCATTCTAAGTTTTGAACTGATTATTTGAGTTAATTATCGGAGGCTACCAGAATGGTAAGGGATTTTATCATTTTCCAATCCCATTGGCTTTAGGAATGGTTGGGGTTTGATCTCCATCAGAGAACCACTAAGGTGCATGGACACCAAATCTAGCATCTTGGGTGCAAACCAACAGGGTCGATAGACATCATTACCAGGCTTGGATATAGATTCGCGTGACTATGATTCATGTTATAGTGTTTTCATTACCCAAAACTTATGTTAGACTTTTTGTTTCTGCATTTTGTATTTGAGGAAATTGTGTTTGGTATTTTATGCTTTGATTCCATCATAATCGAATAGCTAATGCAAATGAAATAGCAGAAGCAATGATAGAATAATGATGCAGAGCATCCCAAGAAGATAAAGAGGTCACACAAATTGATCAATGAAGACCTTAATTTAATGTAATTGGGCCATTAGTGCCTTCATACCATGTTTTTGTAAAAGTTTCCATGATAAGGCAAAGAGCACCCTACAAGGGTCACCATATAGTTAAAATGTTGATCTTTTTAGTTTTGGCATGGGAGTGTGTGTGAGGAGTAAGTTAATAGTTATAAGGTCACAAAATAAGACCATTTGGCTAAGAGTTTCGGTGGTTGTCAAGTTGAAAACTTTGTTCTGTCAATTGACAATAGTTTGCATGCTTTGGAGAATTACATGTTTTTGAAGGAGTAAGTTAAGTTTTGGAAAAAAAGGTTTTTTTGGCATAGAGTGTGTGTGTGAAAAGGCAGACGCTCTCGAACAAATGGAGGAGAGAAAGAACGAAATAGATATGGTTTTTTTTGTTTGAATTTTTTTGACAGCCATATATGGTTGTAGCAGAGTTTTGAAAATGTAAACAGAAAGCTTCCATTTAATCTAGTTTTTTTTTTTATTGTTTGACGACTCCATTTTTGGAGTGGCATTCTCATTTCATTTGTGTATGATCCAATTGGGATTAGAACTCCTTGGAAATATTGCTTGTGTAGCTATGGTTGTTGTCTGGACTATGACAATGCATGAATTGTCATAGACAGTTTATTTAAACAAGAACATCCAAGTTAATGGAGTCTTGGATAACCACATTACTTTTTGGTATAGGCATATTAGATGTTGTGGAGGTGTAATGCATTGATTGCATGCAGGTACAAAGCAAGGAGACTATCCATATCCTCAGATAGTTAACATGCAAATGAATATGGATAACCAAGGATATGGATAGTCTCCTTGCTTTGTACCTGCATGCAATTAATACATTAGACCTCCACAACATCTAATATGCCTATACCATGAAGTAATGTGGTTATCCAAGACTCCATCAAATTGGATGTTCTTGTTTGATCAAACTGTCCATTATAATTCATGTAATGTCACAGTTCGGACAACAACCATAACTACACAAGCAATATTTACAAGGAGTTCTAATCCCAAATGGATCATAGACAAATGAAATGAAAATGCCACTCCACTACTGGAGTCTTCAAACAATAAACAAAACAACAACAAAACTAGATTAAATGGAAGCTTGTTGTTTACATTTTTAAAACTCTGCTACAGCCATACATGGCTGTCAAAAATATTCAAACAAAAAAAACCAGATCTGTTTCATTCTTTCGCTCCTCCATTTGTTCGAGAGCCTCTGCCTTTTCACACATACACCCTACCCTATGCTTAGAACCCCTTTTTTCCAAAACCTAACTAACTCCTTCAAAAACATGCAATTCTCCAAAGCATGTAAAATGTTTTCAAGTGACAAAATAAAGGTGTCAACTTGACAACCATGCCCAATGGTCTTATTTTGTGACCTTATAACTATTAACTCACTCCTCACACACTCCCATACCAAAACTAAAAAGATCAACATTTTAACTACATGGTGACCCTTGTAGGGTGCTCTTTGCCTTATCATGGTAATTTTACAAAAACATGGTATGAAGGCACTAATGGCCCAATTACATTAAATTAAGGTCTTCATGGACCAATTTGTGTGACCCCTTTATCTTCTTAAGAGCTCTGCATCATAGAAGTAGCTATTTGATATGGTGTTGACCGTCATTCTGCCCAACACTAAGCCAAATTACTACTTGTTGCTACTCCCCTACCTAGGCAGTGACTCTAGCTGCACGTAGCCCTTGTTTGGAGGGTGCCAGCAAGAAGTTGAGTCCACTTTTTCAGCAAAAAGTGGAAGTGTTTTTCTTGTTTTTCAAATTTTTTGTCAATTGATGTCAAAATTTGGGGCACTTAGAGATTGAGTCTCAAAAAAATCCTCTACTAGAAAATGTAGTGCTAAAAGTCTATTTTTCAAATATGTAATTTATTTGAACACCCACATGGTAGAAAATATATTTAGTAGGCATGTTTAAAAACCTCTTTTTTAAAATGCTTGTTTCAGGACCATACCCCGCATGTGTACGACCACCCTATTTTGAAGTAAATAAATGAATTTTTCTAAATTCTTTGGGGGGAAGGTACCTAACACATCAAAGATTGGTCAAAATATTTTTTCTTTTTTTTAATTGAATATATTTGTTTTTATTAATTTTTAATTGACTATAAAGTACATTTTCAAACCTTCTCGTGTACGACCACCATAATTTGATGAAAATTTCACTTTTTTGGGAATTTTTTTTTATTTTGAATAAAATTCTATGTATATTGGTCTCATATAATTCATTTTTTTAAAAACCTAAAATCAAAAAAGTTATTAAAGTTTTAGTGAACCTTACTATTTTAAGTTTAGGTACCACTTTTGATTAATAAATATTGTAAAAATAGTAA
>MU226183.1:873661-884060 GCA_018584345.1 Thuja plicata | reverse complement strand
TCTCATATAATTCATTTTTTTAAAAACCTAAAATCAAAAAAGTTATTAAAGTTTTAGTGAACCTTACTATTTTAAGTTTAGGTACCACTTTTGATTAATAAATATTGTAAAAATAGTAAAATTTATCGTATCACTATAAAATTTATGTTTTTGAAATCTAGACAGTAAGATCTCTAATGGGTTTTAATTTCATCAAAAATTTTGATTAGGAAGACCCTCAAAAAATTACGGCAAGACAGAAATCTGGTGTTCAAATGCCTTAGCTATTATTTTAGAGGTCCAAGCATAGGCTTGGTCCCACCAAACATATCATGAACCGAAATCCAATGCAAATGGTGGTTTGGTAAATTCAAATTTTAAAAAATGGGCACACGTTTAAAAACATGTATCCATTTCTTAAATGTAATATATCGGCATGTAAAAATGAGTTTCAAAAAAATAATAATAATTAAAATTAAAATTAAAAAACGGGCACCCATTTTTTGAAATTTGGATCGGGTGTCCGAGCCTAAGAAGGGTGCCCCTTTTTTTCAAAACGGGTGCCCATTTCTAGCGACGGTTTTCAAGCCCACAAGACTTTTGCGGAATTGGTACCCAACTTCTTGCACTTACCCTGGAAATGCTTTCAATTGACATTATTTAAAATCCCATAAATTAAGATTGTTATTAACGTGGGATTGTGTCATTTTCATGTAACATGCCAGTGAACATGATAGAACTTCCTATGGTTGTCGATGTTTTTTACACAATTTCAAAGCTTTCAAGTAGTTTACTCCTCTGTGATTGTGTCTTTCCACCTCCGCTCTAGCTCTCCCACCACTTACAGCTGCAACTATTTTTAGCATAAAATCACTGGTTCTCCCACATTTTTGGCTCCCGATTGTGTAAAATTTTATAGCTATACCTACAAATATTCAGATCTAGCAAGAAGAAAGAAGAAAAACTTTTAGAATGAAAAAATATAGTATTGAGAATAAAAATCACATTAATCATTATGTAATTTACATTATAGTGCTTGTAGATTTATACAATTTTACCCACTATTAATAATAGAAAATTAAGGTGAAGATTACAATCAAGAATTTAAGCAACAGTTGCTTGTAGTTAGAAACGGTGATCCACAAATCATGAATCTGAATTGAAGGTGAGTACGACAGTTAGAATTAAATACTAACACCCCCCCCTTAATTCTAACTAATGATAAAAGAAAAACATGATGGAAGGAAGGAGGAAAGAGGGAAAAACCTAATGGAAACACCCCCCACACTCAAAATTAACACTAATCTGCATGACAACTACAATTATGTAATATCCTTCATTCTGAGAAAGTGAAATTGAAATGATTAGGCCCATTTCTGCCTTCAAAAAGAAGAGAAAGAATGTCAATATAGAACGTAGCATAGTGGATGTTGTAGTAGGTTCATTTGCAATAAATAATGCCTCTTCCTTTTGAAAGATAGAAACCTCGAGCTATCAAACTCTTGAATTCCCACTCAACTAAAATGCATGAAGGGAAAAATATGAATGATTTTGCAAAACAAATCATGTATCTCCTTAGAAGGAAAATAGATCTCCTTCAAATGTTGTGCCAAGCTATCCACACTCATATCAAACTGTGAGGAATGATAATATAGAGAATGAAGAAGAGAATTAGAATGTTCCCTTATAACAATTGAAGAAGAATCACACTCATCAAAGAGAATATGTACGCAATCAATAGTGTCATCTAAATCCAAAATGAGGGATTCTACAAACAAAAAAGAGATGTCTGATAGAAATTGATCCCATGGAACTAAATCCAGAAGACATGAATGATTATGCTGCAAAGAATTATTGGAAGCTTTCAATGAAGCAACTCTAAACTCTAAAGAAATGTGTGGATATGGTATATCACTAAACTGATCATCCAAGAAGGATGTGTCCAAACAAGATGGGTCAAAAAAAATCATAGTATCACCCATAGAAGCATGGTTATCCAACGAATCATCACTTTCAGATGAAGAATCAATGTCTCCATACAATTGTCGGATGATGGTCCAAACAATGACAGGGCACTCAGTGTGCTCCATATGATATAAAATATCCTCATAAATAGTAATGTATATTAATCTGTAGACAATGTCATTACTATTCAACCAAGCAATTTTCTGTTCATAATCTCTCAGCTTGAAAATGTGTCCAAGAAGATAGGGAAATAGATCCTGCTCTAGGAAGTGATTCTTTATACCTTCCTTCCATGACATATAATTCTCTAAAGTTATCTTGGTAACAGAAGGATAAAAATAATTACCAGAAGACATGATTAACCAATCTACTCAAACTCTATTTCAGTACGTGATTACAAAAACACATTACAGACAACCCCTAAACTAATGAAAATAAATCAATCTAAATAAGCTCTAAGCTGCAATATGGAAAATAAAAATAATAATCCTTCCTCACTCCTGTGAGCTCTAATACCATGTAGAATTGTGTAGTTGTACCTACAAATATCCAGATCTAGCAAGAAGAAAGAAGTAAAACTTGCAGAATGAAAAAAGAAAGTATTGAGAATAAAAATCACATTAATCATTCTGTCATTTACATTATAATTTTTTTTAGATCTATACAATCTTACTCACCGTTAATAATAGAAAATTAAGGTGAGTATGGAAGTTAGAATTAAACACCTAACAAATTGGACTTTATCCACTATTAATCAGGTTTTTGGAAAGCACATAACAAGAAGCCCTTGATTTAATATAAATTATACTTTCTTTGGATGTACATTTGTGTTTTGATCATAAATATCTTGTATTCACACAAATATGTATATAAATTCCTATTTATTTTTTAAGAGAGAGTTGTATCTCTATAATTGGCAAAATGATGGCCCTTTTATCATTTTTTTAACTTCTTGCAATTGCTAAATTTTATCATGGTGCAAACCATGTGTCCTTCAAAACTTGTCTAAAACCCAAGACCTATGTATAGACTCCAAACATTAATATGGGCACCTTGGATTTTTCTCTTTTGTTTGAAACTTTGATAACTATATGTATTTGGGCCTTGGGCTTTTATTTATTTTCTTAAGTGCCTACTCCTCTTTCCTTCCATCATGCTGGATTAGACTCAGCCAAACCTTTCTTTTATTATCACCAAGCTTCCCAGCCAAAGTTGGCCTATTCAGTAGTTTTGACATGCCCTTCAGTGTTTCTTTTAGTTTGGTATGTCTTGATTCAACTGCTCTAATTCCTAGCACGGGTTGTTGCCACCTATGTGACGCCAATACCATCAAGGCTGCAACTTATGTTTTTTTTTAAATATATCTTATTATTTTTGGAACCGACGTGACTTGTTTGACATGTTAATTAGTGTCCATTCCTTGCGATAATCATAATCAGTATTATTGGTGTTAGTTGGCATCATGGATATCTAAAGAAATTGCTTCTTCAAGTAATCTTATTTTCTTGGCTACTCCTGCAATGTTGATCATTGACTTGATGGAATGAAAATTTCAACCATGGATTAGTGTAAATGATTTCCTTAAACATGGTATCCATGTGTTTACTATAGATAATACCTATCAATAGGAAGCAATAGATAGTTTTGAGATTAGAAATTGATTAAAAAGATATATTTTTTTATCATTTAAGGGTCGAGCCCGAGAGATTTGTATTAAAACTTGGAAAATGGAAAGACAGTAAAAATAGTAAACAACAAGCAAAATATTGTATCTGGTTCATAGCCCAATCCAACCAAGAGGATTGTGAACCCAGCCAAGTACCTAGGCTCAATGAGAATTTTAAAAAACCAGAGTGTTAAAATAGAAGCTAAAAAATGGTATTAATATTTGCAAAAAATACACAAAAGCCCAGACGACCTTATCTCAGTTGGAAGGAGACTTGGAATCATTCTCTGTGGAGGGTATAGAATTTGATTTTGGGCTCCCCACCAGAATTGAGGAGCCACTATTGTCCCCAGGATCTTCCTTAGTTGAGATGTCCACCAGTTCAACGTCTACCTCCTCTATGTCTTCCTCTTCGTTTGTAGCCATGCCCAGATCCTTGTCATCTCGGGTTTCCTCTGAATCTTCCTCTAAGGCAATCTCCATTTCTTCATCTTATTCCTCTTTATCTGAGGGCTTAGGGCTTCTGAACCCATCCAACTTTCCATCATACTTATACTGCAAAACCCATGGAAGGTTTTCATCCAAGTTGTCTCCATAAGGGGCATTCAAGCCCTCTGCAATTCCCATGAAATTGGAAAGGAAGTTTATTCCTTTTTCCATCATGCTCTTGCGCAGCTGGTGGTCTTCCCACTCCCAACCAGAGAGAATGAAAAGACGCCTTGGAGGACCCATATAAATGTTCCTTCTTTGTTCAATTGCAAAACCAAAAAATGGTTTCCCCGCGGTCATAACTGTTGCCAAATCCCATGGGAATGGGGTGGTGAGATTGAAGTCGATCTTCATCACTTCATTGTGGAGGCCCACTATGAAGTTTCCTGAGAAAAGATGATCGCAAAGGTCTTCAGCCAGATTTCTAAAGGCCCTAGCGACCAAGATTCTGGAAAGAAATCCAGAGTAGATGTCAAAAGGACTCTATATCTGTGGTTGGTGCAAAGGAAGTTGTATCCTAACACCTTTTGAATTTCATGTATGACCAAAGGATGCTGAAAGTTGCAAACTTCCCTGATGTGATTCAAAGTTATAGGAGTATTGAATGGTATTTTCTCGAGATCCGAACGTAGATTGATTGGGGTGTCCATACCTCGAATTCAAAAAATGCAACTCAATGTCCATAGGAAAGAGAGAAGCCTAGAACTTTAGTCGTAGGTAAAGAGAGTGAAGTACTCATCTAGTAGTGAAACAGTTTTTTAAAACTTTAAACCTTTATTACACTGATAGACCAAGGAGTGTATCTCACTTCAAATTTCATGGCTCGATACAAGCCTGCAGAGTGTTGTACCTGGCCTAAGAGGATCTATACAATCCCCACCTAGGTGTACTACAAATGGTTGAAAGAGAGATGGTCATTTTTGCAAAAATGGAAGTGACAACTTTTAAAATTCACATGAGTCCGAGGACAAGCTTTCTTGGGTGATGGAATGTATAGTAAAAGCAAATTATCTGCAAGGAAGATGGCTAGTTGGAATTGACATAAGCGAACATCACCTCCTAGCTAACCAATATGCCCATTGTGCATTAGGCATTAATGTCGATGGGACTTGAATGAGTTGTGTTCCACATCCACTTGAAGATCCATCCAGATTAGACCTCCTGAACACCGATGGTGAAGTGACTTTTTTTTGACTCTTAACAAGAAAATTAAATGTACTCCCCCAAAGCTTCTTTATTTGCTAAACCATCAGCCAAAATATTTCCTTCCTGATAAATGTTGTTAGCCATTGTGGATTCAATTTTTTGATTAAATTTGAAATAACCTCCAGAATGGCCTGCAATTTCCAATTTGGGGATCCCCTTGTTCTTACAGCATTTATGGTAATCATAGAGTCTCGTTCAATTTCTAGTTTTTTAATACCCAGATCCCATGCCAACGAGAGTCCTAGAAGGAGAGCTTTGAATTCTGCCACATTACGAGTGTCATTTTCCAAGGGTTTTGCCATTTTGGCAATAACAGATCCATCACATGAGTGAATGATGCACCCTGCACCAGAAGGGTCAGGATTCCCCTTGGAGGCAGCATCAAAATTTAGTTTATGCCAGCCTAGAGGAGGAGGGTTTCATTTGCAATTTTATCTAAGAATAGCATTTGCTTTCACACCAATGCTGATTGTTGAAGGAGTCTTTAGCCCAAACCATTTTTTGATCATGATCATCCCAACTTGTGTAAAACTTGTGTCTACCACTTTTCATTTGAATTCTGGAATTCATGACTTCCACTACTGAAGCTTCAATCCGATTGAGAACAGAGGGGTAATCCATTGATAGAAGTCTCTTGAAATATTCTCCTGTTCCTTTCTTTCCAGATTTCCCAAATCAAAATGGAAGGAGTGATTGGCCATAAGTTTCCACAAAGACTGTCTATGAATAGTTGAGGCCAAGAGGAAAAGAGTGACAAAATGTCTTTTGGGAGGGTAGAGGACCAACCCAACTTTGCACATAACCATTGCCAACACTCCGAGGCAAAGGGACACGAAAGTAATAGGTGATTCGTGTCGTATTCATTTTTAAAATAGAGAACACATCTGGATGGTCCATGGAATCCCATCTTCTTAAAACAATTGGCAGTAAGGATTTTCCCTTGGATTTCTTCCCTGGAGAATATGTTTGCTTTTAGAAGAGAAACTTTATTCCAACAAAGCTGCTGAAAGCATTGGGGTCGTTTGTGGGAAGATTTGTCTAAGAGGATATTGTATCCTACCTTTGCCTTATAATCCCCTGTTTTGGAGCCATTCCATATAACATTATCTTTCCCTTTTCAATAAAGAAGGATTTGTTTTCTAAAATCTTTTTCACTTTTTGAAGTTCAATTGGATCTAGGTTGAGCTGGTCGAATTGTTTCCACTGCCAAGATCCATCAATCAAGCTCTGAGATCCTTGAGAAATGTAGTCTTTCACCAGAGGGCCCCAATTTTGAATACAAATATTGCTGATGTTGTTGGGACCTAGCAATTGATTAATGCTAGGGAGTCCTCCCCATGAATCATCCCAAAATCTGGCAATTGAACCATCTTTGATATTCCATGATAGATTGTCTTCAATTAACCCTTTTGAGTTACAAATAAAGTTTTGAATTTGGGAACCTCGAGGAAGGTTGGAGGTTCTGATTACTCGTTCATCCTCCAAATTATATTTACCTCTGAGAATTTTGACCCACTTGAGATTCTTTTTCTTTAATATTTTCCAGTATAGTTTGGCTCCTAGAGCCTGGTTTTGTCACTGTAGATTTTTAATTCCAATGCCTCCTTCCACCACTAGATTACAGATCTTGTCCCATGATGTCAAAGTGAATTTTCTCTTGGTGTGTGTTCCTTGCCAAAAAAAATTCCTCAATCTTTTAACAATGTCCAGGTAGATACCTGATGGGAGGGAGAGACAAGACAAGAGGTAAATGGGGATAGTTGCCAGAGTTGCTTTAATGAGAACCACCCTCCCAGCCCACGAAAGCCATTTTGCTTTCCAAGAATCCATCTTTATATCTAATTTCTCTCCAACCTATTTCCAAGCATATTCATTTCTTATAACTTTATCAATATGAATGCCGAGATAGATGCATGGGAGGGATCCTATCTTATATTTGAATATTTTTCTTGTATTTTGTTGGGTTTTCTTTCTAGTGTTTAGAAATAAAATAGTTGATTTTTCTTTATTAGCCACTTTGCCTGAGGCCAGAGTATACGTATCTAATATTTACTTCAACATTATAGCCTCTCTGAAGTTTCCTTTTCCAAAAAGGAGGATATCATCCACAAATTACTGATGAGTAATAGCCTAGACTAGAGAAGTAATTTCCACCCCCTATATGGCACCTTGATTTTGAAGACTGATTAATCTTCGATGAAAGGCTTTTTCCATGATGATGAATAGGAAGGGGGAGAGGGGATCTCCTTTCCTAATCCCATTAGATCCTTTAAAAAACCAACAGGGGAACCATTTACCAAAATTGAAAATTTTAGAGTAGAGATACAGTAATGAATGAGATTTATCCAGGCTTTTGAGAAGCTAAATCTCTCCATACATTTTGAAAGGAATCTCCAGTTGACTTTTTTGTAGGCCTTCTTGATGTCTAAGTTGATAATCATAGTGGGATTTTTATTAAATTGAATTGAGTGAATAGTTTCTTGTGCAATAATGATACCATCAAGGATTGATCTACTTGGAACAAACCTTGTTTGTTCCTCTCCAATAATCTTACACAAGACCACTTTTAGCCTATTAGCTAGAGCTTTAGATAGGATTTATATAATGTATTGCATAAAGCAATAGGTTTGAATTCATCCATGCAACAATAATTTTCTTTCGTAGGAATTAAGGCTATAAAATTGTTATTGATTTCAGTTAAGAATCTACCTGAAGCACGACCTCCTTCCAAGGCCTCAGTGAGTTCCTTACCAAAGATGTGACAACATTGTAGAAAACAAGGAGGGAATCCATCTAGTCTAGGAGCTTTATCTGGGGCCATTTGAGAGAGAGTTCTCAGTATTTCCTCCTCAGAGAATTTAGTAGAGAGAAAAGAATTATATGCTTCAAAGATGAGTTTTGGAATGTCCCTTAGCAAATCCTCATGTTCTACAAGATGGGAGACATTACAATGATTTAATAATTTTGAGTAGAACTTGACAATTGCCTTTTGGATCTCAGTCTGGTCCTGTATGAGCATGTCATTCTCCATGTTGATTTGGTGGATCCTATTAATGTTACGCCATTGTTTAGTACTATTGTGAAAAAATTTAGTGTTTTTGTCCCCTGCCTCTAGCCAATGCTCTCTCAATTTTTGTTTCCAAAAGGTTTCTTCCTTGGTTAAGATGTCTTTGTAAGCATTGAGGAGATCCTTTTCTAGATCATATCTCTCCTTGTTCATCCCCAAATGCATAATAGTATCATTGAGATCCTTGATCTTGCCTTCCACATCCACCCTGGATTCAAAAATGTTATTGAAATTAGTTTTGTTCCAAGAGAGTAAATTTTGTTTAATGTATTTCAATTTTGACACAAAGCAGAACAACTTAAAACCTTTGATTCTTCATTCCTGTCACCATTCTGTAATTAGATTCAAAAAAAGTTCATCTTTCGTCCACATGTTTTCAAATTTGAAGTGCCAATGTGTTGGTTTGTGCTCTCTAAGGATTTCCAATTGGATGGGGAAATGATATGATCCATAGGTTTGAGAGATAGAAGCTTTTAGATCAAAACAAAATAGAGTAAGATTCCCTTTGAAGAAGAATCTATCCAACTTCTCAGCTATGTTGCTTGGGCCTAGCCTTTTGTTGTTCTAGGTGAATTTACCGTTCTCTAGCTCAATTTCCATCAACATTTTTGTTTGAAGCCACTCATTGAAGTCAGATTGGGATTGGGACTCCCGTTGTGAACCACCAAATTTATCTGAGGGGTGAACAATGGCGTTAAAATCCCCTCCAATTACTATATTTTTGTTAATATGTTCCATAAAATGTTCACTCAATTCAATCGAAACTTCCTTTTTTCTCCTATTCAAATTCGGCCCATAAACATTCACTATGTAAAATTGTAGATCAGATGCTAAACTCCAAAATTTCCCACCCATCCAATTTTGGTTTTTTCCTTTGCTGATAAATTTGATATTCCTTGGATTTCATAGTATTGCAATACCTCTAGAAGAGCCCACAGCTTCAAATCCCTCCACAGACCAGTCCCCAAGTGTTTTGTCAAAGGAGGAGAGTTGGTATGTATTCATTTTCGTTTCCTGTAGAAGAACTAAATATTGTTTGGCCAGAAGGATGCAGCGTTTAACTATTCCCTACTTATTAGGAGCATTGAGACCCCTAACATTCTAGGAGAGGACTTTCATTCTGACTTGGGAAGGAACTTCCCCTTCCCTACATTCAAGTAGTCAGTAATTTTGGTTTGTTCTGGATCCTCACCATCCTCCAATCTTACTGAGACCATGGATTTTCTACCTTTGTTCTTCTTTTTTACTATCCCGCAATTAGAAGTTCCAATATTAGTATAAGATTTATGAAAACTAAGGATTGGAGGAGGAACATTGGTATCCATCTCTATAGAAGAAACTCCACCTAAAACCTTGTCTGCCCCAGGTACTTCGTGTTAAACCAATATGGAAAATTCCTTGTAATAGACCAATCCTTCAATATTGCTCCATTTATCTTCGTCTTCAACATAATCTCCTCTACATTATTGATAAATAAAAAGCTTCAGATTGCTTTTGCCTTTTGCATTACATATAATGTGAAACGTTTATGTTAATATCCACTACGATTATGTCTATAACACCATATCGAAAAGCCTCATTAATTAAATTATATAATTTGGAGTATTTTTTAAATTAAATAAATAAAATAAATTATAATAATAATGGAAATAATAAACATTTCAGCAGGAATGGTAAGCGAAAGAATATGATTTTATAGGGTTGTTTGAGATTTTTTATAGTATGAATAAATATTATAACATCAATATATATATATATATATATAATATCTCAATTATATTAAAAAAAAAATTTCTATGAAAAAATATATTTACACTTTGACATAAATATATATTTTTGGATTATATCTGGTACCCTTATAACTAATGTTGAATTATATAAACACTATTATATTCTTTTTCCCAAATTTGCAAGTTATGCATGAGAAAGACCATTATGTTTTTTTCAATTTTACAATAAGATAGTTTGAGTCACAGAGAGAGAGAGAGAGAGAGAGAGAGAGAGAGAGAGAGAGAGAGAGAGAGAGA
>MU226183.1:859448-870638 GCA_018584345.1 Thuja plicata | reverse complement strand
TTTCTTCACCTGTGACAATTTCACATTGCATATTCACCCTTGGATCCATTCGCATTTCAATCCACACGTACCTATCAGTTGGCTAAGCAATAGATAAAATTATAATAAAAAAATTCAAACCACATGTACCATCGCATTCATTTCTCAAATGAGTGGTATGCGATGAAATTTCCTATGGTTGAGGAGTAAAAACAGAAGCACGTAAAAATTGATGGTTTATATAGCTCGTTGAGTTTGTGAATCAAACAAGGAAGTTATGTTTTGGATATTGTACATCACTGATAGACTACACATAGCATATAGTAAGAAGATTGAATATGGCATCTTAACTAAGAAGAAAAGAAAGGAAAACAAAAACCATTTGGGTAGAAGTTTATTGCAACTTTTTTTTTCTTTTGTAGTACTCCATCCAATTTTAGGTTAAGGTAAGTAGAAATATAATAATCTATGCTAGGATAAGGTAAGTAGAAATATAATAATCTATGCCAGTTTCCAAAGACGGTACCTGATTGATATAAAAAGGTAAGGTTTGGCTACCTGCAAATACATATTCTTCCCAAGAACAAGTGGGGAGATGAATTTTCGATCAGTTGTGCTGGCAGCCACAGTGAGAATCCAGGGACTATAGTTGCAAACGTTTTGTAGATGAGGTCCGGCATTTCCTGCAGAAGCTGATACCAAGATCCCCTTTTTCATGGCATGAAATGATCCAATTGCAATTGCATCTTCAAAGTATTCTATGTGTAGGCGTTCCTGTCCAAGTGAAACAGAAATGATATCCACTCCATCATGGATGGCATCATCGAATGCAGCAAGAACATCTACATCCGCACATGCTGCGTCGGGTGCCCAACAAACCTTATACATTTCAATCCTTGCACCAGGCACTCCTCCACGGGCATCTCCTTCCGCTAAACCAAGAAGGCTTGCATTTTTCACAACATTCCCAGCTGCTGTGGATGATGTGTGTGATCCATGACCATGACCATCTCTTGGCGACAAGAAATCTTTAGCTGTATCACCGTCCAACCCTTTGTTGTAGAAGCTTGCTCCAATAATTTTTCTGCCAATGTAACATTGTTTAGAAAATTGCATGGTGGTAGTTTCAAATTTAAGCAAATAACTACAACTATATGTTGTTTCTGTACAAATCTGAATTTTCAGTACAAGAAGTTTGAGATTTTGGCAACCTTACCAACCAAGTAACGTATTGATGACCCCCCAAATCTATAACATCTTAGAAATATTCTTACTCGGTCATTAAGTCCAAAATAATAGGTCTCGAAACAGATGGAATAATTGAAAAAATATTTTAGATGTTTCGTATTAATCTTCACAATCCATCATGAAGATTTTATTCATTTTAGCCTATAAGACTGACCTTGTGAAAGTTTAGAGGTGGAATTTTTAATATATGGCTTATATCGGTTCCCAATTTTATAATTAGAATTATATACCAATCAAGTTCTTGAAGTGAAAATGACCTTCCCAATACAAATTTACCATGAGTTAAATAGATTTCTCATTTGTGCGCATAGCCAGAATTGGGATTATTAATAGATAAAAGAGTTATATTGACAACTCTTAAACTCCATGTTGGATCATCTCTCTATCATTTCTAAGTAGTTCGAACTATGCATCTCATAGTTCTTATATACTACATCTAATTAAAAATTGAGGCTTTCAAACAAAGGTGATAAGATTTCAAATCCAAGGAGACTTGTGACATATATAGATGCTGATAGAACTTGTAGTATCTATTTCTTTCACAGTTGACTTATTTTTGAGTTTTTATTATTGATTGCATTTTTTTACTAGGTAGGCAGCGTTTTGAAAGGGCCTCGAACCTTGTACATTAAGAAGGATAGTACATCAAACTACAACGAGATAACAAAAGATAAAACCTACACAACCTTACAAAAACTCATTCAAAGTCAAGGTGGTTTTAAAAAATGTTCTAGATGTTTTTGGTTAACATGAGTACAAAGATCCTTCTTCCCCAAACTCGTTTTCATATAACAAGAATAATCCATATAAACTCCTTTTATTCGTTTTAATCTCTTAATCTCTTATACATTGTTTTTATTATGTTTTACTTTATTTGCATACAATTTAGGCATTCTTTCTATTATACTTGATTATAATTTCAATTTCTAATGAAACAAGCAACTCAACTTTAATCCTCCTAATAAATAAGATCTTTCACACTGTGTATTAGTTGTTTACTTGCCACTTTGATAGATGTTGTAAAATTTTATAAATATAAACTGCTGCACTTTTTTTTATCAAAAATAGATGAACTTAAGTTCAAAGTTTGAAAAAAAACATGTTGCCATAAAATCTCTAAGCCTACTTGGTATTAAATTTGTTGCAATGCAACTAAACTTTCAAGAATAATAAAATGAGAAGAACTGACTTGTTGCAAGCCTTGAAATCTGATGTGATTTGACATTTCCCTTTCCACTTGGATGGAATTGGACCAAATCCAGTGTCAATAAAACTTTCTGACTCTGGCCATATTCCTACAACACATCCCCAATTTAAAAGTTGCTCAGCATTATCCATACCCAAAAATATAAACAAGTAATAACCTTCTATAGTTTGGATTTTTTTATATTAATTCAACATGTTCTAATATTATATATATAGATATAAAATGTGTAGAACATGGCGATTTCCAAAGTATTTAATAATCAAAAACAAATAAATATATCAACATACCTGTATCTAGAACTGCAACTATGACATCATTTTCACAGGGCAGATTTCTCTTGATATTTTGTGGGAAGCCTAGGAAATCCCATGATCTTGTTGTGAAAAGGGTATTTGCTTTGTTTTCAAACATAGAGAGAACCCCCTCAATGCCTACAATATTTGATTAAAAATAGTTTCATCATCAAGAGTGGTAATATATTATTAACATTGAAATATATCCGATGGAGAAAAACATTGGCCCAAAACCTTTTTGTAAAACCATCTAAAATTAATGTAGCAAAATATTTGAATCCCCGCTGAAACAAAAATATAAATATCAATGTTTTGTCTTAAGGCTATTTGTAATGGACCCTTCAATGGGATCGAGGCCCTTTACCTACTTATCTAAATAAAACAAGTTGAACAAATGTTACATTTCAAAGTTAGGAAATAGTCAAGCTAATGTGGACACAACTACGTCTATGATTATAAATTATTCAATCATAAAAGATTAAAGTACACTCATGCAAGAACAATAACAAAAAGAAAAAAACTTATAAGAATAACACATAATTATATACAATAGAAAATAAATATTCTTAAGAAATGTACAAATGTAGAAGAGTTGATTTATATCATAACACAACAAACTCTACTTCATCTACCAAACTTATAGATATTTACATCCAAACACATAGTTATGGGAAAAGATTCCTATGTGGAGAATGGGAAAAGATTCTTATGTGGATTCTCCACGATTCAAAAATAGTTAGTGTATGACACATGTTTCCCTTATCAAATGGGAGCTATTTTTCATGGAGTAAAATTATGTGATATTTTTATAGATTCTCTATGTAGTTTTTTAGTCAAACTCATCGGTCCATATTTTATGAAAAGTGATTCACATGAACCCATATTTCACGATAAATGGTTCGTAAGAATTCAGATTGCATGATGCTTAACCCTTGTGTGTCATCTACATGCAATGACTGCTAAGTGTTCATGCTCATTGACCCTTGTGCTCATCACTTAGATATAATGAGTGCTAAGTGGACCATTCATACTCATGAGATATAAGCTCTTGTGAACCACTACCCATGAAATGTGATCAAATGAGTTTGAACCAAATACTATATAGTTGAATCTTAATAACTTGTATACTTTACCCCATACAAAATGTAGCAGTTATAAATAATTGGTATTATTATTAACTAACATCACTCTTACACACAATTTCTATCATTATACAAATGTCAGATTAAGTTCCATGATAAGTGACATAGCATTGACCCCACATTTGTAATATTTAGAACCTTTTGGTTTAGAGTCACATGGTAAATTTAATCAATAATGCTTAAGCAAGTCAAACCCCGTGATCTATGTAATGTCCCCTTTTGGGATTGTCCTATTTTTTTCCCTAGAATCACAAATTCTATTAAAATAAGAATTGTAAGATGGTTAAAGATATAACTTTTCCTCTTAAAATACCTTTTAACAAGGTAAATCCTAATGTAGGCCATGCAATCACCAAGTAAGGGACACGTGAACACACACACACACACACACACACACACACCCACACACACACACACACAAACTAATTATCTTGTTACCGTAACATAATCTGCCTTAATTCTGTTATTGTTTAATTCTATTGTCTTTACTGACTTAATGTGTTGTTAAGTCTGTTTAGTCAGCAACTTATGTACCTCGAGTCAGCACCCTCTTGCTACTGCTTATATCAAAAAGATAATCTACCTTAAGTTTTACAATTTGATAATACAAAGAGATATACAATCCTAACCTAGGGATTAGGTAACAATATAATGCATATTTAGGTTTAGGAAAGAAATATACTTATAGCACTTAGCTTCCATGATTTTAACCATAGTGAGGAATGAGAAAAGAAAGACATGATGAGGTGCCCTAATTGTCTCTTTGCTAGGCCCAAGAGAAAAAATATGTCCCCCTTGGCCCCATGATTCATGGTTTTGGTGTACCTAGCGAAACCTTTATACTATTCCCCTCCATCACTCTATCTTACTCACCTCATATGGTTAAATATCCTTTCCTTAGCTATCACAATAACTCTCTCATATGTGTTGGTGAAAGGATTACAATAGGGTGTCCTTCTCTCAACCCTAAGCCCAAGAGAAAAAAAAAAACTTTGTCACCCTTGGCCTCATTCTTCACGGGGTCAGTGTACCTATCTACTTGAGGCCTTACCATTCCCTCTTACTAAAATTTATTTCTATCTTTATGTATTGTCATTCACAAATAGTGCCTATGTATGATGTAACTGAGGCCTATTCCACCATAGGCCTTATCTAGAGCCTTTTTATGATGTAGCCCATGCACATTCCACTCCAGGCCTTATCTAATGCCTTTGTATGATGTGGCATGGTCCCTTCCACCGTAGGACTTACCTATCTTGTGAGGTATTGGTACCACTTTTCATTTTTGCCTTAGTGAATAATATATTATTCTCCCAATTCATCTCCCCTTTTAAATTTCTTCTTCAAATGGAATATTCTGCTCCTTAATATCTCATTTGAGTGTAGGGAGTCACACCCTTTCAGTTGTCAATGTCCTTATGAAAGGGTCACACCCTTTGGTTATGAAAAGATACATCTGTTTGAAAACAACTATTTCCCCTTTCACTCCTTATTTAACCTTTATCTATCTTTCACTTATCAAATTTGACTTTACTACTTTTCAAATCTGCACAAATTGCATTTAAGATCTGCATATCCTCTTCTTTTTTTCTTCTTTCCTTCTCAATTCTTATTTCAAATCCCTCCTTATACTTCTAGTCTAAATCTTCTCTATATCTCATCTACTCCTTTTTTCCCCATTCCATTTTATCCTTCTTCTCCTTTATATCTTCCCATGTGAGGGAGAGGTCACACTTATTCATCATGTTTACCTTTTGGCAAGAGTCATGCCCCTTCATAATCGTCCCTCTTTCAAAGAGTCATAACCCTTCATAATTACAGCCCTTTCGACGAGTCACAACCCTTGATAATCATAATCCTTTCGAAGAGTCACAACCTTCAGTACTACAACCCTTTCCTTTCCCTTAATACCTCCTTAATTGTTATTGTCCACTCTTTCTTCATCCTTCCCTTTCGCTATGAACGAAGTTCTCGTCTCTCCCTTTTATACCTCTCATTTGAGGGAGACACAACTTTTTCATTCATGCCTTTTGACCTTTTGTTTAACTTAACTAATATTTAATTATTTTTGATATTGTTATTTTGTATTTTTAATTTAACTTAATTCAATTATGATGCCTTCTAATTAAGTCATTTACTACTACATTGGTTTTGTCACTCCCATGTTTCCCAACAAATGTGTATGCTTACAAAAAAGAACTCTTCTTGGCATCTTCATGGGAATTTTTGACCTAAAAGTTTTGATGTACTTCAAGATTTGATTGTGAGTCATCATACTCAATTCCCTATGTAGAAGGTAATGCTTTTCATATTTTAGTACTTATACAATAATATAGGATTCCTTATCATGAGTAGTTTTTCTTCCTAGCCCCATTCAATTTCTCTTTGAAAAAGACCCCAAGTTAATTTACCTTGGTGGCTTAACACTTCTTTGATAGCTACACTTGAAGCATTGGTATTACAATAATTACAGTTTTAGTGATCCTCTTGATATGTTCAAAATTTATATTAGTTTTGTTTTCTAGATAAATAATTTCCCTATTGTACAATTAAATCGGGATGCACTTATACCCTCAATTTTTTCAACGAACATCTTATAATTATTCACCATCCCATAAAGCTCCACACCTCTATGAATCTTTGAAGTGTGGGTTAGTCATGAATGACCTTAAATTTTTTTGGATCCATGCTCAATCCACTGACTGAAACAACACTAGTTAGAATCTATACCAACCTATCTATGGAAAACTCTCTCTTTTCAAGGTTGATTAACAACCTTTTGAGTATATTTAACATGTCTCAAAATTGAACTAGACTATTATCTTCAAAATGTGCTTCCCACCCATTTTTGAAACCCTAAATTGTACTGGTGTCATGTGCTCTCTTATGGTTAGCTCAAATGGTTGTGTTAATGGTGATGTCGTAGATTAGGGTGGGGATCTTGGTCCGTGTTATCTGGCATAGTTAATGGACTACCATTAGTTCTTCTTACCTTCCTTAGTTGGAAAATATTTGGCCCCCTTTCTTGTTCACACTCGTTTACTATCATGGTTTGCGGGCAATATGTGATTGACAATGAAATTCAAATGCTATTAAAAAATTGATCTATATATTTAATCACTTGTGTCGCTCTCTCCCATGCTTGCATAAGTTGGTTTTAATGTCTGGAAGCCTCTCACTGAAGGCATAATTGAGCTTTTTGTTTGTGCTAGGGATTTTCTATTGCAAGTTTTCACACATTAGAGGATATGGAGTTGATGGATGGTAGGTTATGGCCGTGGAGTGAGCATTTTCCTCTCTTAAACCGTGGTTTTCTTCTTTCAACCTTATAAATGAATCTCTGAATATTATTCTTGCTTGTGTCATGTTTCGTAATCCCATTTTGATATCCAATCATGTCCAAAATTGAAGCCACTCTACCTTTACTCATATGTTGGTGGAAGATGGTGTCTTTATGTTTGAGGATAGTCAGTGGACTCAATTACTTGACTAAGAGAGCCTACTAGACATCTTTCTTAAATGATATCCCGTGTTCTTGCTACAAGATTGCAGGCTTATCTACATGGTGGTGGAATGCCCTTCCAATCATTTGATTTGATTTTTTTTTTTTTCATTTTTGACTCTCTAGTTGGTGAATTTTCTTGTCTTTCCCCATTTCTTGACGATGATGTAATCTTGCACGCTCCTCTTGAAGTGTCTTCCCCTAGGTTTAGTGCAGGCAGCAGCATAGGTGATTTCATCGTTCCCTATCAACTCTTCTTGTTTTAAATTTATTTAGACATCTCATTTCTCTAACACCATAACCTTTTTGATATATTGTGGGATTCTTGCTCCTACTTTCCTTAAATATTTTATGTAATATCTGTTATCCATAATATTGGTCAAATTTCCCTCTTTTCCTTCTAAGAATTTTGTCAAACTGTTTGTTTGCTAGAGTTTGTTTACTGCACATTGAATGCGCATAAAGAACTCTAAAATTTTGATTAAACATTAAAGACTCGTTTGAACTCACAATAATGAGTACAACAACAAATTACCTTGATTGACAGACTTAGAACATTACAGACCTGAATCACTTTATATCAAAATTAAGACTACTTGATGCCTTTTCTTGATAAGTTCTCCTCTAAGGCGATTGACATGGACACTTGTGAGATTAATAGTCAGCTCCGAATGATTTTCAGATCAATGCTGGGCTAAGAGAACAATCACCAAATAAACATGGAATCACAACAAATTCTCCGATCCTAAACACCATTCAATATCAAACTGGAAGCTTGATAGTCCCTAAGTCATCACCATATGAATGTCGTCACTACCTAGATAGTAGGTGACAATCACCTCCTTTGTAGAAGTATGAGCAGAATGATGTCGCCGTTACCGAGGAGAAACTTAAAATGGAGTTCTTTTGAACACAGGCCAAGTCTATTCATTTATAGATTGATATACATTAAATTTTATGCTCACTATAGATCGAAGTTAGCTACAATATTAATTGTGGACAGATGATATAGTAAACACATAAATAACGTGAATGATTAAATACGACGCTGAGTGGATGGTCTATGCTGGGCAGCTGAGAATGACAGTGGAAGAGTCTTTGGTCTGGGCCAACAGACCTCTCTATAGCGTAATAAATTTACGTCTTCTAACATCCCCTAAATTAATTATGTTGATTATTCTCAGATATCCCCATAATCACATGAGAAACATTTGAAGGACTTCTAACATCCAGAAGTTTGTTACCTTGTCCCTACCATTAAAACCACCCCTTACTAGGAAGTCGGCTTCACATTTCCCTCAATTTCCTTTCCTTTCCTTCAGCAGTTTTGGAGGAACTTGGGACTTTTCCCATTTTTGTTCTTTCGATTTAGTTTTATCTCTACATAAGATCCTTATATTAACATGTGTCTTTCACAATAGATACCTTGATTAAGGCAATCTCACCTTCAAGTTGAATGATCTCTTAGATTTTTCACGATCATGGGCCACAATCTAATTTTATCCTTTACCTTTCTTCTCCTAATCTCTACAAAATCTCCCACCAAAGAGGAGCATGCTGCAATTTTAACACTTTTCATGTTATCTTCACCGGATTTTTCCAACTCAAAATATAGCTCCAACATCTGGACCCAAGTGTAAGAATAAATCTTCTTCATCATTATTCCTTTGTGGTCATCAATTCTACCTGCCTCTCCTTTTCTAATTGAAACAAATTCCTCCCTAATCCATCTTTTGTTTTCTCTGATATAAAAAATGACGCAGACACACCTTTATCTCTGATTTGCAACGTTTTAACTAACTATATAAGCTCGACCGGAAAGAATAAGGCTTAAAAACAATAGAAAAATATAGATAATCTAATATATATTATAACAATACCTTTTCATATATACAAAGTCTACTCCACCTATCAAAATGTGTTGCTATTTACAACTAAAAGTACTTTTAATGAAAAAGAATATCTTATTCTGATTTTCTAATATTTATAAATAAAAAATAGGTAGATTTACAAATCAGATACTATTGTAATGAGTTTTTTTAAGGCAAATTTTTAAGGATACAATATCTCAAGAATTTTGCATTGTTTAATTTATAATTTTAAGTCTATAAGCTTGTTTTTCAATTTATTTTTAAAATCTTATTAAAATTAAAAATGATGTATCATTTTAGCTATTATCTTACGAAATAAATCTTAAATTTATTTAAATTCACCCTATTTTTTTAATATCATCAACTATGTCATATTTACTACTATGTCATTTTCAAAATCAAAATAATTATTATATTATAATTAAAAATATATATTATTATTCATAAATTGTAGATTATGCAAATTTTATATTAAATAATTATCATTAATAAATTTATGAAAATTATTTTATAGGTTTTAGAACTCTATTGTTATTAAATTATTATCTTCTAAAAAAATCTATCATACTCTAGCCACTATGTGACACTTGTTAAGATAAGCAATTACCCCAATTTATAACATTATATAGACTTTGAGTAGCTACAATTAATAGGTCTAATTATTAAGTTATTATTTTAATTCAATGAAATCAAATGATATCAAAATATTAGAAATAATAATTTCTACAAGGATTTATAATATTTAGCTCCATATAAACCTACCTGAAATCTCTTCTACTTCAGATGGATTGAGCCAAGCTGCGAAACCATTAAAGCTCTTTCCATAACTATGTGCCCAACGCTGTTGTGCATCTTCATAGCTGAAATAACATATACATTTCTTAATTATACTTGATACAATTATTTATAAAGTTGCTAATCTATTTATATATACATGTTCTAGATTAGGAATAACATTCTTGTGTACAATCATCGAATTTAAAATTAATATCCAGAACATTTAATAGCTGTTAAGGATATGCATAACTACATGCACCGGAGGATAGGAAAGAGTTTTCCTTTAAAAAAATTGGAAAAATAAATCTTACCTTCCAACAACATCTTGGAGCATATGAATGTGAGATGAAGCAGCTACTGTGTGGAAATCTCCTTCAATATCAGATGGAATGTCACCCATATATATTATATGAAGCTGATTCCAACACCCAATTGTGTTCCTTATCAGTATACATTTTGGAAAATGTAGTTACAAAATATCTTATTCAATTCGGTCATCATAAATTTAATCCATTTTTTCAGAAACGAATACCTTTTTATCTGATTCGTGAAATGCACCAGCAGAAGCATTACTATTGACGTGCACCAAAAATAAAATGATCAGTGCTAAAAACTGGCTTTTGCTGATATCTTCCATTCTGAAATGGTTCATAATGGGCATCTTCCACTTCACCATGCTGAGCCTCTTATTTATAGTTTAGATTAGATATCATATGTTTTCTTTTACATGGGAAAAACATCCAAATATTACGATGTAATCACTGCAAATCTTTTTCGTTGTCTTATTACAATTTATTTTTCAATAATACTAAATCCTTCGGCTAAACAACATTTCAACTTTTGTGATCTGACTGCCCATATCACATCCAAAACTTGCTTCTGGAACAAATCCAGTGCGCTATCACTCAAGGGGACAATGACATGCTCACGATGAGGGTTACTGATGAGAAAGTTAAGAAGGCGGTCTTTGACATGGGCGGCTACAAAGCCCCCGGACCTGACGGATTCCCCCCTGCTTTCTTTCAGGAGTACTGGGAGATTGTGGGAAGTGATGTGACTAGAGCTGCAAGAGACTTCTTCAGGACGGGATGAATTCTTAGACAGCACAACCAAACCTACATTGTGCTTGTCCCTAAGGTCGACAACCCTTCTTCTATGAAGGACTTCAGAC
>MU226183.1:837596-850478 GCA_018584345.1 Thuja plicata | reverse complement strand
AGGCATTTACTCCATCTCTGACAATGGACTTCAAATCTATCAAAACTTGGCATTTTTGGGTATTTGCATTTTATTTGGCATTTTGCATTTGCGGAAGATGTTAGGGTTTTGAAACCCTAAAATTATGGCATCGCCATGTTGTGTTTGTGGTGTCTCTTGTGGTCTCCACCATTGCTTTATGCTTGGATTGTCAATCTAGAAGCCGACACTGTGATGTGGGAGTTGTGTTGTCATTCTTTGAGCTTTTCTCTGTGATTTTTGGCTAAAAAATATCTTCATCTCTGCGTCTTTACTCCATCTCTATATACATCTATGAGTTAATCATGGAGCTCAGGCTCCAACTAAAATTTGGTAATTTTGTCAAATTTTAAAGAGCTCGAGCTCTTTTCATGTATTTAGCACTTGGGTTCAAAAAGAGCTCAAGCTATGAATAATACTGGAGTTATCTATGAAGAACAGAGTGCTTGGGCTCTCTCCATCGCAGCTCTCTTTTTTGAACTGAAGTTTCATGCCATAATAAATGGTGTTGTACATTTACATCTTCATCAAGCTCGAGTTCCACCTCCACTTCTTGTCTCGCAACTCACAGATAAGTTACCCTTCTTGTCTTTGCATTTAGATTCTATTTTCATTTGAATATATCATTGCATTAGATAGCTTTGAAAGATATCTCTAGTCATGGCTTTCAATACTTTGTTGCTTTGCCATGCTTCTTGTAATAATTCTGGGTTATTATGATCTGGGTCTCCATCTTTTGCAAATGATTTTGGGTTTTTTATTCATGCTCTGTCTACTATTACTTTTTCTATTTGCTCAAACCCCACTATTTTCGATTGAGGTTAAAATAGTTTTTGAAGTGAACAGTAACCTTGTACAAAAGAAGCTAAAGATAATCAGGAAATAGCACTACAAAAAGAAAAATATACAGTAAAGAGCAACAACTGGGGGTAAAATATAGAAACAATAAGAACCCTCCAGCATTTACAACCAGCCAAAAGATGAAACCTAAACAAAAAGAAAACCAGCCATAAAACATAATTAATTATGTTTTTCCACCATCTCAGCAGAGTTAGCCATCACATTTTTATACTTTTCAATAGCCTCTCTGAGATCTTTAATTTTACTTTGTGCTACCCAATTTCACATTTTTGGCACTCGCCCTTGTACGAGTCCCTAGTCTAGCAATGCTTGAGTCAATAGTAGTATCATCATCCACTGTGATGGGAGTAGTGTTCCCATCTCAGAGTACGTAAATGTTAAAATTAGTTTATTAAATGTATTTAATTTTTTCTTGTATTTAGTATATATATCATAAAATGTATAGTATAAAATGTACAATAGAAAATTAAAACAAATGAGAAACCCACACCACATACCTGAAACACATAACTTGTAATTTTGTAACCTTAAATTTTTAACACATAATAAAAACCCTAGTACCTATGAATGGGTCCTCCCACCCCTTAAGACCCCTTTAGATGCATTAAAAGCTCTTAGGACCTATTACGTACCCTTTAGATGGATGCATTGTTTAGATATGTATGTGTTAATTTTGGCCTTGTTAATCAACCACACACTTCAACATAGTCCTTCTTCACCGAGTACAAACAAGACTGAATATGAGTTATTCATCCTGCCTGCCTGCGTGATTTGACCTGTTGCCTTCTATCTAGATGGGGTTTTTGAAATTGCTCTCAGGATGAGAGTCTCATAACCATGGACCAATCTAAGAATGAAGGATTTATCATGATAAATGCAATGCAATGCAATGCAAGATTATGCTGAGAGATTGAAATATGAGAGATTAAGCTAAGACATAATTTCAATGCAATTTAGTCTAGAAATTGAAACTATCTTATTTGCAAAAATGAAATTAATCTATATGATATTAAGAAAATGAGACAACAATTCAGTATTCTAATAATGCAAAAGTGAGTAAAGTTTTCAGGGGGTTTGAATGAAGAATGAGAGTTCTTTTATAGACTCTGAGAGGATCAGAATAGAAACTTCCCTATTTTGAAATAAAACAAATAGAAAAGCCAATTAAAAATAGAAAGCTTTATTGAAAAGAATCTAATAAATTGTTTTCTTCCTGTTTTAACTGTTTTATCTCTTTGATTTAATATTATTTTATTTGAATTTAATTGTTTTATTTCTCTTTAAAGCACAATTAATTCAAAGTTTCTATTTCTGAATAGAAATAAGATTTTTGATAGAATATTCAATTAATTAAATAAATATGACCTCATAATTGCTTTTTCTCAATTATCTAAATATTGCATTCAATTATTGAAAATGAGGATATTTATATAATAATTAAATATTATTTAATTCCTTTTTTATGTGTCTCATCTAAAGAGGGTGAATTTAATTTAATTAAAGTCCTAGGACTTTATTAATTAAATTAATTCTATCATAGGGTTTGTTTAGCCAATAGATATTTAGGAATTAAATATGATGTATGATTAATACAGATTTAGGATTTTCTACATTTGACACTCAGGTCGAGTAGAGTCAGTTTAAAACTCAGAATTGCCTAGTACAATAGGACTTTGATGATTTAGAAGAATGACAAATGCAACAAAATTGGTTAGGGTTGCAAGATGCCAATTTTTGGGTGTTACATTTTTCCCCTCTTTGAATTGATGTGCGAGCAGCGCATTAATTCAAAGAATAGTCTAATGCCTGAAGCATAGAAGAAATAATTTTGAACACCCAGTTTTGACCGTGAGGTACAAAAAACTAAACATGGTGTCAAGTGATTTGAAAAGCATGGAACACCCAGTTTTGACTGTGAGGTACGAAAAACTAAACATGGCGACCAAGTGATTGAAAAGCATGGAACACCCAATTTTGACCATGAGGTACAAAAAATTGAAATGCCCCAAGTGTTTGAAAAGCATGGAACATGCAATTTTGACCGTGAGGTACGAAAAATTGAAAATGCCCCAAGCGATTGAAAAGCATGGAACACCCAGTTTTGACTGTGAGGTACAAAAAATTGGAATGCCCCAAGTGATTGAAAAGCATGGAACATGCAATTTTGACCGTGAGGTATGAAAAATTGAAATGCCCCAAGCGATTGAAAAGCATGGAGCATTTTTTGGAACATGAAAGTTGATACAACCCTTACTGGCGCCACAATGCAACCATAAGGATATGAATATGACTTATCATCGGATAAAATGTAGGAAACGAACATAAGCACCAGGGCACAAAAGTGAAGATGACCTAAACATTGTTTCCAGTTAATATTGCAAGAGTACACCAGTATCGAGGCATTCAAAGCCAAGATAACCATGAGTGCGATTGCGCGTAAATATATAGATCATTAACAAGAAAAACAATAAAAAATAGAGCAATAACAAGCAAGGAGATAGTATTGACCTCACCATGACGTACAAATAAACAAGATCAAGGGATGTGAGGCTCTTCCACCTTATTGCGGGAGCTCTTATCACATACACCCTGTTTATTTTACATTGCCGGATCATCGGGACTATGCCAACAAGCAGTAGACAAAGAAAATGTCAATGAAATCCGTAAGAATAGACAACATACAAAGAAATATTCAAGCATAGCTCAGCCTATTTTAAAGTTTTTGAATGTAGACGTGTATGAGGTGTTGAAGAACACCGTTGTGCTTGTGCGTGCATTGTGTGTGAATGTTATCAATAGATGTTTACATGTGAGATATCTGATGTGTGTTAAAAACACAAATGTTTCCAAAGATAGTGTTAAAAAATACTATTATGGTGGTGTTGAAAAACACCAGTTTGTGTCAGTAGTGAGTTGTCCTTGAGAAGTGACAAGATTACTGACTCAGGTGTAAACTAGGGATATGATGAAATGGGGGACCCATGCCCCAAGTAATGATGACTAACTTGACGTATGTTACGAGGAAAAATGAGATGTAATTGCCCCGAAGCGTATAGCACTGAATCAATGACAAGTCAGGAGGGTTCACAAAGGAACCAGAGTGTCACAAAAGTGACCAAAAGATATGTACAAACTAAAGCGTATAATCTGTTAGAGTAGTCTAGTATAGCTAATAATTAAATTAGTTAATTATTAGTCTATCTACTCTTTGCTTAAGTTATACTTAGGCAAGTTTCTATTTCTTAGAGTTTCCCTTTTAGGGTTTCGGTATCCTTTATAAGGATTCACCGCTTTGTATTTCATAAGGAGATCATTTTGTAATTCCATTTGTTGATAATATAGAAGGCTTTTTCTTTCAACATGGTTTTGCAGTCTTTGGCCTATTGGCCGCCATAGCTTTTTGTCTTCTGTCTTTCTTCTCGCTAACAGTCTTTGCATGCAGGTGATCTTGGGTGAAGTTGCCTTTATCAACTTCTACATGATATCAGAGCCATCTTGCTGCTCGCTGTTATGGTTTTTCTGAAGCATTCAAGGGTTTGCAGTTCGCTAGGCTTTTTCTGGCTTCTTTGTGTGGATTTAGGGGGACCTTTGTTTCTAATCACTTTGGGCCCAAACGGACACTACCATTGCGTCCAGAAGGCCCAAAAACCCCATAATCCATATAAAGTTTTTCCATTTTGGACACCGGGGCATCTGGAGAATTTTTTCAGCCTCTTAAGGGCCATATGGGCACGTTGTACGAGGCAAAAATTTAAAAAAAATTTAAAAAAATGCTTAAAAAAAGTGCAGGATTTGTTTTTGTTAGAGCGCTGCTACCGCGCCACCGCCACCGGCTACGGGCGCCTCTGGCAGCGGCCCCCACCGGCCCCACGCAGCTCTGCCGCCTCCCGGCCTCCTTCGCCTCAGCCCAGTTGGCCCGACAGCCCCCGCTCCGCTGGCGTTCTGTACCTCCGCTCCCACGCCGCCTTTTCCTGCCGCCGCCGCCGCCTGCTCCCTGGCACCCGACGCCTCGCGGCCCCCGCCACCGCTCTGTGTGCCGCCCCGGGTGGCGCTTGTTTCCTTAGCCCCCGCGGGCCTTCTGTAGTGGCCGACAGTCGTATGAGTGACCAGGGGCTTCGGCCCAGCCCCCGGCGCTCTCCATGCACCTGGGGGCTCAATTTTTTTAGCCCCTGAGGCTCTTTTCTTGCCTTTTGGGGCCCTTTTGACCTACCTAGGCTTTTTTTGCTCTATCTTGAGCATACGGGGGTCTTTTTCTGACTCCCATATACCTTCGGAAAGCTCTTTTCAAGCACTTTCTGATGATGGGGGTTAGGGTTTTGGGTTCTACCATTTCGATAGCATTTTTTGCTGTTGAAGTCTGATGTTTTGTTTTGCCTTCTGGGAGTCCTATCTAGCTCATCCGGACTCCGTTTTTGGCAAACAAGATATTGTCAGAAAGCTGGTTCAGTGTGCTATTCAGTGGAAGAGGTGTTTTTTCCAGATTCTGATCTAGGTTTTCTCTCCTCTGAGTTTTGCGGTTTATGCACTCTGGTGGATTGCTTGGTTCTACAGGTCATGGGATCTCTTCTTCTGATTTCATAGCTCACTCTTCTTTCTGACATCTGAGCATTGTATGCTTCTTTTGTTGCATTTTTTTCTGTAAATGCACTGAGATAAAGTACCTACTTTTGCATTTCTGGGATTTTGAGCACCTTGTATGGTTTTAGTACTCGCACTCTGTTATAAAGTGCCATGGGGGGTTATGATGCTTTTGCCGCTTTAGCGCATCCACTTTTGTCAAGTGAGCATACCTTCCATGACATTAGCCCATGCTCTGTGTTGATGACACCGCCCTTTACCCTGTGTGTGTGCTTCTGTTGCACTGTTGGTGTTCCTGGTTCTTCTTCTGCAGATGTTTCTGGCATTGCATTTCAGTGTTCCTGTCACCTCTCCCAGTTTAGCATTATGGGGGGGTTCCTGTTGGTTCTATTGCTTCCTGGTTTGATTGATCAGCTCTTCAAACATTTGTCTTCTCTACCTGGTCATGCACTTCAGTGGGGGTTCCAGCAGTTTCTCCTGACAGAGTTTTCAGTTCATGCTTCGGAGATGCTTCCTTCTCTTTCTTGTTCCTTTCTCTGGGACACTTTTTCCGTAGATTGAAGGCTCTGTTTCCTTCATCTAGTTTGATTTATTGTTTGGGTACCTGATCAGGCCTAGTTGCCGGGACCCTTCTTTCCTGCTTTCTGCAGTAGTTAGCTGTTTTGCTTCTCCCTAAGTTACACTTAAGGGGGGGTGTTAGAGTAGTCTAGTATAGCTAATAATTAAATCAGTTAATTATTAGTCTATCTACTCTTTGCTTAAGTTATACTTAGGTAAGTTTCTATTTCTTAGAGTTTCCCTTTTAGGGTTTCGGTATCCTTTATAAGGATTCACCGCTTTGTATTTCATAAGGACATCATTTTGTAATTCCATTTGTTGATAATATAGAAGGCTTTTTCTTTCAACATAGTTTTGCAGTCTCTGGCCTATTGGCCGCCATAGCTTTCTGTCTTCTATCTTGCTTCTCGGTAACAGTCTTTGCATGCAGGTGATCTTGGGTGAAGTTGCCTTTATCAACTTCTACATAATCGTCAAGACTGAGTATCAATAGATAGAGCGTGTGAGTATAACTCCAACTGGAATGGATGTGAGAAATCTTGATAGAATAGCGACAGTAGGTAGACGCAGTGAGAACCACTGGTGACTGACGCAAGAGAGATGATTAAATGAAGGGATTGCAGTATAAGCTATACATCAATAGGCAGACATAGTGAGAACCACTGGTGATTGATGTGAGGGAGATTCTCAAGAATAGAGAATTCTATATAAGCTAAGTGACAGTAGGCAGACACAGTGAGAATCACTGGTGACTGTCACAAAGTAGATCCAAAAGATAATAAGACAATGCCCCCCAAGACTAGGAGGGTTGCCCTGAGAGTATGACTAGTTTCAATCCATGTGAGTTGGTGTTTTGATGGGAACTGAAAGAAAATGAAAGCAGGAAAGTGGCAATGCAGGAAAGCAAATGCATAAAGCCAAGGGGAACTGCGATAGATATAGCATTGTGAAACAAGAGGCACCTATTTACCAGGTTTTCACCTTCTTGGCAGAAATTCCTTTTTTTTTGCTACCATGACGCCTGTTTGCCAGGTTTCATCAATGGCACCTTTTTTCTTTTTCTCTTTTTTTTTGTATTTTTGTATTTTTTAATTTTTTTGTATTTTTGGAATATATGATTTTTTTGGAGATACATCAAAGTTCCTATCACTAGGTTTTCACTAAGATGATCATTTTTAGGACTTTTTCAGATTTTTAGGATTTTTTCAGGACTTTAGTATATACATGAGCATACTGAAGATGTATTAGCTGTAGAACTGCTTCAAATGAAGAGCATTGATGGGCTCTTTAAGTTGTTCTCCTTCAGTAGTAGAGAGTTGATAGGTACCAGACCCGAACACTACAGTAACAATATATGGACTGAGCCAATTAGGTTCAAACTGGCCTTTCTGGACCCGATGTTGCTGATTTTTAGGGTTCTCTCTCAGAACGAGATCACCCGCTTGGAAATCTCTTGGGCGGACCTTCTTATTATAACTTTTAGACATCCTCTTTTGGTATGCTCTCAGGTGATCAAACGCCACTTGGTGATGTTCATCAAGTAATTCCAGCTCTTGTAGCTGAGATATTCTAGTATCTTCATCAGTGATGAGCCCTTTCAGAGAGACTCGCAAAGAAGGAATCTTGACCTCAATAGGTAACACCGCATCTGCCCCATAAACTAATGCATAGGGTGTGGCTCCTATTGGTGTTCTAATACTTGTCCTATATTCCCAAAGAGCTAGATTGATCCGGAGATGCCAGTCTCGTCCGAATTTATGTACTGTGCGATGCAGGATCTTAAGGATTTTTTTGTTGGAAGCTTTCGCTTGTCCATTACCTTGAGGATAATAGATGGAAGACCAATGTTGAGTAATTTTAAAATTAGAGAAAAGTTCTTTCAAATCCTTATTTTTAAACTGTCCCCCATTATCTGTGATAATTGCCAAGGGTACACCATGCCTGCAGATGATGTAATTAAGAATAAACATTGCTACTATTTTACCACTGGCAACGGTGAGAGGGACTGCCTCCACCCACTTAGTAAACTAATCCGTAGCTGTAATGATAAACTTATGTTCGTTAGAGGATGAGGGGTAGATATGACCTACCAAATCAAAGGCTCATTACTGAAATGGCCAGAAAGTAATAAATGGAATCAGCTCCTTGGCTAGAGCGTGAATCAATTTTCCATGTAATTGATATTGTTTGCAGGACTTGGCAAACTATGTTGCTTCTTTTTCCATATCTGGCCAGTAGTAACCAGCTCTAATAAGTTTGTGGGCCAATGTCAGGACATTAGAATGTGACCCACAAATGCCTTCGTGCACCTCTACTAATGCTTGTTTGGACTCATCAAGTTCTAAACACCTAAGGAGGGTACTGTCTAGACCACATCTATACAAGTCATTAGAAATGATGACGAACCATGAAGCACTGCGGATTAGGTGACGTTTCTCATTCTAGGAGTAAGTGTCTGGCATGATCTGGTCACGTAGGTAGGAGAATATGTGGTGGTAGCGGGATGAGTCATGTCCTATGATAGAATAGATCATCCGGGAGTCAGGGGAGTCATAGGCTGGGTAGCATAATGTCTCCACCAGGAATTCATGTCAAAAATCATTTTTAGGCATTTGCAGCATAGAGGCAAGAGTAGCCATGGCATCTGCTACTTTGTTATCTACCCTCGGAACCTGTGAAAATGTGATGTGAGTGAAATAGTGTTTAAGATCATCAACCATCCGTTTTTAGGGTATCAACTTATCGTCTCTTGTCTGATAGATATCATTAACTTGATTGATGACCAATTGGGAATCTCCAAGAACATTTAGTTGATCCACGCGCCACTCTAGGGCGATCTTCATACCGTTGATGAGAGCTTCATACTCAGCAATGTTATTCGTACAAGGAAACAACATTTTGTATGCCTTTGGTAATGAGTATCTTTGAGGTGTAATGAATAGGGTTCCAGCACCTGACCCCTGTTGGGTAAATGAACCATCGAAGAAAATAGTCCACGAGCGATGTGTAAGAAGGAATATGGACTCATCTGGAAATTCAATATGCAACGGTGGATGATCGACTAGAGGTGCCTCTACCAATTGATCTGCTATTGCTTGGCCCTTAATAGCTTTCCTTTCAACATACTCAAAATCAAACTCACTGAGAATCATGACCCATTTAGCTAGTCTACATGTGAGGGTAGCTTTACTAAGTAAGTACTTCAAAGGGTCAATCTTAGCAACCAAACGCGTAGTATGAGCCAACATATAGTGTCGCAATTTTTGTGAAGCAAACACTACTGGAAGGCAAGCCTTCTCTATAGTAGAGTATTTTGTTTCATAAGAGACCAGAATCTGATTAATGTAGTAAATAGCTCTTTCTTTCTTGTGCTGATCTTCCTGAGCCAATAGGATACCCAATGATGTGTCCATAGTAGATATGTAGATTATAAGTGGCTTCCCATGAATGGGAGGCATCAAGATAGGTGGGTTAGCAAGATACTACTTGATTTGCATGAATCCTTCATCACATTCTTTATTCCATTGGTAAGTCACACCTTTGTGTAGAGTCTTGGTAAATGGTTGTGACTTATCCACCAGTTGAGAGATGAAATGCCGAATAGACTGTAGGCGGCCTTGAAGTCCTCTCATTTGTCTTATATTCTTAGGTGGCGGCATTTCCAAAATAGCTTGTACCTTTTCAAGATCTACTTCGATGCCCTTGGCAGATATGATATAGCCAAGTAGCTTACCAGATGTGACGACAAAGGCACATTTCTTAGGATTAAGTCTAAGACTAAATTGTTCCATACAGTCTAGGATAGGTCCCAGATCGGCAAGATGTTTGTTGCGGTGCATAATCTTAGCCAAAGTGTCATCCATGTAATCCTCCATATTTTTATGCATCATATCATGGAATATAGTGGTAACTGCTCTCTGATATGTAGCTTTGGCATTTTTGAGTCTGAAAGGCATGACATTCCAACAGAAGGTGCCCCAAGCACATGTGAAAGTTGTTTTCTCTTGGTCCTCTGGTGCAATCTTTATCTGGTTATAACCAGAGAAACCATCCATTAATGAGTACATTTCATATCGAGTTGTCATATCTACAATCATATCGATGTTTGGCAATGGGAAATCATCCTTTGGACATGCCAAATTTAGGTCTCTGAAGTCACTGCAGACTCTGATAGATTTGTCATGTTTGGACACTAGAATAATATTAGAGATCCATTCTGCATAGTCGATGACTTTGATAAACACTGCTTTGAACAATTTCTCTAACTCAGCTTTGACAAGTAGAGCAACGTGTGGATGCATCTTGCGAAGTTTCTGCTTGACAAGCTTAACACTTGGTGTGATGGATAGATGATGCATGATTAGATTAGGGTCTAATCTAGGCATATCTGAACACTTCCATGCAAATTTAATCTTTTTCTTTCTGAAGAATGTGATGAATTCCTCTCTTTCAGCCGCTGATAAGGATTGTGCCAAGTGAATGATCTGCGGTTCTACCTCTGTACCCAAGTTGATAGGTTGAGTCAGTTCAATAAGGACAGATGATCTTTCCTGAAAATGACTAGGAAGCGCATCAAGTATCTCATCCTCGGGTGCCTCGAAGAGGTTTTCACCCTTGGATACGTCATTTATTTTGACTATTTTTGTCTCTGACACTGCCACCAGGTGGTTTTCACCATCAAAGCGCCTATTTTTTCTTCTTTTTATTTTGTGACTAAGATAATTGATATCAGACTCAGTCATGTTCACACTTGCTTCGCTGGTAGGAGACATTATAGGTTTGACGATGTGTAGGTAACAAGAAAGAGCATAATCATTCTAGAATGTAAGGACTTCATTGGATGGGGAAGTGGAGTTCCAGTCTATAAGCTCGGGATGGCAGAGTGAAAGAGGAGCGACGGGTTCAAGTGCATTCATGGTATAGTCATCAAAGGCATGTACAATTAAGTCAAGACCCAAAGCGATCTCTTCCAAAGGTATATTAGAATTCCTTTGATCCCTAACAACTGTAGGAGATGACATGTCAACACCTAGAGAGTCAGACTCATGTGGCCCTACACTAGACCGTTCACCTACTTTGAGAAGGTTTTCATATGCATTTGTTGTATTAGCATCTCTATCAGAAGTGGCATAGGATAAGCTATCAAACTCATATTCATGAGAGTCTGTTTCATCGTTAGCTCTCATGTCCAGGACATGAGTAAAATTAGCTCTTTGTCCCTAGTTGGGATGAGAGCTGCCTAGAAATTCTGCTATAGTCAAATGAGTATCTGTAGACCCAGATACCTCAGTAGTTTTTGTATCATCACTTGCCTCCCGCATAAGGAGAAGTGACTGGCATCCTTGATCAAATCACTCTTGAAAGTGCAGTGGTATGAATAAATCACTCTGATGACTAGGATTTAGAGTATATATGTCTTTCCATTCTTCATAAGTTAATGGAGCAATGGAGGTAGTAGAGTCAGAATCACTGTCAGTATCTACAATACTGACACGTGGCACAAAGCTATCTAGTTCAGCAAAGAATGCAGGTAGGTCTGGTGGAATAGGATAAGGAAATGTATCCTCATCAGAGCTATCTTCAGGTTCTGCAATTTGAGGTGTTTCCTCGGAGATTGGTTTCTTGTCTTCTCTGGGTACAAACTTATTTATTCCCAATTGGAATGTGAGTTTTTGGAAGCCTATACCTGTAGAGTCGTGTGTCCTGCGACCAATAGCTTCAAGTGGTGCAATTAAACCCTTATGATTTGCACCTATGGGGCCATCCCCTCTATAGCCAAAGCATTGCATAATAGATAAGCCCTTGCCACAATTCTCAATTTTCATGTCATAAGGAGGAATGCTTTCAGAGTTGTCTTCTCCTTTGTAAATCCAAGCCTTGATGGTTCTGTTTTCAGCTTCTTCTTCTAATGGTACAGTGGCTTGTACAAAGGTACCACCATACTTCGTTGGAGGTGAAGCCATAGAAGGTTTAGTTTTCTCAAAAGGTCTCCCAAAAGAATGGGGAGACAAAGGCAAAGATGTGATGGATAATACAGGTCCAATCTGATATCCTCCCATGTCAGTTTCTTTGAGAGTTAAGTTCTTTTCCATTTCTCTTAGTTTATCTTCAAGGATTTCAACAGATTCTCTATTAGTAGGCACAAGAATATCAGAAAATTTAGTGAGGGTGTTGCAATCATAGCGTGTGTTTGCAGGTATAGTCACCTCAGAGCCTTGGAATGGGAACTTGATGTACTGATGATATGTAGAAGGGACAGCTTGCATTTCATGAATCCATGGTCTTCCTAGTAAGACGTTGTATGCCAAAGGGATATCAAGCACTTGACAGATAACATCATGTTCAATGGGACCAACTCTAATTGGGAAAACAACTAAACCCTTGGATTTACGTTCCTCTTCATCATAAGCTTTAATGGTTATCTTTTTGCGAGCATCAATGTGGTCTTTTCCATAGCCTAATTCAATGAGGAAACTAGCAGAACAGATATTTAGGCCAGCACCATTATCTATGAGAACATGATGAACACACTTGGGACCAATCATGACTTCAATGTGCAGAGGGTTATTATGCGGGTGACTCAAAGAATGGTCATCTTCCTCAAAGAAAGACAAGTAATGTGGGGAGGTCAAGTGACCTACCATGGATTGAAACCGGTCGAGATCAAGATCTTTGGGGACATTGGCTTCAATGAGGGCTTTGTCTAGAATTTCCCTATGAGCAGCGGAGATTTTTAGGAGCTCAAAAATAGTTATCTAAGCATTAGTACGTTGCAATTGATCAAGGATGCTGTAATTGGCAGCATTAGATGAGGAACCCACTTTGGGATTCTTAGTAACAGGGTCAACCTTAGCCTTATCTGAAGGT
>MU226183.1:819495-829872 GCA_018584345.1 Thuja plicata | reverse complement strand
TAGCATTTCTTTTTATGCATAGAAGAAGAGATCATCTTGGGCATTTCCTTCCTCAAGATCATCAAGCCAAGCCATTTAGTCTATTCCATTCTGAGCTTGAGGAACCCCAAGTTGCACCCATAGAAGTCAAAGAACCATTTGAAAACATATTTTCTGATGCATTTGATCACTTACTATCATCTAACGAATCCTTGCAATTAGAAGAACTATTTGTTGAACCATCTCTTACTGCCGCCAGGGCCTCCTCCAAGGATGTCTTAACCAACCTTTCCCTTCCCAATTCCGCCTTAGCAAGGAAATCAAAATTTGAAGAACATACCCTCTACAACCTTGCCCAAGTTCTATGGCCTCATCACCAAAGACCCTGAGACTTTCCTTTTTGAGTTTGACATCCTTTGTAGGAGCTATGACTATACAACTGATGCACATAAGCTCAAGTTGTTTCCATCCACTCTGAAGGAAGCCACACTATGATGGTTTATGGGCCTTGGTGCTAATGTCGTAGTAGATTGGACTACCATGAGCAACATGTTTCTTTCAAAATACAAAGAATACTGTCAAGGGAAAGATTTGAAAGGTGATGACATCTTCAGGATGACCTAGAAAGAGGACGAGACCCTGGAAGATTATGTCTCGAGGTTCATGTACAACCTGCAGTGTAACATTCAGCATCAACTTAATGAGGACTCTCAGAAACACCTTTTCATTAAAGGTGTCAATGAAGGAAGTATTGAGGCTCTAGACCTGATGGCTGGAGGTGATGTTACATAAAAAAATTGGGATGATATCAAAAATATCTACTTGAACTACTCCCGGGCCACTGTCAAGAAGGGTAGAGGAATCTGAGACCTACCACACAAGCATGCTAGCTCTGGGGTATCCAAGATAGAAATTTCTAATCTCCTATCAGACTTCAAGCAAGACATCATTAATGATGTCACTACTCAGCTGGATACCATGCAAGCTCGCAAGAAGAAGGAGGATGTTGATGTTGTGCTCGCAGAATACTACCTGCATTGCAGGGAGAAAAAGAGGAGCTGCAAATGCAAGACCATTGCAGATGTAGAGTCCCAGTTGATGCCTACAGAGTTCAAAGCTATCGATGAGAGTGGGGAGGTGTTGTATGTCACTCAACATAGGCCATGGGCCCCACGACTAGGTATGCCTCAAGATCCTCTTCAAATTCCTAGCAATAATAATCCATGGTAGAGTTTCCCAAATTCAGGTCCCCATAATTTTGGAGGATATAATAATTGGCAGCAACCTCAACAAGGGTGGAACCAGCCCTAGCAGGATTGGCAACAACCCCAGCAGGCTTGGCACCAGCCCCAGCAAGGTTGGCAATAGCCTCAGCAGGGCTGGCAACAGCCCAGCAAGGCTGGCAACAGCCTCAGCAGGGCTGGCAACAACCCCAGCAAGGCTGGCAACAGCCCAATCAATGGTCTAATCAGCCCAATCAGCAAGCCATAATGCCCCCTCCATAGCAACAAGCTCTAATGCCTCCTCCTACAGCAACTAATAATCCTCCTAAGCCACCACAACTGCCTGCACAACCTAATACCAATCCCAATAACAAACTACGTGCTTAGCAGCAGAGCTATGCCTTGCATGACATTCATCTCAGGTCAGGAACTACCCTTGCTTCACCACAACCCCTTGTCATAAATGAAGTGGAGGAGCCTTATGTTGACCATGAAGATATGTTGGCTCCTATAGCCAAAGAGCCTCCATTTCCTTAGCAATTAGCTCAACAAGCTGAACCCATAGTAAACCATGTTGTAGCAGACTTATTTGACCAATTAAAGCTTATAATGGTAAAGATTCCTTTCCTAGATGCTATCAAGGAAGTCCTTGCCTATACTAAATCTATTTAGGAGGCCTACATTAAACAACCTGGAAGGAGGAAAAAGGATCCCAAGACCATTCATGTCGTCAACTAGCTCTCTGATCTTATGTTAGACAAGTTGTCTGTACCCAAGTATGTCAATCCAGGAAGTCATGTGGTTATATTTACCATCCAAGGTATACAAGTTCCAAATGCCTTAGTGGATTTAGGTGCATCTATAAATGTCATGACCAAATAAGTCCTATCTAATCTAAACATTGTTGGTCTCCATGACACACCAACAATTTTGCAACTGGCTGATAGTTCCACTGTTAAACCTGATGGGGTAATTGAGGAGGTGATAGTCACCCTACATTCTTGGGAGTATCCCGTAGACTTTGTGATTCTCTCCCCTAAAGCTAATATGGGTGGGTACCCTCTGATTTTAGGATGACCATGGTTGGCCACTATTGATGCCTTCATAGCTTGCTGGTCAGGAAAGATGACCATCTCTAATGGTGTCAACACCAAAAACTTGACACTCTACTCCCCTGCTCAACCCATGTTGTAGGACGAGGATGCCATGTGGCCAGAATTAGATGAATTTGATCTCAAAACCAACTCAATCCAGCAACTCATGGTAATAGGAAGAGAGTCATTTCTAGCCTCTAGGGAAGAAGATGAGATAATTTCATCTATCCTCACTAATGACTACGACATAGATTCTGAGATGTGTCCGCAATTCGACTGTGTTTTAGAGACTATTTTGACTACTCCAAATGCATCTCCATATTCTCTATCTTCCAGCTGTCTTCATCTCCTATTACCCCATGAACTGGCTTCACAGCCAATTGTTGAGTTGGCCATGATGGATAAGGTCATAAAAATGGAAAGTAGCCCTGGCAAGGAATTGAATATCAACTCTAACCTGTCATTACCCCACCAAAAAGATATCCTGCAGCTGCTACAGGACAACCAATAGGCCTTTGCCTGGGATTACACCGACATGGAAGGGATAGATCCTACGCTTTGTACCCATCAGATCTACATAAGTCCAGATTATAAACCTGTTAGGAAACCACAAAGAAGAGTCAATCCTATCCTAAGGGATATAGTCAAAACTGAGCTCCAAAAGCTCCTTAATGTCGGGTTCATCTATCCAATTTTTGACAGCCAGTGGGTGTCACCTCTTGCCATAGTTCCAAAAAAAGGAGGTAAATGGCACGTTTGTGTGGATTACAGGGAGCTCAATACAGCCACTAAAAAGGACCATTTCCCACTCCCATTCATAGACCAAGTCCTAGACAACCTAGCAGGAAAGAAGTATTTTTCCTTCTTGGATGGGTTTAGTGGTTACAACCAAATTCAAATAGCTCCTGAGGATCAGGAGAAAAATACCTTCACCTATCCTTGGGGAACTTTTGCATATTATTTCCTCCCTTTTGGCTTATGTAATGCCCCTGCCACTTTCCAGTGAGCAGTCATCAGTATCGTTTCAGACATATCTTCTGATTGTATGGAAATCTACATGGATGACTTCACTACCTATGGGAACACATTTGATGAAGCCAAGGACAATCTAAAAAAGGTCCTCCGAAGATGCCAGGACTATAATCTCTCTCTCAACAGTGAGAAGTTCTTTATGATGATGGAAGAAGGTGTTGTGTTGGGACATTTTATTTCCTCACATGGCATCCAGGTCAAACCCACCAAGATTTTAGTCATCAGTACTCTTACCACACCAGAGAAGCAGAAAGATGTTCAGAGTTTCCTCGGCCGTGCTAGGTATTACAGATGGTTTATCAAGGATTTTAGCCAAATTGTAGCTCCCCTCTCTAATCTGTTAAAAAAGGACTCTGATTTTACTTGGAATTCTGAGTGTGATAAGGCTTTCCTGCAGCTGAAGGAAGTTCTAACCACTGCATCCGTATTATGCAGACCAAACTGGGGTTTGCTCTTTCATATTCATACAGATGATTCTGATTATGATATCGGAGCATTATTGGGCCAGCAAGATGATGGAATTGAACATGCCATTTATTTTATCAGCAAGAATCTACAAGGAGCTAAATTCAGTTATACAGTCACAGAAAAAGAGTTGCTTGCAGTAATTTATGCTCTGAACAAGTTCAGGCATTATATTACTGGTTACCATATTTTTGTCCACACTAACCATTCTACGATCCGGTACCTGATGAATAAACCAGCCATCTCAGGAAGATTGGCTTGTTGGTTACTACTCATGCAGGAATTTGACATCAACATCATCGACAAGCCCGGGAAAGCCAATGTTGTGGCTGACTTTCTCTCTCGCTTGCACGTTCTTGATGATCCTAAAACCACCGATGACAGTTTTCTGGATGAACATTTGTTCCTATTGCAAGTGTACAATCCATGGTACGCTGATCTTGCTAATTATCTCACAACTGGTCGAACTCCGGCCCATTTTTCTTCCAAGGAACGCTGGCTGCTAGCTGAGAAAAGTTTCAACTTTTCTTGGATTTCTATTTTCATGTTTTACACTAGCCCAGACCAAGTTATGAGATGATGCATTCATGAGGATGAGACTTATGACATCCTCCAGGCATGTCATGATGAGCCATGTGGTGGCCACTTTGCAACCAAAAGGACGACCTTCAAAATTCTGACTACAGGGTATTATTAGTTGACTCTCCACAAAGATGTCGCTTAGTACACCAAGAAATGTGATCGGTGCCAGCGAATGGGGAGGCCTACTAAGACCAATGAGATGCCCCTGCAGCCACAGGTGGTGGTCACACCCTTTGATAAATGGGGCATTGATTTTGTGGGCCCAGTTGACCCTTCTTCTCAAGGTAAGTCTTACATTTTGGTCTGTACTGATTATGCTACTAAGTGGGCTGAAGCTAAACCAATGAAACATCCATGAGACAATAATGTTGCCAAGTTATTGTATGAGTGCATTTTTACCTGCTTTGGTGTTCCAAGGGAAATTGTCTCTAATCAAGGGGCGCAGTTCACTTCCAACCTCATTGCTGCTTTGATGGAGGAATACAACATTTGTCATGCCAAGTCATCTCCTTACCATCCACAGGCCAATGGTCAGGTTGAGGTCACTAACCATGAATTGGAGGCCATTCTTACCAAAACTGTGACTGTTCATAATTAGGATTGGGTAGCTAGGTTTCCTGAAGAATTGTGGGCTTACAGCACTACGTCGAAGTCTACTACAAGATTCACCCCATTCCAACTAATCCATGGCAAAATGGCAATGATGCCAGTCGAGTTTGAACATAAAACCTTGAGAACAGCATTGGAGCTCAACCTTGATCTCACTGTAGCTCAAAAGGAACGTGTTCTCACCTTGAACAGTCTAGATGAATGGAGGAAATTTGATTTAGCTAACACCGAGTTGGTGCAACAACAGAGGAAGCAGTGGCATGACAAGTTTATCAAAGATCAACAATTTGTTGTCGATGACTGGGCTCTCCTATATGACTCCAGATACCACCACACTCCTGGTAATGCTGGTTAGGACCCTATGAAATAATTGTTGTATTTTCAAATGGTGTTGTGCAGTTATCGACCATTGACCCTGTTCGGTTCAAGCTACTGGTTAATGGCCAGCGACTCAAGCTGTACCATAAACCATAGAGAAAAGCCAAGTTCCTGCAGCAGTTTGCCAGCACTGCAGTTCATGATCCTCCTATAACACAAGAATGTGAGCCCCTCACTCATATTCAGTCTTCACTTTAAAAACTGGTCGCATCACCCCATAATAATTACTTTCTTCTAAAAGTACTTTTCTCTGCAATAAACATTCATTTCATTCTTTCTTTTCTGCCACCCATCCACCTCATCATTTCCCAATGTCGGATGGCAATTACTTCATTCATTTCACAGAGCCGCCACTACGTCATTAGGTGTGTGTACTTTTCCTTGGCATTTAAATCCATTAATTCATTTTTTTTATTAGCTTCACTCTCGTCGTATGCGCCATGGTGGGACCCTTGGTGTACTTAAGTTGGGGGGGGAGAAAATCTGTGATTTGTCCTATATAAATATGCACATATTGTATGATATATTTTTAAAACTTTTAAAAAAAACTTGTACCTTTTTCACAAATATTACATGTTGTACCCTTGATTGGACAGCCTCAAAATGAGCGATTAAATTCGCACAAATAAGCCAGCCAAGGTGTCCATATGAACGTCAGTTGAGTAATCATGAATAGTTAAATCTTTTGAGATATGATAGATATGCATTCATTTCTCCATTTAGCATTTGAAATCTCAAAGTCCAGAACTTTCCATTTTCCTGCAGCTTTATTTTTTTTACCTTCTCTGCAAGTTTCTTGATATAGCTTGTAAAAAATCTCTACATTTCTTGTACATTCTTATGGTGTGTATCCTTCAAACTCTGTAGACATGGGTGGTGATTTAATTCATTGTGAACCCACGGTTTAGCTGCTAAACAATCAAGACTATAGGCTATTATTCTAGGCTAGAGGATGGATGGATTACATTTTGAATCTCACTAGTCAGAATGAAGAGGTAGCATTACAATTCTTGAGCACACTCCTTGGTGGGGTAGCTACTATTAAAGGACTAAGGGTACCATTTTCACAAGAAATTATAGCAGAAGTAATGGGGTTACCGCAGGAAGGTGAGGAGCTTCCAGAGAATTTTGACCTAGCAACTATGAGAGAACAATTTACTTTACACATAGACCCACGACTGGAGATTGACAAGAAACAAGGCACCAACAGATTGTCTTCACCAGAAACCTTTAAGCAGTGTGCGGTTTTTGTGATCAAATATTTCACCTATGAGGGTTGACAAGCCTACCTGCATGCAATACATTTCAAATTCCTGAGTTGTTTAAGGCATGACAACAGACCTATCAACGTGCCAAATTTCCTCTACAACATTTTGTAGAAAAGAGCTGTGGTAGTGCAGGAAGGTAAGCCTAACAATGTCTCCCATAATTGTCTCATTAAGCTTATAGTAGAGAAAGCATTACGAGACTACCCTAATGTAACATGGGAAGAATTCTGGGAATTGAAATTAGAAGAAACCCTAAGACCATTAGGGAGTAGGGTTGGCAGAAGACTCCAAACAGAGCAGGGGGTTTTTAAAGTCATTGAGGAACTAGGAGAAGGTTCATCCTCAGCAAGGAAGCCTAGGACTAAAAAATCTTGGCCTCCTCCTGAAGCTTCTACATCTGGGTCATCCTAGAACAGGGGCAAACAGAAAATTTCAGAGGAAGAAGTCCAGGAGAAAACTGTTCCTCCTAATGATACAACTACTACCCCTGCTGGAAAAGGGAAGAAAAAAGAGAAGTCAGCTACCTTTGGTAAGAAAATGGATCCTACAACTTCAGGTAATTCACAGAAGCGAAAGACTACTTATAGGAAGGAGAAAACTCCTTTACAAAGAAGCAGTAGGCAAAGGAAGGGTATGGCCACATATATGTCGCCAGAGAATGCAACGGTCAACCTTGATTCTCCTGAGTTAGGAGAACCATTAGGAGGTAAACAATCTTTTGAGGTTGTTTTGGATGAAGAATGTGTAGTAATTAAGGATGATTCTACCTCTGAGGAGCAAGAATTTAGATTCCAGAGAAGGGATTCATCTACCCATGAAACCCAAATCAGCAATGATTTCATTGATGTAGATAATAATGATAACTTCTCTAAGGGAGACCCTGTTCCTAATGAAGGTATGCCGAACTCACCCCCCACAATAGTAGAACAACATTTATTTGAAGACAATTCTGATGATGCTATGAGTGGGGATACACCTCCTATAGCAGAAGGGGTGGATCTATTTAAAGAAAACCCTAGCATTGACATGATGGCTGAGCAAGTTTCGGATCAAGAGTTGGACAAACTTGTTGCTATAGCTCAGCAATATAGTAATCCAGAAAGGGCCATCATAATTCATTCAATTTTTTCAAAAATGTAGCTACAGGACATGATGGATCAGCGGGAGAAAATCATGATGAAGGTGATCTGCCAGAGGTACCTTGTCCTGTAACTCCGTTCTCTCTTATTTTTTGGTTAGTTAATCAGTTAATCATGGAAAGAGAACAATGGCAAAGGCAGAATAAATATTTACACCAGGTTATTGATCAAAATTTTTAAGAGTTGGTAGAGAAGGAGGAAGAGGTAGAACATCTCCAAGAAAGATTGGCTAAGGTAACGTCAGTTATCCCTGACCTGATGAGTTGTAGGTCCCCTTCCACAGTATATGCCATTTTTCTTAAGGAACAATTATTGAATTATCAATTGACCAATATAGTCAAGGGCAAGTCTCCTTTGTTAAATGAGGCCATTCAGTTTTTTCAAGCCTTCCATAATTCTCCTGCAGCCATACAGAACTTATTATGTGAATTCTTCTTGCATAATCTAGATGTACCTAACGATAGGGTATGGAATCCACTACCCTATATTGGAGATATTCAGCTTAGGGCACTCATCTCCTGGATGCAGAATGAGATCAGTAGGGAGTCCCAGGCTAAAATTTATAGGGAATTAGAGGATGAAATTCCTCTCCACTTACAGCCAGAGCCTAAAGATCCAAAAACATACTATTACGATTGGATGAAGATAGCCCAGTCAGAATCAGGGGAAAAGATCACCAACCCTCTCAGGGATGCAACCTACAATGAATACACTCAGATGGCTAAAATTGAATTAGCTGAGGCCACAAAATCCCTCCAATGGTGCTGGATTACTATGATAGCAGATATGAGGAATAAGGAACCCCATTCACCGCTTAATTTTGCAATGGCAAATAAGTGTGCTCCCTGGTATGTCATGTTGGGCAAAGAAAGAAAAAGCTATTGGCTTCCATTAACATTCCAACCACCTCTTCTTCTTTCACCTCTTCTACCTAATTTAGAAAACTTGGAAAATCATGACATGGAAGCAGAGGTCAGAAGGTGGGAAGCATACAGGGACAAAAAGGGTTTTTACTAGAGTTTTGCTGATGGAGGAGTTGGTCAGAAAATAGTTGTAGATCTCAGAATGCACGCCAAGCTAAAGAACTACATCTTTGCTCGAGGACCAAAAAAGGATTAAGCTGGGGGGAATGACAAGGCCGATATAGAGCCATATAGTTTTATGTTTTCATATGTTTTATGGCTACTTTTGAAAGACTTTATATGTTTTCATGATACTTTCCAGACTGTTTAATATCTTAGAAATGTTATATCTATGGGTGTATGCAAATATATGTGAAATGTTTTAAAAAAAAGTTTATAAATATACTATCTATGTGTTGTATGGATATATGGAATTAAATTTGATACCTTTCTATCTTACCTTAAGTCGGGTGGGTCTCCTGTAGCCATATGGTGAAGAGCGAGGTAGTAAATAAACTTGTTATGAATTCTTTGTCTTGGATATGTACATGTGCTAACCCTTTTGCAGAGGAAATGGATCCATGAATAAGGAAGGAGTCAACATAAGAGGAACAGAGTAACACTTTGAAAGGACCAACCGTTGTAGAGCTCATAATGGTTCTACTACCGTGGGTGAGAATGAGTCTTGTTGTGGATGAATCACAGCTGAAGCGGTCATGATGGAGTCAATCTAGCAGCAGAGTGTTCCAAGATTTCATGAATGTATAAATGTAGTTTGTTCTTTCAGTTTAAGTTGTTGGTCATGTTCTTAATGACTGCCATATCCCTGATGTTGGGGAAGTCCTAGTCAATAGGAGTTTTTTTCAAGTTGTTGTTAAATAAGCTGGAAGTTTTATTCCCAGTAGTTAGTCAATAGATAGAGAATTATTATTATAGTACTCTATTGTAATTCAGAAAGAGATATACAGTCTTATTTTCTGTATCTAGTGTAGTCCATGTTTTATGAATAAATTATGAGAGCTTCAACTTCTAGTATCTGAGATCTTGTTTATTCACACTTCCGTGGGGGCCCACACGCGAGGTGAATCTAATTCGTAGTTAAGTAGGTTGCAATTTATTTTGAATAAGTAGGTTTGCAAGTTTTTTGAAACAAGTAGGACTCTGTTTCTCTTGCAGCCACTAGTAACAACATCAGTGGTTGTTCCTGCAGCAAAGGCAGTTAGCTAGTTTATCATTCCTTCAGCATAGGATTAAACTTACTATTTTATCAAGTCACTTCATCTTTAGATTACACTGTTGACATTTCATTTCCTAGATTAAGTTCTTTTCAAGCATTTTCCATTTACTATAATGATGGCTTTTAGAATGAATTAGAGCATATACTTTGCTGTCACCATTTCAAGTTTACGCCCCTGGTCAATAATTTAATGAGTTCAATGTATTGTTTCAAGTAGAAAGGACGCATAATCCTTAACTATAAGAGGTATTATATAGAGAAGTCACTATTTATGACCACTTAGGATCAATTTGTACCCCTTAGGCCCTATTATGTATCTTAATGGGTCTTAAGGGGTCATAGGATCTATTATGACCCCTTAGTACTTATGAATGGATCCTACCACCCCTTAAGACCACTTTGGCCCCATTAAAATCCCTTAGGACCTATTATGTACCATAAGGGGTCATAAGACCCATTAAGGACTTCA
>MU226183.1:783494-818137 GCA_018584345.1 Thuja plicata | reverse complement strand
TTTTATTTCAATTATATGCGCAGGGTATATTTTCTGCATATCATGATGGATGATTTTAATATCGATGATTTGATTAATCATGGTCCAAATCGTCCACCTCCACCCCCACCGCCACCCCCCCCACCTCCTCCACCTCCACCACAACCCAATCTCAATGATTTTGAATGCTTCAAAGTGTTAGTTGATGAGAATATTAATTCTATAGCTGGATACATTGATTCTCTTAGAAACCAACCATTTTTTCCTCCACATGTGCACCGATACATTGCTACAATGCAAAGGATTCTAGATTTTGTGAGATCCATTGATGGGGATATCAATGGCCATAATTCTTGGAGAGAGGAGATGAGGAAATATTATGTCGATGGCCTCTCCTACCAACAAATCAATGAGTTAAAAATGACAAAGGACACAATTGCTCCATATTTCATTAACCCAAAAACATGAGCCCATCCATAATAAAAATGCATTTCGATGAGGTGGTGTAGACATGATGGAATGGTTAATAATTTTTTGAGTCATTGGTGGATGTGTTTTGATCACCCCCCCATGCAAACCAAGAAGTGCCTTTTTATTTTTTGAAAAAATTATACGTTGAGTTTGTGTTGGGTAGAAAACACAACTACTTTGATATTAGATATTTCCAGGGGGTCGGTCTTGGCATGCCTCAAAATAGGCAAGGAGATAGGATTGACCCTAGGAGACCCATACCACCCACACCTCTCTTGGATCCTCCAGCACCTATATTACCTATTCCATTTTATCATTAGTCCATGGTCTCAGCTCTTGGATCATTGAGCCAGTTGACTTCTAGTCTCAGGAGCAGTTCACACACATTGCAAGTCCTCAAGTACCACAAGCCTCAATTTTCTACAATGCATACATAATAACATTATGACATGTTAAGGTGATGTAAAAATTAAATAAAGTAAATATGAAGTTATCAAAAATTCTAGAAGTACGCATATATCTAAATACTTGTATATACTTATTCCATTGTACCATCTGCATCCTCTCTTTTCTGCAGTGCATCTATAATCATCTCATGTTCTTCCATAGAAATCGACCACAACTCTTTCTTAAATGGTCTCCCATGATATCTCGATAGCTTTATATTAGTTGCCAAAAGAAAATGCGAGTAGTGTATAATCTTCTTATATTTTTCATAGTCTTTGAATGCAAGAAAACCATTCTTCCTTGTTAGCTATTTTTTTAACCAGGTGCCAACAACCACCACTGAACCTATAGGATAATGAAATTCATCATCATCTTCTCTAGGTTGTACTAACTTATGTTTGGTCTCAACGCATCTAGCCAACCAATACTATGTTTCCTCTTCATTGTTCTCAGGTGCAACAACAACATACACATGTCCTAAAAATTGAAATATAAATTGACAATAATTAAATTACCATATATTTTAATTGAAAAAAAAAAACTTATACCAATATTTTAATTCAAATATAAATTGATATAGAAAATACAATTACCTTCTTGTACAAGATCTGAAAGACGATCATATTTCTCTGATGCAAATATTTCATCATTGTATTCAAGTGTTGTTTCATTTTGCTCAAATGTTTGATTAGGTGTTAGCGATCTTTTCTTCCACTCTTCGACCCATTCTTTATTCTCACAAGAATTCCAATCACCTGAAATACAAAATTGACAAAAACATGCAAGCTCCCTTGTCCACAAAGTCCATGTGCTTGCATCTGAACTTTTAAATGATTGCCATGATGATGATCCACTAATTGTCTGACAATCAAGTCTATGTAGAATATCATTTTCTTTAATTAAAGAAAAATATCATTTAATTGTATGGTTCTCATTTGATGCTACAAATAATCTTGAATTGCACCAATCCACAATAGCATGTGCATCTTTAAATTTAGCTGCATCCTCAAATTTTAATTTCTCTCTAGCCAAAATTATCTTCACACATGCACCAGCTCCATCATGTTCTCCTTTACAATGTCCAACTTCAAAAAAACTCCACATATGTGGTATATTGGTTTCCTTGTGAACCCTAATAAGCCATTAAAACATTCAAGCATTCTTAAATTGGCCCTTACAATTATCAGACCATATGAGATGTTCTCTCATGTGGATTTCTCGTTCTCTTAAATTAATATAAAATTTGTCAAAACAATGTTGAACAAACTCTGGCGAGTGCATCTGATTATCACTTAAATAGAAATGATACTCCCTCATGATTCTTCTATCATCCTCTGTACTATCATGTGCATGTCTATAAACAATATGAACAAACATAGACACTTGCATTGAATTCTAGTATTGGTCTTGAGTTTCCTCTTGTGGAGCAAGAGTATAATTTTCTGGAAAGTCGACCACTGATAGTATAGTACCAATTGGAAATGTATTTCTACATGTGTGGAATTGACCTTCGAGCCATCTAGCATATTGAGAGTGTTTCACATATTTTGGAACGATCTTACTCTTGAATTCTAAAATGAATTCATTTACACTAAGTTTTTATGTGATTAATTCGCATCTCTTTCCAATTTTTCCATATTTTAGAGGATACTCAATATTCTTAAATCTTTTAACATCCACTAATTTTTGTCCAAAATCATTTTCACTAATTTCATGCATGCAATGTCCAATTAATGAAAAATTTCCACAACTATTGCATTGTCTAGAAATACATGAACTTAAGAAAAATATTTCCCTATTTGATCTTTCACAAAACAAACTTGCTACAAACTCCTTGATTGTCTCAAGTGGTATATTAATGTCACAATTCTCCGTAATCTTGTTAGCATGTAAACTACATCATATATATCGAAAAACATCATAGTGATAATGAAATTGAACATGTGTTTTGCAACAACAAGATATTTGTTGCTTATTGATTTTCACATACCAAGGCTTGCATTTTTCAAATGATCTTTGACTAAGAGTAATTTACCCAGGTAACACAACCTCATCTAAAAATTTCTTATAAAATTCAATTTTTGTTGTATCTAATAAGTGTTTTGGATGAGGATCAAAAACTTTACACCCCACTCTTAATTTCAAAACATCTCTTGCATTAGATGAAACCCTTGTATTATCATGCCAATACTTTTCAAGCAATGATTTGATTTCAAGACTCAATTTCATGTTAGATCATGGGATTCTACCACTAAAACTCCAACATTGGCTAATTGGATCATTTTCAATAGTTGATCTTCTCCTTGCTGCTCTTACCAATATTTTAGGATGCATGTTTAAAATTCCACTAATCATTTTAACCATTTTTTTTATCCAATGTGTTTTTATTGACTATAGCAGTTGTTATGACTCGTCTTGCTGCATTGCTATCTTTTGATCGACTCATTTTTCCAATAGATTGAATGGCACTAGAAACACTAGATATATCATGTTTAAAAGATGAATCTTTCATATTTTGTTTCACTTTAATGCCTAGTATTTTCATTGCTTTTCTCATTTTCCACATTCTCATCAATTGAATCACAAGTTGACATTGAAATGTTAATTTTTTCCAATAGAAAAATTCTTTGTATATTTTATTAGCATATTTTGATATCTGCCTCGAAGAAACCTTACCAGAAAGACCATTCAAAATATTACTTTCAATATGTAAAAATTATTTTTCATTTTCATTTAGGAAAGGAATTTCATTGCTCATTGCATCAACATTAGGAAGATTTTTATTTGTATCAACATTAGGAGGATTTTCATTTGCATCAACAAAAGGATTTTCATTTTCAACGATATTAGGAGGATTTTCATTTGCATCAACAAAATGATTTTGATTTTCAACAACATTAGGGATATTTTCATTCGCAACAACAAAAGGCTCTTCATTTTGAATAACAATAGGGGGATTTTCATTTTCAAATTCTCTAAGTTGAAAAATATGATTAGGCCTCATTGATTCAATTTCATCTCTAGAATATGAAAGTAATAAGTTTCTATAAATATTATCATCTATTATGATAGGTTGAGTATCATTCAATTTTGAAATCAAAGACATACCCAGAACATCACTACAAGGTGCATTCAATGACATGCTTGCATTCACCTCTTTCATATTTGCATCTTCTGCATCCATTGTATCTCCCATGGTATCTTTAATGTTTGACTCTTCAATTGTTGTGGATCCAGAAGCTTCATTGCTATCCATTTCGTGCATCCTCATTCTTCTATCTCTTTGACATTTAGCCTCTTTCTCTTTCTCCAATTAAATTTCCTCGTCAGTCATAACCCTCCTTTGTTTCTTCTTTTTACGTTGTTTACATCCCATTATTAATAATTGAAATCAATCAAAAGAGTGTCTTCAACAGTTTAAACTTGCAAAAAAAATTTCAATATGCTCCCAATGATTGATGCCTTCAAATGGAGAATATAATAGTCAATAAACAATGCAAAAATTGTCTAAAACCTACACATTCAATCGTTGTCGACCGTACTTATAGTACAAGATTGCTGATGCAGTAAAAAAAAATGGTAGATTTAAAAAAATGGTCAAATATGAGGTGGGGTGATGTTATGAAAGGGGTGATGTTTCAAAAATGAAATGTCACCCCATTTCATAACGTCACCCCGTATTGTTTTAAACCAATTTCCAACGGCTACGAAATGAGACGGGGTGACATTATGAAACAGGGTGACGTTTCATTTTTAAAACATCACCTCATGTTATAACATGACCCATGTTCTAAAATTGAAATTTTCCCTACCAAAAGTGGTTTGAGTTTAGCTTTGGGAAAGGCTTGTTCAACCGACCCTTGGCTTTGGATCTTGTTTGACCTCAATGTTGAAGGCTATGTGCATATGCAGACACAAAACTCACTTTGGCCGCAAAATGGATTTGGTTTTCTGAGGAATTTTTTTATGAAAATAAAAAACTAGTATAGATAAGACAAAGAAGTTTCATAATATGTAATTTTTATTATATTTGATTAATATTTATATTTTTCAATCGTTTTGTACTAAAACAGGTCTATAGAAAAGAGAATACAAGTTTTTTTGTAATTTTAATAACTTTTTTATTTTAAAGTTTATTGAAAAATAAATTATATGACATCAAACTACACATAATTCTACACACTTTAAAAAAAAAATTAAAAATCATATGTTTAGGGCAAATTATGCTTGTCGTACACAAGAGGTTTTATAAATAATGATTGAGCCCAATATATAATTAATAAAAAAAAAAATTAACATAAAAATATAGAAAAATATTCTCATCAATCTTAAATATGTTACTTACCATTTTCCAAAAGGGTTTAGATAAATAGTTTCATTTGAGTTTGATTTCGCTTGTCGTACTCATGCATGGTATAGTCCTAAATGAGTGACTTTTAAAATGAGGGTTTTAGTAATCCCTATTGAAATTTGAAATTTATCATCTGGGTATTTTAAAAAATAACATATTTGGAAAGTAGACTTTTAATCTTAAAATTTTATATTAGTGACTTTTTGGAAGATTCCATGTCTAAGTGCCTCAAATCTTTAGGTCAAATACGATGAATTTGAAAAAACAAGATAAATAGTTCCACTTTTTGGCCAAAAAGTGGACTCAACTTCTTGCTGGCACCCATCATATGCAATTACCACCTCCATTGAAAGATTTACTCATGGGGTTCGAGCATTGGCTCATGACTCCCATGTGTTACACTGTAAAATCAAGCAATATACTTAAGAATATGCATATTCTTTGATATATGAACCATTCTGTTATATATATGTATTTACATTTTTTATTATATATTGTCACTCAAACATGAATAACAATATCCATCAATAGTATCTCCATATATGCATATACACTGTTTACTTGAACATGCATAATATCAACATCCAACAATAACACTATTTTTTGAACATGCCAAAATTATATTGTAATTTGATAACCATTCTTGATTAGGCATTTCATTTGAACATAAATAACAGCATTAACAGTACTTACCTTTTATCTTGGCATATACACTACATTTAGTCATTTTGAATATGTACCTAACAACATTAAATAACAACACTATTTACCTGAACATGCAATATTGCTTTGTCATTTGTTTTCCACACTTGAATAGGCACTTGATAATAACAAAGTGACACTGTCATTCACTTTCCTCTCTTGCATATGGCACTACCTTTTGAACATGAATAACAACATTGTCATTTACTGTTTATTTGAATATCCTGGAATATGCCATTTATTTCTTAAGCATGCATCCTAACACTGTTATTACCTTTTATTCTTGATTAGGCATAACAACATTTATCAATAGCATTTCCACTTGATTTCTCTTTGAATATACACTGAACATGTGTAATAACAACATCATTTGATTTCCATTCTTGATCACATTGTTTTCTCAATTTTATGATGTGTGCATGCATACCTTTATAAAATGATATCGTTGTTCAACATAGATACTTCCTTCCATTTAGTTGCAAAAATGGATATCATTGTGTTCTTTTTCCTCTCATCCAAAGATAGTAGTGTTCAGAATAGCATTAGGATGAACTCTTGTCTAATGATAACAGTGTTTTCAATTCCATATATGCATGTTCTATTTAGGTAACAATGCAATCTAGTTCTTTTGTATGCATGTGTCTGACACTTCATAAAAGTGTTACTGTTTCTTTTCTGTTCCATATGCACTGCTATTTGGACATTGATGCACACCTATGTTTTGTACATGCATAACTAAAATGTTGATAAACATTAGCATAATCTTTCATGTGCATACTCCATTTGATAACAAAAAATGAAATCTCTAGTTGGAATATCACTTTTGTTGATACATAACAATATTTATCCTTTCCAAACAGCATTACAAATGACCTTCACTTGCGCAAAATTGAATAATAGTGTTACCTCATTATTTGATTGCAATTCATTTCATCTCCTTCTTTGCACATCTCTTCTTTGCACTTGATCATCCATTTCAATTTGGAACATCCATTATTTCATTGCATATGCATCTTCCAGCAACATTATTGTACTCTGCATATTTGATACTAATAGCATTCAAAACTTGTAACAACATGTATTTACCTTGTAGCAACTGTTATGAACTGCATCTCCTTTCCTTCTGCATCTTCTTATTCCTGAACTCATGAAATCCTAGCATCCATCTCTCCTTTGATAATGCATCTTGTGAGGTTTGAGCACGGGCTCGTAACACTCACTGCACTTTTCTTTGTCATTTTCTAATAGTGAATTCATAGATCATACTTCTTTCTACATTTGAATACACTTCTCATTTTGTTTGCACACACGATCAAATTAATATGTTAGGTTAGTGGACATAATCAACTAATCAATGTTTGTGTGTGAGTGCCATGTGTAATGACATTCATGCATGAATGTTGGTTTATTGGATGTGTTCACCATCTTAACATGATGTTTTTCTGAAAAAGGTTTCTTAGCTATAGAACTAAGTCCCTTTAATTCAGATATCCGATTTCACAAACAACAACTCTTGAATAATGCAGAATGATAACCATATACAGTAAAAGGTTTCATGGAGTTATGTTCCTTGATACTATTATTCAGTTGATGTAGATGCATACTTTTCTTTTGTATTGATGTTATTGGTAGATTTGCAGTTCTAAAAGTCTGATTGTTGTATGCTATTTTGGTTTCCATGCATTTCTTAGATCCAATTTGGATCTAATACTTTTCTACTTCCATGATGCAGGACAGGACCATAAGACCTAAAATGTAGGACCGACAAGACTGGACCTAGACAAAGAACATGAAGACTTGGATAGAGTTTTGGCAACCACCTCCCATATCACAGAGTCAACTTTTAGAACGCAATGCATGGACCCCTACTCATGCCTCTATCATGCTTTCTTTTCTGCAATTTCTTCTAAGTTTCAATATGAAAGATGTAATATTTTCTTATTACATTTAGTTTGAATGCACAATGTAATGATCAATTATGAATTTGAAAATTTGAATATAATCAATACTTAGAGTACAATGTAATTTGATAATATGAATGCAATGGCAATGTATTTCATCTTCATTAGATAAATAGAAATGTTAAAGAGGTGTACCTTCATGCAATTTTATGTTGTTTATGATTTTCATACTACATGTGTAAAATTAGGGTAACGATTCCGGTGACCTTTGTTGGATGTCTACCTACTAGACATGAACTATAGACCTTACCGAGGGCAATGGAGTCAAAAACTAAAACATACAAATGCAGCCTTATTGAAATGAAAATGCAACCTAAACTAAAACTCATGCAACCTAGTTAAGGACCTATGCAACCTAGAACTGACTCATGCAACCTAGAATTGACCTTGTGCCTAGAAGGCACTTTATTGAAAATGAAACCTAAAGACCCCTAGTGCTTGACAACACTTATTGAAATAAAACCTAAGTTAGAAAGTGTTAACCCTCAAAGAAAAGCTTGAGGAAGATCTCATTGACTGGGATAGGCAAGATCTCTCCATCTGTGGTGGATAGATGAAAGACATTGTTCTCTTTGCACTAAGTGATGACAAATGGGCCTGACCAAAAATTGTCAAATTTATCATGCTGCCCTGGTCTACTTTTCAGCACATCCCATTTAAGAACTAGGTTCCCCTCTTTGAACTCTCTAGGTGTAGCCTTCTTTTCAAAAGACCTCTTAGTTTGATTTTACCTTAGCTCAATGTTCCTTAAGGCGGTGCTCCTGTTCTCTTCTAGCTATAACAATTCAGCATATCTTAGCTTAAGAGGATCTTCCTCTTCAAACAACATCATCTGATCAGCCAATTGTAGGGCTGGAAACTCAGTAGAAATAGGAAACCTTGCTTCCTTACCATAAACCAATACATAGGGTGAGCTATCAGTGATCTATTTTGGTGTAATTTTGTCCATCCATATTGCTACCTTGAGGTTTGAATGTCAATCCCTCTTGTTCTCCTATAGAGTCATTTTGATAATCTTTATTAGGTTCTTGTTAGTAGACTCAACAAGTCCATTACCCTAAGGGTAATAGTTAGATGATGTATTCAAATAAATCCTATTCTTAACGGCCCATTCTATTATTCTAGAACCAACAAAAGCCAATGCATTATTTGAAATAATTGATTGAGGTACTCCAAACCTAGTTATAAATCTTCATTTAAGTTGAAAAAAACATATCCAATTGATTCCTTCAATGCAATAGCTTTGGTCCATCCTGTAAATTAGTCTGTAGCAGTTAAGATCCATTTGTGACCTACACTAGAATTAGGGTTAATGGGGCCTATGAAGTCCACTCCCCACTTGATAAATGGTTGTTCAACAATGATAGGCTTTAATGGCAATGCTGCTAGCTTTTTTTTTCCTGCAAAGAGAGCACATTTTTGACATCTTCTTACCCAAGAATGGGCATCCTTAAATAAATTAGGCCAATAATAACCTATCCTTAATATCTTCCAAGCTCTATTCTTAGGATTGAAGTATCCTCCACATGATCCATCATGAAATTCAAATAAAATTTTGCTTTCATCAGCAATATCAATGCATTTTAGCAACATTCTAGAAAAGTCTTTTCTATAAAGCATATCATTTATCAAAACATAAGGAGTAGATTGCAATCTGAAATACCTCCTTTTGGATTTATCAAAATTAGTTCCAAGCATTGTCCAGTTTGTAGAAATATGCTCATATCAGCCAACCAATTTGCTAGTTGGTCATTAAGTATAGGATTGTCTTGAAGTAAGACAACCTCATTGTTGTTTTCAACTTCTTCCTCTTTTTCTGCCATTTGACCACACAAACCCTTGCCTCTAACCATCTTGGTTACATGAATATGTACATCACATTCCATAACTTTTTTGATCCATCCTGCTCTCTTTTCATTTACATCCTCGTTCAACAAAAACTCTTTAATCACTAATACATTTGGGGCTAAATTTCGACGGCAACTTCCGACGGATGAATTTTTTTTGTGAATTTGGGTTTTTCTTTGTAATAGTCCCCGATGTTTTTGGAATTATGATGGGTTTTAAATAGACCATCAAAATTCTGACAGGTTCGGGTTATACATGAAAAAATAAAGTGAAACAAAATCATTTTGCAGAATATTGAAGACAAGAGAGAAGGAGGTCGAGTGACATGGTGACTATTCTAAACAGTACATCTACCCCTTGCTGCACAAGTATTTCCCACACTTTTCCTTTTTTAAATCTTGGCTAATTTTTGAAGAATGGTTCTAAATGGGATGCACATTGCAATCTAGGGTTTTGTAGGTACCAGTTCTACATTTAACTAGGTTTTTACTACACTAGTTTCTATGTATGGCACGCAATTTCTGCAACTCTTTCCACAACACCAACACGGGACAACTAAATCATTTCGTATGATGTCTCCACTGCATAAAAGTAAAAATATAATATCAATTTTGATCTTTACTGCAAACATTTGGGATTTGAGTAAAAATATAATATCTTTACATTTGGGATTTACAAACCCTGCAAACATTTGAGATTTACAAACCCTGCAAACATTTGGGATTTGATCTTTACTGCAAAGATTTGGGATTTAAAAATACTGTGAACATTTTCTATTGATGATCAAATGGTATCTTTGATTCCCACCATACCACAGATAATGTTCTACTACACCTGTGTCTTAGGAAACTTTAGTCTCTAATGCGAAGGAACTTTAGTCTCTAATGTGAAGAAACTTTAGTGTGGAAGTATACAGAAGGAACATGAAATATTTGATTGCAATGATCTTTTTGAAAATTAATATTGATTTGTTCCTTTGAAGGGTAGGGAACTAGTAATCATTATGTTTGAGTAATGTATCTCTGTGTTCCATTATCAATTATTTAATGGGTATCTTCTTGTTATAACTTAGTCTATGCTCTAGTTTATTAACCCTAGTTAGGCTTTTTTTTAAAAATTTAGTTATTAAGTAATATTATTGGCCTTTGGAAAGGAATGGGTTATTTGACATAGTAATCACAGTAATGATTAATGTATCTTTAAAACTTTATAAGTGTTTATTATTTTCTATGAAAAATCAGAGAACTTAGTTGTAAACTCTAGTTTGTTGCTAGGGAAATTTAATTGCTCAAATCTTTGATAGTTACCAAAATTTTCCCTAATATACGTATAGGGTAAGTGGCTTGGATAAAGGTATTATATCTTGGAACATATTTGTATGGATTTTGTGGCTTGGATAAACTAGGTCTTATGTCTTGGAACTTTTTTCCTTAATTTGATCAGGCATTCTAAATCATATTCTAATTAGCTTGAAAGGAAGTTGTACATTTGACTTTTATTAGTATGATTTTGTTTTCATTCAAAAATAAAGATAATTACAAATATGGTATAATGATGGATTGGAAAGATGGCCATTCATAGAAAAAATATATAGAGATAAAGGGAATTATTGTGATATATTTCATGAAATAAAATGCATTGAATTATTTTTATCATATAGAATTGATAAAATTTGATCCGTAGAATGTATATAATATATTGTTGTATTTAAGGTTTATTTATGTGCAATGATATAATGTATGGACTCTTGTATTTATGTGATACATATGGCTTGTGTTTGGATATCTAGACCATACTATTGAATTTTAAAAAAAAAATTACAAAATGTAATATGAGTCACTACCTATATGTATTGATTGGGTATTTGTTAAAGCCCCATTTTACAAAACCATAAAGGTGTCATGATACTTTTAACTACTTTTCAAGAACTTCACACATATTTTGAATGAAAAGGTTGAGGATGGTCTACAAAATAGACAAGGCATGTGTAAAGGCATGTCACCACAACTTGAAAAGAAGGTGGGTCAGTATGCGCCAAAAATCCAATTGATTGATAGATTGATGTTGAGATAATTTTGTAATTGTAGATCTGCGTGTCTTGAGAATTTGCAGATTTATTGGAACCTTATATGTCATTTTTTTAATAATATGTACCAAACCTTATCTTGTGGCTATTTTTGTCTAGATTTAAATAATAAGCTAGTTTTAGGAGACATAAACCAAAACCCACGAGTCCACGCTTCAGTTTAAATCTATTTCATTTATCCATGGAGTGTAGATATGAATCCTACCACTCACATAAATCCAAACCACCACACATTAGGTTCATCTTATACAACATCATTTACAAATGGAAAATAAAAAAATCTCAATCACTCATTATCCTCATTCAGGATATTCGAAGCACATGCTCAGAAATGCTCTAGCAGGAGGTGTTACTTATAAATGAAAGAAACTCATTGCTAGATTTGATACCAAATGAAAGAGTGGAATAATTCAATGATATTATTTGATAGCATTGTGTGCCTTTTATACAATTCTAAAAGAGTCGACTGTTACATATCCAATAGAGTCGACAGTTATATAATAGCACAATTATACAACTAAACAATGTAATATGGTTATGAAATATAGTTATGCCAACACATAATAGAAATAATAACTAAACTAACCAATCTCTAAATAGAGATAAAATAACAGACCAAAATTACAAAATAGGGGAACCAAGCCTCAAACAAGCTACAAACTATTTACGTGAATATCCTTCTTCAGCCAAATCTCATCATTAATGCTAGGGACCTTTTTAATGATATTTTCAATGGTGCAACTCCCTTGTCTTTGATTTATAATCTGGTCACAGGTCCAAACATTGTATCCATCTCTCTACTTCTTGGTTAGGTATTTATCCTCAATAGAGGATTTTTCCTTCTTCACCACACCTTTGTCCATGAATTGAACTCTTTTAGCTGATTTAATAGTGGCATGCATAGTTACATTTGGATTTAATCTAATAGGTGTAGTTATCACGTTGTAGGAAGGCATTTCACGGTAGCTTATTATTGTGCATTTTGCTCTTAAATATAATCTTAGCTTTAATTTATTAACATGTTTATTGCATATGTCTTAGATAAACTCATATTTTAGCATGCATTTAGCTTAGTTGCATTTATGCACTTCATTTTCATGATCTTGATAGCTAGAATATTGTTTGGAGGCGAGAATAGCAGGGACATCAGGATTAAACCAAAATAGTGCGTGTTATACCCTTTCTCCTCATTGTTTCTCCTTTTGTGCTATGTATATTTCATATAAAATATTCAATGTTTTATGAATGGTTTGCATTTGATATTTGTTGAATTTATCATTTGAATTGTTGAATTTATCATTTGAATTGTTGATATTACTGGCACGTTTAATGATGCCATTATAGATTAAAGGGGTGATTGTTCCCTATACACTCAATCAACAACTTGCCTCCATTTGTTGTTCCCTGCACCCTCAAAAAGCATTAGATAGGCATATTTTCCATTTTAAGATCAAAGATAAAGGCCCCCTTTTTTATGCACACACGACATATACTATACTATATTACACTACAACATCATTTCATAACTAACTTTTCAATTTTTATATATAATTAGGTCATAGATAATCTAAGTGAAGAAGGATCATGTCAGACAATCCAAGTGAAGAAGGTAATGGGGATACAATCAATAGATTGTGGTCTAACTTGAAAAGAACAGGCGATGGAAAATGTTACTATCCCTGCAATATTTGTAAGGGCTTAAACACTAGAAGATTGCTAATCAAAATAGCTAAGAGACATTGTAGGGATAATGGTCACATTGAAGGGGGGTTTGATTATTATCAATTGGTAAGTTTTTCATTATATTTATTTAATAATTAATATATATACGAAATACACTTGATGATGAGATCAATATCATGGTTTATTTATGTTCATCATTTTTATATAGGTCAACCTCCCCAGGGGAGTATGTGATATGGACCATGGAGGTGTGAATATGGATAATATGGATTTGGAAGTGGAGGATCATGGAGGTGTGAATATTGAAGCTGAAGATTATGATCCCATGGAAGATGACGATCATGCGCCAGATAACACATTTCAAGATGATGGTACTAATACATTGATCCATGACACATTTGGTACTAGCACAACTGATGATGATGATCAGGATGATGTTGATGTCATCCAAGATATACCTCTACTTGAGAAGGCAGCCACAACCCTTTATGAAGGCTCCCAAACAACTCTTCTCTCTGTTGTATTATTGTTGTTGAACTTGAAGGTTATGAATGGTTTATCCAATATAACAATGTCACGTGTGCTAAGGTATGTCATATATGTCATTATAGTAATTAAAGGGTAAAACATGTACTATAAATATTGTTAATATTAACAACTTATATTTTTTCTATAGATTGATAGGTGATTTTTTGTTACCACCATCGAATATTCTCCCTCGCTCGTACCGAGAATTATGTGCCACTATGAAAGATATTTGAATAGAGTATTAAGAAATAGATGTTTGTCCCAATGATCATATTATTTATCATAAAGAACCTAAATTTACAATAGAATGCCCTGAATGTCATATGAGTAGATATCGAATAGATCAAATAACAAAAAAGGTGCCTCACAAGGTTCTTTGTTACATCCCCATTATACCATGTTTGCAAAGATTTTTCAGGTGTAGTAGCTTGGCACAATTTATGGATTACCATGCACGCAATAGGAGTCGAGATGATGTTATTTAAATGCTTGCGAATGGTTCTACATTTAAGGACATAAAGGAAAAGTTACCACACTTTATCGAAGAACCTTGAAATCTCAAGCTTTCAGTGGCAGCGAATGGTGTCAATCCATTTGGAGAGCTAAGATCTGTTTACTATGTTTGGCTTGTTTTTGTCATCAACAATAACAATAACATTATGTTGGGAATGATTTTTCCAGGCATTTGATCATTTAATAGTTATCTGCATGTAATTATAAATCTTGCAGTAAAATGGTCACAATAATTATGTAATGTTTTTTTTCATTCAACTAGGTAAATATGAAGTTAAAGATATATACCAAGTTAAAGATATGAATGTATACATTGAGTCTCTTATCGATGAGTTGGTGGAGTTATGGAATGGTGTCACTATGTATGACATCTCTAGACCAATAGGACACAGACAATTTCAATTCCATGCAATGCTTCTATGGACAATACATGATGCCCCAAGGCTAACACATTTTTCTGGTATGTTATGGTGAATTCAATTTGCACATGATAATTCTAAATATAAAAATTAACATATTTAATCCAATTATATCATTATCTTGTAGGTCTTCAAACAAAGGGAAAATTTGCATGTCCAGTTTGTGGTCCAAAGATGAAATCTCATCATTCAAAAAGTTTAGGAAAGCAGGTGTTTGATGAGCATAGACACTTTCTCCACAAAAATCATAACTATCAAATTACTGAAAAACATCTTTTCAATGGGAAAGAAGAGACTACATCTAAGCCACGGAGAATGACACCTCGCCTATGGAAGTTGGAATATAATAGAATTAATCATCAAGGTACTACCGTTCTACCTAATGGTTTATGTTTGGAATTTGTATATTTATATTGTGTTTTGTTTGTTGATTATGTGATTGATGATCATGAATGTCGTCAAGGCAATAATATTGAGCACCTTTCAAAGGGACTAAAAATTTATCCCAGACAATTTAGTAGGTTTCCCTACTATGAGCATCTGCAAATTGTGCATTTGTTTGATACTATGCATATTGGAAAGAATGTAACAGAGACATTGTGGAAGATATTGGATGGAAGGCGTGACAAAGAAAAAATTGTCAAAATTTGTAGTGACATTCATGAATCCAATAATGCAATGAAAATTTTCATTGGATCAAATAGAAATGGAGAACAAATTAATATAAGTGCCCTTCCTTGGTTATTAACAAAGCAGCAAAGTGATGCCATAAAAGATGTCATACGAAAAATTTGATTTCCCATAGGATTTGATGCAAACGTAAGCAATACCATATCAAAGAAAAGTGAATTTGGGCCAGGGTTGAAAATGCATGATTGGTATACCTTCATTGAGGTAAGTCATATTCTTTTGTATTTACAATATATTTGTAAACTGCATGTACTTCTCATTGTATTATGTGAGAAAAGAATGACATGATTATTTTTATAATTGTTGCAGTATGTGCTACCCCTATCTCTCCCAGAGAACTTCAACAATAACATCAAACAAGTGATATATGATCTTGAAAGATACATGAGGTAAGCAATGATATCTATTCAATTTGTTGTATATATTGTAAAGTCTCGTGTTTATATATTTTTGTGTCTTGAATGTCTTGTAAGTGGTTGTCATCTAAAGAAATCCATAAAGCAGATATAAAATATTAGAAGAGAAGAATTCATCATCTAATGTGTGAAATGAAAAAGTGTCTACTTTCAACCTTTTTCAATGCACAAGAACACTACCTCATACACCAAGTTAAGGAGATTGAATTGTGTGGACACGTACACACTCGATCAATGTGGATGGTTGAGAGGCACCTAAAATTTTTGAAGGCTTTGGTTTAGCAAAGAGCACATCTTGAGGGTTTTATGGTGGAGGGATATATGGTATACAAAACTATGGTGTACATTACTGAATATCTTCCTAAGCTTGCAGCAAAATTCCATATAGATTGCATTTTCGATCTCGACACCATTAGAAAATTTGAAGGGGAGTACTTTGTGGGGAAAGGTAGAATGAGGAAAGTGAGAGGTAATAAATTATAAGATTTGTAGCTATTAATTAATTCTAAATCTTCAAAATTAATCGGTTGTAAGTCGTCTATTTATTTTTTGTACAACTGCTCGAGATTGGGATGCAATACATTTGTATATTCCAAACAATCAAGATTGGATGATGGTATGGATTGAACGATGTCATCATTTAGGTCGCTCATTAAAATGGGAAGTTGTGTCTTCATTGGTTAATGAAGCTCATCATAACAAAGATCCAAATGTTACGCAAAGGGAAATAGATTTAGCACATGGTTTAAGAGATTTCCAGGTACATATAAATTTGCTAATCACCCGCATGTTTATGACCTCCCGATGCAATAATTTATACATGTTTGACATATTTTTGCAGGTCAAACACCACAAGGCTATGTTTTACAATGGTCATGAATTTTGCATCAAAAAGTTAAAAGACACAAAGAAAACTTGTGATTCTAGGATAAGTGCAGTCTTTCAGGTGACTAATATTTCATCTAGAAACGACTTACATCCTTGAGAGTCTGAAAATCTATACTATGGCATTTTGGATGATATACTTGAGTGTGACTTTAATTCCTTCATATTAGTTCTCTTTGTTTCCATATGGTATAGGCTACAAATTAATCAAAATGATCTTGATAGAACTTTTATTGAACATGACAATGGATTTCCAATGATTAATATAATGTGGTTTGAGCCAGTTGGGGATGAGCCCTATGTTCTTCCAAACCAATGTGAGCAGGTATTTTACTCAGAGGTTCCACATAAATCAGGTTGGTCATTTGTTGTTAGACATGATCCAAGAGGAAGGCCGATGAGCTATAATGTGATGGAAGAAGAAGATTCCCAACAACTAGAAGATGATGTAGATGATGATCATGAACAACAGTTAGTCGATGATGTTCCTGACACAACTTTTCTTGAAGAAGAAGAAGAAGATGATGATGATGATGATGATGTCGATGATGAAGACGATGACAATGACGTTGGTGGTGATGATGTTGACGACAACGATGATCATGGTGATGAGTTGGATGAAGAAGAAGATGAATGACATGAATGAAATGTATAGTTACATGATCACTACTTAATCTATTTAATATTGATTTCTTGATAGAAATGTGCAGTTATGTGATCAATGCTTAATCTAATTAATTTGTGATGTACCTTGTAATGTTTTTAATTCATATGGGATGCTTATGGTTTTTAATGTGTACTTACTATGTTTTTTTGAGTATATGTATCATGAAGTTTTTAGCTAACATAAGATAATTGAATTACATATGTAGGTACCAAAACCCCTTTCTCGAGCATCCCACATAGTCTCATGGATTGACATGTATAAGTCAATACACCCTATAGAGATTAATGTATTACACAATTTGCAAAATATCTCGCATTACTTGCTATCTCTCTCATTTGATGGAGTGCAGGTAGCAGAAAATAGGTATTTGTCAGAGGTGTCTTCCTTGAGCGAAGGAAATATAGGAATGGAAGAAGAAAGTGAGTCATGTAGTATGTTTGAATTAGGAAGATCAACTAGAGGTCAAAACACTAGAAGGAAATTCAATAAACGGAGGAAATTTTTCCTTTCTCAAGGGGGGTCATGTTCTTATGATGATGAGAGCAAAGGCGACATTGAGGTGCCCTCTAGGTACCAATATCTACGAAAACAATGGGTCCCCAAGGAACTTCCTCCAATAAACACTGATTTTAGTGTTAAAGGCAAGATATATCGCATTGCACCATTGTCAATACATGGTTTGGGCCTATTTTACATGGATGGCATAAAGGTCTCTTACAACAAAGTTGTCGAATTGATGGAGTATGTTGGACCGTGTTACGATTACAAAAGTTGGATGCAAATTGTTCAATATAAAAAAGGTATGCGTAGGTATGCACTCTCGGCAAATTATGTTCAACAAAAAAACAATGAGCAAAGTAAAAGAGTGACTATATACAGTGACGGAAGACCAAAAGCATCAGGGAGTTTTGTAGGTTTTATAAATAGCACGTGACCTCTGTCAACTATTAAGAGACCCAATTGCATATTTGAGGTGTGTGAGGGAAATCATGTATGTGCGATAAAATCAATAAGTGCAGGGGAAGAGCTACTTATTGATTACAATTTGAATCGCATAGATACAAACAATGCCACTATCATGACGATGTAGGTACATACTATGTACCATTAAATAATTGAGTTTTTTTGCCAACCATATTTAGAGAGTCTCCTCACCATCCACCTCATCTCCATCATCATCTTCTAATGAAATTTATTAATCTATTACTTTCTAATTATTGGTTAACTTTAAATAATAACACAGGGCCACAATATGGAGCAACCACGTAGAGGGGACAATGATGATCCTACATTCACTTCTTCCCAGCAAGTAAACCTCTTTGTTATTGTACTACAAATTAGATGGAAGCAAATGTTAAATAGTGTTTTTTATTATATTCTTTTCATCACTGTTTCAGATTAATTCTAATAGTGTTAGTAAAATTATTGTCACAGATAGGTGGTCAGCAAAGAAAGGGAAAGGAACCTGCAATCCATGAAAAGGACTCCTTTGACGAGGACCTAGCTATTGATTTCACCACTTGTGATGACTCGACCTCTGCAATTAAAAAATGCCTCCACAAAATTGGAAAAAGAGTGGTTGAATTGGCATCTATATTCCCTCTGACTCGTGAGTCACAAAAGAAGGCAACTAAATTGATGCACCTATCTCAAAATTATAGAGTAAGTATTAATGTAATTTTTAATTATAACAAAAGTTCAATAATAGTTTTTATGTTATACTAGTCTTTTATGTCATTAAAAAATAAGCGGATGTGTTGCTTTTAGTGCTTTTTTTGCGTAATTTTGATCCTCATGACCATGATGAGGGTACCGCAGCTGCTTCAGGTAGATTGCATGTTGGACTATTTTTTTTTACCCTCTAAAAATATTTTCCATGCTAATCACTGCTTTTATTCTGGTCTAACAATCTTATTCTTCAGCACGTGTCAATGATCATTTACTATCGCCACCTCATACAATGGCAGGCTCAGATGTACTACGTCCTGCAATCTTGGAAACGTGTAGCATGGCCACAGATGCCATGGAACCACCTACTCATACAAAGATTTTATTTTCTCTGTCATTATATATATGTTTATTTCCCTTGAAGTATTCTTTCTTAAGGGCATTCTGTAATGGATTCAATTTATGCAACAGGAGATGCATCACTTGATGGTGAATTTCCTGGATGTACTTGTATTTCTAGTATGGGAACGGTGAAGGATTTTATATTTATTGTGAGCAACGAAGAAGGAGTTCCCTTGAAAATAGCAAAACTTCCAGGTACTTTAAAGATTGGACCTTTCTTTTACTAAACTATCATATGTTAATTACACCTTGCATTCAATATTAGAAGCTTACATCTATTGTATTCTTATTTTATACTATTATATCCTTCGACTAATGATCCCATGATTATTTTGCAGGGAATGATTTTTTTTTATGATAAACTTAGTGACGAGTGTTTGCGGATAGTCAGGCCCACCATCTGTACATGGTGGAACATCATATCAGAACTAAAACCCCAATCCACTATTTTGATTTCATATCATTGCTAGGATAGTTCTCATTACATCCATTTCTTAAACTATATTAAAGGTAATTTCACTTCATTTTTGAATCTAACACTATTTTTTTTCTTAAAAGGTGGAAAACCCAAGATATAAAGTTAAAGGATGCTCTCATAGAGAGTATGAAAAACTTATTTGGACCTCCTGCATTTGAGAAGGGTAAGCTCCTTTAGAAAGCTAGGTTATGTTTGAGGTATATTAGGGACCAGTACAGGTGTACATTGTCCAAAAACTTGAAGTACCAGCGCCCCCCTTGCATTCCAGATTTTGAGTGGCAAAAACTTATTATGGGTGTGAATGAGAAAAAGGAAATAAAAAAAGGAAATACACCACCAGACAACAGAAGAAGGTATGTGATACTGTTAAGAATGTAATTGTGTACTAAATACTCTTCATATTTATATGAGCTAACATATTTCAATCTCTTCATAGATTTCCTGACACATCGATGGCAACAAAGGCAAGACTACAAAAGCACGGGAAACACAAGCTAGGCTCTGGTGGTTATTCCAAACTTGCTGCACGAGTTGTAAGTGCTAATATTGTAAGAATTAAATGAGGAAAAATACAATCTGTAGATGGCTTTTAACACTAAAAATAACAATTTGATCTCTATAATATTTATTTATAATTTGGAATCTTTTTTATTTTGATGAAACAATGAAATAAAATTTGATGATACCAAGAAAAAATGTAGGGCACGGAGTTCAATATAAGTCTCACAGAATAGGACAAGAGAATTGGCTTCCAATAAGGCTATAAAGCCATGGTAGAAAGAATGAGAAGTGCAAAAGGTTCTACTGATGGATCCATCACGGTAAGTAAGCTAATAGATGATATTTCAAATTTAATTATTTACCAATTGGTTTATTTGATGTTAAGTTCCAACATAAAGTGAGTAAATTTGTTTTAAGTAAGAAAACAATGATAGCATGAATACGTATGAAATTGAAATGTGGCCTGTTGATTCTAGCCATACACAACCTGTGCATGAGGATGACAATTAGGATGTGCATCAGAGTGATGGAGGTATACATTTTCTATTCAATTTTTTATATGTAACTATTAATACAAGTAAACATCTTAAATTGATTGGTTTAGTAATACAAATTTAATTGCAATTGGTGTTTGGATTAATGTAACAATTTGTATTGCAGTTGTAGAGAGTGTAGAGGCCGTTATTAATGAGTAGGTTGATGTTGAGCCCAAGGCCAGACAAACTGATCTCGATGTTGATGATGTGACTAGATCAGGTAAAGAGCTATACAATTATGGCCTTTAAAGTACTGAACTACTTGAAAATGTTTTTAATTTTTTTAATTATAATAAAATGTTTTTAATTTAACCCTTTTATATGTTATTGCAGATGACCCCCCTTTGCATCAATAGAGAATTAGGCATGCATTGAGATCTAATGAGAGGGGAGATGATCATGCTGATATCGATGCTCCTCTTAGCGATTACTTCTTAAAAAAGAAAAACCTAAAGAAAAAAAAAAAATGATTGTCATCTATGCACCTTAATTGATAATGACTAATTTTTATATGCCAATGAATTTAATTATGTGCTATTGAATGTTCATAAATTTTATAATGTGTTATTGAATGTTAATGAATGTTATCGTGTGATAATTAATGAATGTTACATTTTATTAATGGATGAAATAATGAATGAATGTTAGATGTTAACGGGGAATTTAGAGTGATGTTAGGGGGGGTGGGGCCAAATGAGTTTCCACCTTCACGTGGTTGGCCCTATTTAGTACAGAATATAAAACTATTTTTGAAACAAAGTGAAGCTCAATAAGCTTGTTCCTTATATAGGGTCTAAAGTGGAGCCTTTATCCTACTCTCAACATTGCAAGGCTTCAAGTGGCATTCTAAGATTGGTTTCTCCATCTCCCACTAACATCTCATCTTTCTCCTAAGAACTCTTACTGAGCTCTGAATCTAGCACATGAATACCAGCTTTAAAGGACAACTACAGGTGCACCTAGGATTGGCCTAGGCACCCAAGTTCCTACCAAAGGAACCCAAGTCAAACCCAAAGGAGAACAAAAGTAGAACCGGAACCCGACCTCAAACAAAGAACCGAATAACTTAGCTTTTTTCTAATTCAATTTTATTTCTGAATTCTTCTCCGATTCCAACCTAATTATTCCATTTTTTTTTTCCAATTTTCCTTCTTCCTCACTCCAAATAAAATGTCTTTCCTTCTATGCCTCTATATCCAAATGAAGTGATGCATCCCTTTGAACAGAGATCTCTTTTCTAAGAGAGGTGGCTTTCTATTTAAACTGTAAGTGTTGCTTTATACTTATTAATAAAGGTAATGATTATTAGTTATGTTGTTATTTCCTTTTACTAATTATGGTTATGTCTATCAAAAAAGAACATTATTAGTTATGTTGTTATTTCCTTTCTCTTTGTCACAATCATAAAATAACATGATAAAGATGTCATGCAACCATGAAGAATATTATGGTTATGTCTATCAATGGCAATTACATAATCTCATAACCTATCTTATCTATGTGATTGGCTGTTTCCAATTAAGAATGGGTTCCTTCTATTGCTCCATGTGAGTTCATGGTCAATAGTGTGTTCCTACCAAGTGAGGGAAACTTGAATCCTCACTTGAATATAGAATAGAAAGTGAAAGAAGAAAGAGTTAATTCTGAAGAGATTCCCTTGCCTCATGATGAATGTGTGTAAAATTTCTAGGATGATCCTTTAGATCTACATGAACCTATACATGCTAAAAATAAATGCAATGAAATTATCAAAACAATAACTTTGAATGCACATGTAGAGTTATTTGATGAGATTGATATAAATGCTAGGATAGTGGAGATCACCCCAATGTCTACCTAGACTGGTGGAACCATTTGATATGAAGATATAATGGATGTCATCTTCGGCATACACACCAGTAGTAATCTACACGTGCATTACACCACCTTCAAGAAGCCCTATCTCAAATGTGAGTCATTAAAATTTTTGAAATTTTTCTTATGATCTTTTGTTGAATATTCTTAAAGGGCTGACATATATTCAATTTAAATACTCCCTATTTGCTTTCCCACTAGATTGAATCCGAGTACATTCAACAAGAAAAGCCCTTGTTTTTGGGTTTACTGAAGATAGATATTTCTCTTCAATCAATAATTACTCTCAGAATGTTGGTGTTTAAAGAAAACTTTTTTTGGAGAGGATTTGGTGTGTGTATTAATACCTTCAATTTGTGTTAAATAGGGTTTTTGTTATTCACTAATTCCATGAAATATGGTACTCTTCCACCATTGCAGTTAAGCTCCTCAAGTGTAACAGGGTTTTTATTTTGTAGTAATAGAAGGCTCAAACTGCTTGATCATTAAGCTCTATAGAATAGGTATGTTATAATATCATTTGAATCATTTTTTTTTTCTCCATTGGACTATAAATATACAATTTGTATATATTTAAATCACATTTTTGGGTTTCATTTCAATATGAATACACAGGTTTCACGTGTGGGAAATACATTCCATTTGAGACTCAATTTTTGATAATTGAGGGTAATGGGCATCGCTACTGAGCACATATACCATCTATGTTATTTCATCATCACTTTTGGAAGGACCTTTCAGAGCATTTTTGCAAGGAAATTAGAGCAATAAACTCAAAAAAAATTAGAAAGTTGTAAATGTCAGAAGTTTAGAAAAAACAAATCTTAAATGCAGCATTTATTGTTTTCTAGGAGAAATGTTGATTTCTAGTTTTTAATTTTTATTGATTTCATACTAAACCTAAAAAATTGTAGGCGATCCTATTGAAACAACCCATTGGAGTTCATTTAGTTTTTGTAGGGGCTAGAACTGACCCATATGAAGTGATGCCCAGACTATTATCTTTTATTTCTTCTATTTCTTTATGTCTTGTATTATATATCAGCATGATAAAAATAATTATGTATATTGCAGGGCTTCGGAGAGACATTCACAAACATTTTCTCATCGTGAGAAAAAAGGGTAATTTTGTTTGAAATTTTTTGGTTCTCTCGTAAGGATGCTTGAATATATCAGTTTTTACATTTTTGTGAGTGCATTAGTAGCTTACAGGTTTTTAATTAGAAATGAAGTATATTTGTGTGTTTTTTGTTACTATGTTATTTCATTCATCTTTTCTTCTTTGTAATCTTATTCTTGAAATGTTTGGCTTACAGTTTCTTGACACGTTAAACTGATTTGGGTGGTGCACATAGGATGCTTTATATAAACATTACAACTGAGGGTGTAAAATAAGGCCTGGAAAGGTACATTATCTGTCAAACCTATCACGATACACATTTCTATCTCACTTTATCAAGTATTGTGTAATTCTTAGGTTATTATCTACAATTATATTATATTGTCAATGATCAACATTCTATAACAGCTCTTCCAAATTCCCTTTGTTTATAGATTGATAATGTTTCTATTGTCATGACAACCTGGAGAAAGGAGGTACACCTCCAAGGTTTCTTCTAATTGATGATGGTTGAAAATCAATTGATATGGGTTAGAATATCAAACCTAATGAATTTGTACATTCAACAAAGTAAGTATCACCATTTTTTAGAACTTTGAAGGTGAACTTTGATTGAAATCTAGGGATTTCATTTTCTATTAATTCAGTTTTGCAAATTGTGTGACAAATATCAAGGAAAATTATAAGTTCCGCAAGGAAGGAAAGATGGGGTTAATACAAGATGATCCTGCTTTAGGCCTTTAACACATTTGTCAGGTAACTTATTGATTTCCCTTTGTAAATAAATGGGTAAGAAATTTACTTTACACATTCTGTGTAACTCATGGGACATTGGTAGGATATAGGATGTCAAATAAGAGATCTTCTTGTATTCTTTGGTCATCTCCTCTGTTTATACACAATTTTATCTTTTACCTATTTTTCCAATTTGATTAATGCCCATCTTTGTTTTCTATTGAAAGCGACAAACCTGACCACCATGACTTTGATTTGTTAAGGAAACTTGTTCTTTCATATGGATCAGTTTTACAAGCACAACTTCCCGAAAGGTATACAAAAGATTGTTTATTTTCATATCCAACCCATGATGGGAAGAAGTGAGTCTGAATTTGATTTATCTCTTTATTAAGTTGATTTTTTTCCCTAACCATATAACATAAATTCATATATCTGATCAGTCTGTTCTTATGTTCTTGTGACTAGGTGGCTCTGAGTAACTATAGTTTGCATCTTCTCTAGTACATTCAAATTTAATTTGTTCTTTTGCATGTGGTTTCCTTTTAGCTTACTTAAAATCTGGAATTTGAACAAGCACACTGGAGTTCTTGGTGTCTTCAATTGTCAAGTTGTTGGGTGGTGTAGGGTTGACAAAAATAATTTGATTCATGACTCTGACCCCAATGCTATTACATCCAGCATCCATCGAAATGATGTGGATTATTTGCCAAAGATTGCATATGGAAATTGGAAAGGTGAATCTGTCATATATTCCCATGACAAAGGAGGTAGGATATCCATTTGAAAAAATTATTACTTTTGCCCAAATTTGTTCAATTTTTTTTAGATCCTATATCAAGCTCAAATATACATTATTGACCTGTTGTAGGAGATCTTGTTGTCCTCCCAGAGGATCTTCTTAATGACAAGAACAACATAATAGAATATTTAAAATTTGAATCTTAATACGATAATAATGATTTATTATTATTTTATGACATTTCCTAATTTTGTGCCTTTATTATCTAAGTTTTTCTTTTTTGATTCAACTAGAGTGTGTGTTTTTTGTTTTATCTTTGTTTTAAAATGTAACATGTTATTCTTTTTGTTTCTGCACCTGTAAGCTATATTGTTGAAGTTATATCTTTGTGTTTTTAGCTTATGAGCTATTGTTATTCGTGCATAGTTCTTTGTATGGGTTGACCAAAAAAAAGTTGTCTATTTTTAACATCACTCATTTGAATACCACATTCAATTATTCATCACGTATTATTAGAATGCTGCAAAATCTTGATAAAAAATATCATCATAAATTCAAAAGCACTCTATTAAGATAGGATATTTTCATGACAATATTCATCCATGCTTTGTATAAAAAACTAAAAAGTAAATTGATATCTTTCTCTTATAAATGTGGAAGAAGATATACTATTTTCTTCAATAGATAAAACCAATTCTTGGATAATTTATCCAAATAAACTCAGTGTGCTTTGTCTTTTTGATTTTCATATAATATAGATACTATAAACTTTATTCCACTGTTCTTCCAAAATGTCTTGGATTTCTGCTTATTTGTTGTTCATTTTTGTTTCTTCTTGTTTAACTTTTAGAGCTTATTTAACAAAAACAAATATTTAAATTTATGAATGCCTCTTATGATTTTAAATTTTTTTTGTATATATTTTTATTTATGAATGCTTTTTATTTAGCTTTCTATTAGTTTGAACTCTAGGCATGGGATTGGACTTAACTGGTTATTAATTATTAATAATTATTTTCTAACAAATTAGATAGCAATTTTTTTTCTATTAAAAAAATATTAATGTTAATTCAAATATAGATACAAATATTTTAAGAAAACGTGTTTTAAAATTTATCTCTTTACAATTTTATTGCCCTAGATTTCTAGAGCTTTGTATTCAATCCTTATAGATCAGTCTCATTAAATGATTAATTTTAGTGGTTGCACAAAATATGTCATTAGATTGAAGAAAGGCTTTTCAATTAAAATGAAACCTAATTCAAAGACATAATTGTTTGAATTATAAAGTCACTATCTCAATGAGAAGCATTCATGAAGCATTCATTCCTTCCATTAAACATACAAAGGGAGATGGAGGTAAAACTCCAAGTACAAAGCTAGCCTAAACAACTAGGATCAATGATAGAGATACATGATCCCATTGCCAATGGAGATCAACCTAGCTGCCACTTCCTCAAGAAAAAATTTCTTATTTGCCTCATAAAAAGCCTCAAATTTGGCCAGATTGTAGTCTTTCATGATGCCTTCCTTGTAGAGCACCCAGGCCTTCTGCGTGATCTTTTTCTTTCCTTCTACCTCAAGACAGAAATGCCTGAGAAAGCCTCCATTAGATAGCTTAGATTCAATGTGATCCATTTCTAAGACTACCTCTGTGTATACCTCGACAGATACCATCTTGCGCACCATTCCAATAGCCAACATCGGGTGGCCTAGGACCTGAATAATGGGCTGAAAGAGATCTGCAACTAGCCTTCCATTATGGACATGGCCACCTAACAAGTATTCAACCCCGAGGATGACTATCATGGTTGCCTTCTCCTACTCGTTGGCCTATTTAAAAATGTGATGGATCTACTCTTCTAGTGACTACACTAGCGCCTCCTCTTTCTTGCAGTGACAATTAATTCCCAAGAGATTATCCATATTGATTTTTTTGTGTAATGAAATCGTGTGGGCCTTATAAAAGGAAAAAAAATGTATCGCCTCTGTGTTGGCTCTGCATAACATCTCTAAGCCAGATATGAAGGACTGTACAAAGTAAAATTAAGGGCCATGTAACTAGTACTATGTTGTTATTCACTCTGCCCGACTGCCACCTCACTCTGTCATAGCCGTCAAAACCTACCAATGTTATCCAACCTCTATTTTTGGGAGAGATGCAAAGTCAGTCAAAATGATGTCCTACAATCCATTTGGGATCTGGTCTGCCTGTCTGAACTCTATATTAGATTCAGTTTCAATCCCCATGTTAGCCAAGTAGTCTGTTGATCTATGGAAACGTCTAAGCAACAAACTAAAATGTATTTCTTACCAATGGGGGACACTTAGTTTATTTCTAAAACATATTTCTTACCAAGGGGTGACACTTGGTAAGAAATACATTTTAGTTTGTTGCGTAGATGTTGCCCTGATCTATTGCCTTCTCGAAAGATGTGTTGAATGTGAAAGTTGGTCAAAGAATGCACTAATTTGGCCCTGCTACTCCAATCGACTTCAATTTCTATATTTGCAGTTGTTTAGATCATTAACATAAGCATTACATGTCTTTGTTCAAAGTTTATTCTAACACTATATTATTTCTTATTCTAATTGATATTTTTAATTGGGAAAAATAATAAAGGTGTTATCTGCATTTAACCTGCCAATTACTAATAGATTAAAAGCATATTATTACTATGCTTAATGTTTCATTTAAATGCATTTAGCACAAAAAAAAAAAAAATAATTACAAAACTGAACCAATGCCATGTTTACAACAAAGGTCTAATAGAACTCCCAACAATTCTTAAACATACTTTATCTCATATGATGAATTCTTAAACAATTGAGGTTGGAGGAGACATAGTTATCACATAGTTTTTTGTGTGGTACAAGGAAGATTTGGCTAGCTCAAATCTTCCTTTGTACTAGGAGTCTAAAGAATTAGACCTTTATTAACAATTCATCATATCAGATAAAGTATGTTTAAGAATTGTTGGGACTGGTCGGTTGGCGTGTATTAAACAGAACAGGATTTTTAGCATATTATTATCATTCTATTTTTTTTTTTTAAACATGCCATTGGTTCATTTTTGTAATTTTTTTTGTGTGTTAAATGCATTTTTCCAAACCAATTGTTAAACAAGAAAGCAGTAGCAGTGAGGAGGGGTCTTCTTCTGAGTAGATTGATGAAGATCGTGCACCTCAAAAACCAATTCATAAGGTACCAAACATGTTTTCTATTCGCTTATATTTTTGGATTGGTAAATCTCCTTAGTTTCATGTTCTTTCTTTTGATTACTATGGATGAGATATATATCTTACATTTAACATTCAATGCCTTTACATTTTAGAACATGTAGTGTGTCTCCTGAGGATTTTACCAAATCAACTTTTAACATAAACTGAAAACATCAAACTGATTTCTTGCCCTTTCAACTTGACAAAAGATTTGCATTTCACCAATAACTGCAAGCAACTAAATGATAAATCCACATACCTGTATCTTTGTAAAATACCTGGAACATCAAAAAGATGGCTAAGTGGTTGCCGCCGTGATTTTTATCTACTGAATATGGGAAAAAAAAGCACCAAAAAGAATCGTGTTCTATTGTAGCACCAATAATATTATTGTATCTTTCATTTCTTTTATCCATTCATATTTTTTGCCGTCTCTTATATTGGATATTGTGCAGTGTACATAAAGGAAAGGCAGTGATTATTCTCGATGATCGATAGGTATAAGTCTTCCAGGCCTTACCCAGTAGCTAGGAGTAAAGATAACAGAGCTCAAGAGACCATCATAGTTGGTCTCTTTCTTCGGTCCATATTAATGACAATAATATGGACCGAAGAAAGAGACCAACTATGATGGTCTCTTGAGCTCTATTATCTTTAATGTGCATATTCATCACTTTTTTGACACATATGGAAACACTTTTGACAGTGGTGCTATACCTCCGACAGGACATCCCGTCGGCACTTTATTACGTATTGTCGCTATGCCGATAGATATAATGTCAGAGAAAATTAATTTTTGATAGATCATTGTGACAAGAATGATATACCACTGATGGGTTTACTTATCGAATAATCACTTTTAGTCTATCACTCATTCGATAGATACAATGTCGGAGAGAAATGATTTGCGACAGATAATTGCGACAGGAATGTTATACCACCGATAGGTTTACCTGTCGAACAATCACTGGCCTTCTGTCACTCATCTGACAAATACAATGTCAGAGACAGATGATTTGCGACAGATAATTATGACAGGAATGCTATACCACCGACAGTTTTACCTCTCAAAAAATTATTGCATATGCGTCGCTATTCCAACAATAAAATCTGACGGGATACCCACATAGTTTGTCAGAGTTCTGATAGGTCTACCATAAGAAATTTGATAACAAATTTGGTATTCATGTGCTATTTTTTGACAGAATATGATGTCGGCAGACTGACGGTGACCTTTTCTATCACAATTTGCAACGCAAAAATGCCGACGGATACGTATGTCAAAATTCAGACAACTAGGTGTTGCAAATCCGACAAATGGTTGTCAGAATTTGGCCTCAAATGTAATAGTGAATACTAGGATGAGAAACCATTATATGAACTTTATTTCTAGCTACAAGATATTTAGACTTCTTTAAAGATTTGATAACAGCAAGTACATGTTTCTCAACAAAATTGTACATTTTTCGTAGTCATCCATTCCTTTGCTGAACAATGCAACTGGCTGCTCTAAATTTTCATTATTTTTTTGTACCAACATAGTTGAAACAGTATCATAGCTTCCATAATCATATAAAATAATATATTTAGAAAAATCAGGGTTAGCTAATGTAGGAGCTGATGATAAGGCATGTTTAATCTGCTCAAAACTTGATTTTCCCTCCTTAGTCCAGCTGAAAGGTACATTTTTCTTCAACATTGTAGTTAAGGGCTTTAATAAATTGACAATGTCTGGAATAAAGCGCCTTACAAAGTTAATTCTACCAATAAAGCTTTGTAGCCCCTTTTTATGTTTTGACAAAGATAAATCTAGAATTGCATGGTTTCTTTCAGGATCTGTTGTTGTACCCTCTTTTGAAACTTGATAGCCTAAAATCTTACCCTTGTGGACTGCAAAAATTGAATTTTTGGGATTAAGAGAGATTACAAAATCTCTACATGTTTCAAGCACTTTCCTTAAATGTCATATATGTTGATCTGCAACTTTGTTGTAAATAGTAACATCATCCACATAAACCAAAACAAATTTGTACATCATATTTTTAAAATCCATGTCCATAGCCTTTTGGAATGTGGCTCCTACATTTGATAAACAAAATGGCATTCTTTTGTATGCCATTGTCCTCCATTTAGTAGTAAAGGTTGTTTTAAATTGATCTTCCTCCTTCACTAATACTTGATTATACCCAGAATAACCATCTAGAAGGAAAAACCTTTCAGAGCCAGAGACGTACTATAATATTTGTTCCATGGATGGAAGAGGGTGTCTACCTTTCAAAGATGCCCTATTAAGGTCTCTAAAATCCACACACAATCTAATCTCCCCATTCTTCTTCCTCACAGGAACTAGATTTGAAACCGAAGATGTATGTTTGATTGGGAAGATTATCCCACTATCCAATAGTTTATTCAGCTCTTTAAGCATTAGGGGCTCTAATTTGGGGTTTATTGGCCATTGCCTTTTCCTAATGGGCCTGGAATTGGGCTCTAAATCAATGGTGTGTTGGGTCAATTGAGGGTAAAACCCTTTTAAATCAGCATAATCCCAAGCAAAGACATTATTGAATTCTTTGAATAAAGCAATAAGAAGCTCCTTATCTTGAGTAGAATTAACTTTACTAACCTTTAAGAATTTGTCTCTGAATATTTCCAGCTCCTCATAATGATCTTCCTTGATGAGTATGTTGTTTTTATTCTTCTTGAACCGATCATCATAATTAAAGATGGACTCCAAACTGACTATTCCTTTTGGAAGCTTATTTAACTTAATTTGTATGATCTGGTCCTCAAATTGTTGTGTTTATTTGTTGTCTTTAGAAGCTACAAATACATCTATTTTTGCCATAAAACTTAAGATCTGTTCATCACTATTAAAAACTCGCCAATTAAATTCGTTTTCCAGAATGGATGGCCTAACAATAATTTGAATGTGATATTGATCATTATTTACACCTTTATTCTCAGAAATTGTAACTTGAGCACTAATAGCAGGAAGTCTATCAGCATGTTGGTTTTTATTTCTAGGTATAGAAATCAGATTGAATGCATCAAAATTAGCTAGAATATCTGATATTCTATATTGTACAAATTTAAGAGATCATTCTTAACAATATTCTGACCTCTTACCTGATTAACCACCAATTCACTATCTCCAAATGCCCTCAAAAATTTAATATTTCTTTTTCTTGCCCACTCTAAGCCCTGTACTAATCCTTTGTATTTAGCCACATTGTTAGAACAAGGAAAAGATAATTTGAATGCGGCATAATATTTGTCACCATTTGGAGACACAAGCGTAACCCTTGCACTAGTTCCATCCTTGTTTCTGGATCCATCAAAATATAAGTCCCAAAGCTGATTAGGCTATTCTGAATCAGCATCACATGATTTTATCAAGTTAGGCATAACAGGATCAGATTTAATAATCATAGAATGGCATTTCCAGTTGCCCACTCATTCAACAATATATCAGGTATGCCTTCTATTTGGGTATCAAAAGTTGGATAATCTTTAAGATCATTAGCATCTATGATCACACAACTAGCATTAATAGGGCTTGGAATATATGGCTCTATGTGATCTTTGGTCAACGATTCTGATTTTATGGTCACTTTTGCACCATATCTTCTCCTAAATAGCATGTGAGACCAATCAGATGAGAAATATCCTCCTATTTTTGTAGTGAAATCTCTAGATAAACATAGGGAAAAATAAGGAGGCAAATCTATAATATAGATATCTTGCTGAATAGAGAAATTTGGGCAAGCATGCAAGGTCAAACTTGCATTTTTAACAACACCTAAAGTGTGGAATGATGAACCATCTAACTAAATAACTCCTTTATCAAGAGGTTCCTACTTCAAATCAAGTAAATTTGCAATCTTCTTGGGCATTACTGTGCTGGTTGCACCACTATCAACCATGCGGTTATGGACTGACTTATTACCAATTATCAAGGACACATAAAAAGGAGGTGGTTTAACATTTGTAACTTTCTTACCATTCTTTACCGTTGTTCCTTGCACATCTGCAACCCCTGAATTGACCAAAATAGTGCTTGAAGGATGCTTTAGGGCTTGTTGTGAACTTGTTGTCCCTTTAGACAACTCTTCCTTAAGTAAATCTATCTTCCCTGTAATGGCTAAAGAATCCCACATAGAAATAGAAACATTCATCTTCTTCATATTGTCAACAATATTAAAAGGAATAACAAACTGTACCTTCTGAGGAGATTTACCAATGATTTGATCCACGTGCCTTTGATGTTGCTCCTTGGTTGTAAGAGAGGAGTGTTCTTTCAATATAGATATAGGAGGGATGGGTGGTGATTAAGTTGTAGCAGCAACATTAGCAGTTGATTTCTCTTTTTCTAGAGCTCTCTTTTTGGCTCTAGTGTTTGCTGATATAGGTGAATCATTACTCACCCCACATAATTCTTCCTCTTGCCAATTGAGAAATTCAATGTCCATAGCACCTAGATCCATTTGTTGAGTCTCATTAATGGATGCATCTTGTTGTGAATAAAAAACACTTTAAACCATTAGAGCTTGATTAAGCACTTCATTAGTGCACTTTGACTGATTGTGGGGCTGCCCACAATGATAACAACACTCATATTCAAAAGCAAGGTTATTTTGGTTAGGAACAATATATCTAACAACATTAAGATGTGCAAGATTATAAGGTCTATAAGGCCTCTGATTCCAATTCTGCCTATTGGTATTGCTATTTCCTTGGTACTACTACTTATTACCTTGGTAAATGGGCTGGTTAGGCTGCTATGATGAGGAACTAGCAAACTAATTTTGCGTATGGGGCTATTGGATTTCCTTGATCTTGTTTCCTTTTAAGGTTTACAAACTCAATTCTAAAGGTTTGCAATAAACTTTCAATTTTTGGCGGGTTGTTTTTCATTCTTTGCAGCTCATTAGAAGGGGTAGCAGGCCTCATTTCTTGATTTTTTGGAGTTGGAAAAGGTGGAAGAGGTGGGGTAATCAATGGCATATTGGACTGGATGCTAGGAAAGAAAGGAATAGGTTTCCTAGTAGCTATGTTCCTTGCCTGAATAAGAATATTCTCGGCCCTAATTGCAATATCAAAAGCTTGAGGTAAAGAAGTTCCCCCCATAGATTGGATCATAACTAAAATGTCACTATTTAGACTCTTAAGGAAGTATAAAAAATCACATTCAGCAGAGGGTCTTACCGTGACATGAATCCTATTCCAAGTCTTTTGAAAGTGGAGATTGAAATCACTCATCTCTTCTTGTGGATCCCTTTTTATAGTAGTTAGTTGTTCCACCAAAGAAAGGGGTATGTGCAAGATCATGGGGGGCCAAACTATGCCCTTAAGTGGCAATGAAAAATCAGCAAAATCAGGGTTAGTCAACTTGACGTGAAAATTTGAACTAGATATCAACTTAATATCAAAAATTTGTAAGAATAGAATCTGTAGGAAATTGAATGTAGTTTCTAAACTACTAGGCCTTTTCTGAAAAAAAAAAGTTAATATGATTGGTGAAAAGTATAGATTTCAATGCAGCAGTACAAAAATTTCAGGAAAAAAATAAGAAGTAGGTGTATGTCTGACCACCTTAATCATAATCAAAAAATAATATTTTTTTATAAGATTTTATATATAATTAGTAGACTCCTTCCCGGATGTGATGCATATTTTTGTGTAATTTTATGCTAAAAAAATAATTAATTATGAATTATCTGCTACAACATTTTCAGAATA
>MU226183.1:735683-761893 GCA_018584345.1 Thuja plicata | reverse complement strand
CATTTTATTGATAATTTTGGCTTTTTGGGGTCAACTTTTAATCCGATTTTAGGATTAACAAAAAGGGAGGCTATATCTTCCTTAGTTATATTAAGGGCAGCAATCCCATCATGGTCAAGCCCATCATTAAATTGGCTATGCATATCATCACGCCAATGAAGAGCAGTATTATGTTGTTGCGTAAGGGTGTCAATGTTTTCAACAATGGTATTTAGGGTCGCAAGCATAGGAGCTAAGGTAGGTATATTTTTATGTGCATCTTTGAAGCCTCGTATAGTGTTCAGATTTTGTTGTATCAAATCCTCTAAAGATTGAGGGTTTTGAAATGGTTATGGATTGTTTTGGGGATCATTATTTGGCGGGGGAGAGTTATTATCTTCATTATTGTCAGCCATGCCTGATTAAATAATAAACAAATATAAATTTCATATATTATTAACAAAATCAATACAAAACCCCATTTTTACCAAAAAACCTACATTTAACATGAAAATGAAAAAAATCAATCTAAAAATAACAAGAATTTACTTACTGGATAAGCAGTGGAGTCGAATTTGTTGTTGGAGAAATCAGGTACCTGAAAAAATTGTGTATATGATATTTCTAACCATTTTGGAAACTTGAAGCGATGGGGAAAATGAAAAAATCAGCCCGTGGGTTTTTGATTTATGCCACGGGTTTCAGGTACCCGATATTTTTGGGTACCCGATTAGGATTGTGCTTTGGTGTTAGGTTTGCCTAGGTGTACTGACACCCAGGCCTACTAAAAATTCAACAAGCACTTTCATGTGCTTTTGGATGAGTGAAAAGTGAATTTTTTTCACATCGCCACTTTTTGGCCCCCCATGATCTTGCACATACCCAAAGATTATCAGATTAATCTTCGAAAAAATTTGACAATTCCTCACCTAGTGCATCCCATGAAGCAATTGATCCAACTCAGAGAGTTTGGAACCATTCCAATGCTTTTCCCTTCAATGATGCAACTAATAGCTTCAAAGCTATGTCCTCCTCCATGATGTGATGAACATTGCAAAGAGATGCAACATCTCTAATATGCTCAATAGCTATTGTTTGTCCTTCTCCCATGAAAGATGGTAACCCTTTCAAGGTTTCCAATGAAATCTTGTTGTGATTGGAAATCCTTAAAGGGATTCCCTGATCAAAGGGTAAAAATGGCAATCTTCTAGCCATCCTTGGTGGTGCTGCAGCAGAATTTAAAAGTGTTGGTTGATCTTATTTTGTTGGTTTTTCAAGAACAACTTGAATTTGAAGTGTTGGAGGACTTTCTGAAGATTCTTGATCTGAATATGGTAATTCAGTGTAGTAGGAGGGAGGAGTTGAACTTCTTTTAGACCTTTTTTCTCGGTCTTCCTGGTTTCCTACCCCTTACCACAGGCTGAAAGGAGAGCTCCTTCAGACCTCTAGGCTCTCTCTGCAAAGTTCTTCCTCTCCTATTATGTGATAGTTGTAAATACTCAAACTCTTTGACACTGCTTGTTTGGATTCTGTTCATGTATCACAAGGAGTCCCACCAGGTGTGCCAAAAATTGACAAGGCTTTAACACCATGGTCAAGCATTACTTTTCAACTAGGTAGGTAATGCTCTCTTGGTTTTCTATTCAACTATGGTAGATTGCTAGACAGATCAAATTCATAGACATCATATATAATAGGTATTCAACCCTTTCTATTCATATTCTTATTGATATCCTTGATTAGGAACCTTAACACTACTTCCAATATCTAAGACACTGGGCTATAAACATTGAACCTTCGAACATGAACCTTTAGTTCATGATGCTAGACCCTTAGATCCTATGCCTTAAAACAAACATTATAGATAGCTAGACCATGGACCTAAGTTGTTACTATTGTTCACTTTCTCTCTTTCTCAATTCTTTCACATTCTCTTTTTGTGTTTATCTATTAACATTTCACTTTTTCTTCTAAGAACATCAAGGATACACTTCAGGAGGTTATGAACCTTAGCTGGATAAGGTTATCAAGACCACTTCTGACAACATGGACACAATGTTGAGCAATCTGCAGAACATGCATAAGGAAAAGCTAATGGTGGAGCTTGATATTGAAAATGATAAAGTACCAGAAGAATCCTCTGGACTAAACAAGAGAACCAAGGTAAACTTGAAGAGAAAGGTTGATAAGACCCCTCAGGACATTCAGGAGTTAAAGAAGGTCACACTTAATATTAATCAGCTCGAGACAAAGGTGGCTGGTAACTTGAAGAATCTGGGTTAGTGTTTCTTTCTTTCTTCTAATTCTTTTGTTTTCTTTTTGCTACCGGTTTGTCATGTTTATTCTATGGGCAACTATCTGGTTTTGGGATGTATTGTTTAATGTTATATCTTGTTCAGACTTTCTATTAAGGGTTTCGGGCCCCTTCAAAACCTATTTTTACCATAATGAAAATATTTCACTCTTTTTCTTCATGTCTCTCTTTTTTTTTCTTTTTCGTTTGTCATTAGTTTATATTAGGTCTCACTATCAATTTGGTTTTAGTTCTTGCAACTTTCTTTTTTGAGCTTGTTCCTTTTTATTTCTCTTTCTATGTCCCGTTTTTCCCCTTTAATGATTATGCTTTTTCTTTTTATGTTCAATGTTAGTTATCTTTATATTACTACATTTTTCTCTATTTCTTAACCTTTTTTATGTTTTATTTTCTCATTTTATCGAGTCTTTTTCTCTGTTATGTTGTTGGTTCTCTTTTCTACTATGGTTATCTCTTTCTTTTCTAGATTTTTATTTTTCCTTGTCTTTATTTTATTAAAAATTTATTTGACACTCTATCTCTTACCTTGTCCCTCCCTCTTTATTTATTCGTCTCATTCTTTTAATTTTCCTTTCTACTTTTGTTGTTTTCTTTATTTTATTTTTAGAATCCTTTCTCTTTCATGTATCTTTGCCTTTATAATTTTAGTTTATGTCTCTTGGTTTATCTAGACTTCTTTCTTTGTTCCACTCATTCTTAACTTTTTCTTTTCTTTTTTTAAGCTTCTACCTTTTGTATTTTTATTTTTATTTTATTCTATGTATATCTCTTTCTACTTGTTTATCTTTTATTCCTTTCAATCTTTCTCTTCATTTCTATCTATCTCCCCCTTCTTTATTCATTGCATATATTTTTCTTTCTTCTTCTCTTTTTAGTCTTTATACCTATAACTCTTGACATCAATCTTGTCTACTTGTGATAGTGGATTTTGCAATTTAGATTTAAACTCTTTTGTGTAGAATATGAATTGTATACCCTAAATCTTTTAATTTAAATTTTAAAAATTAAACATGGAGCCTAGCCCTTAGAACTTTGATCTTAGATACTAGAACTTAAATTTTTATCTTGACCTTATTAGAACAAAAAGTAAAGGTGAAAGTGAATCACCTTAACAAATTTCATTTCATTTTTTGTAAAAAGAATTAACACATCAAGCCATTAAGTAGGATGAAAACGTGTGGATTGGAAATACAATAGTAACAAAATCCAAAATTTTCTAGCGCCATCGTCATGAATCTTAACCGAATTGTTTGTAGACTTTACTAATATCTAGTTTTATTAAGCTGATAGGCTTATTTCAAGCGAGCGTCCCGCCGGATTGTTCAGACAGACATTCTAGCATTGTCTTACATCGGTAAACAAGAAAATGACGTCAAAAAGACGTAAAACGTGGGTAGTGTGAAGTGTAAGCGGATACGGTGCAGGAAATGGTGTCTCTGACAGGTGGATTTGGCCGCTTTTATGGGCTATATAGGGCTTTAATTAATAATAATAGCTGGTGATATACGTCATTTTGATAGCCAACTTATTCTATTCTGAATAGGCAGCAACTTTTATCCAGTCGTACACATGTAACCATATTTATTTATTCCTAACAGTTGTTTTACAACATATTTAACCGATTAGGCTATTTCCCTGGGGCCATCCTTTGCATGTAAATCGTCACTTCGGGCAAAATGACCGATGTTGTATATTGTTGATCATCGTTGAGTTCGATTTTTCCCGGTAACACTGCAACACAAGTGCTTGTCGATAGGACACTGCGCTGCTCCCTTTCGTTGCTTGATCATGAGTTTGAGGACAGCGTGTTGATCATGAGTTTGAAGACACAAAAGGTAAAATGCAAGACAAGAGGGAGGAGATCCAAATAGAAGGAGTAGAGTGAGAGGGCCTGCAAAAGATTTAGTTGGAACAAAGCATTAATGAAAAGGGAAGAGTTCCTCAAATTTTAGAGGCCAATGAGAGGCAAAATTTTGTAATTGATTTGTTACGGATATAGAGTTTGATTGTGAAGTGAAATTGAAATAATCAAGTAGTTTATTGCAATGATATTGGCGTTTGTGGGCAGTGAGCTACCAGTTGTGTGAATGTGTGGTTTAAAAGCAAGAGGAGATTTTCCTTCCTCATCAAGGTGGGTATTCTTTCTCTGTTTGGTTTTCTCTTTTTAATTTTTTAAATTTGATAATATTTTTTTTTTCATTTTCTTTCATTTTTTCTTCTATTCTTTACTTCTTTATTTATTTTTATTCTCTTTATATTTTTCTTGGTCTCTTTTTTATTTCTAACTACATTTCTTTTTCATTATCTTTTATTCTCTATTATTCTCTCTCCTATTTTCTTTCTTTCTTATTCAAATTTGTTTATTTCTCCTTTTTTGTTAATGTTATTTCTTTCTCTTTGTTTTTATTGTCATCCTTTTTAGTTTTCTCTAATTTAATCCTCCTTTCCGATTTTATTTTGTTCTTTTTTAGTTGTGTTTATTTTTTTACTTCTATCTCTATCTTTTTCATTTATTTCTTCATCTTTCTTGTTATTTTTTTATCTTCTATTTTTAAGTTTTATTTATTTATTTTTATTATATGTTTTTGTTCTTTACATATTATACTCTTTTTTTTTTATCTTCTACTTTTAAGTTTTATTTATTTATTTTTACTATATGTGTTTTGTTCTTTACATATTATAATGTTCCTCTCCATTGCTATCTACTTGTTTCTCTATCTTTTTTTTTATTATTTCTTTATCTCTCTAAATTTAACTGTTTCTTATTTTTCTTTTGTATTCTTTCTCTCAATTTCACTTTCATATTATTCATCGTATGGAGGACCAAATGAAACCCCATATAGTAGACCTTAGACTCATGACCCTTAAGCTTATACCACTAAAGCATAGAACCTAAATACTAGTAGATAGACTTGATAATTTAGATAGTGTAACATGCAACATGGACCTTGTAATAAAAATCCTAGAGATTGGACATTGGGCTCTAGATCTTGGATCTTGGATCCAATAACCTTAACTTGAAACAATTGGAAACTTAACTCTACACCTTAGAGGCATATATGGTATACCCTAGAGTAATTAACCATTATCTAGTATGCTTGGCTCTTACGTGCAACACCCAATACCCAAGACATGGGACCTTAGATACTAAACTCAAATTCCCTTAGAGCCTAAATGTAATTTCCTAGACAATTTATTATAACCACGAAACTTTGAAACTAGAATACTAGACTTTGAACCTTTGTTATTGCACCCAAGGCCCTATATTGTTGGCATTATGATAATTTTTGGATGTGATATGCAGTGCGGTAATGAGTGGATGTGTAATTGGTTGTCCTTTATGGCAAAGTATTCAGTTATCATGATTATAGTGATCGGTATGAACTATACATGATCGGTAAAGGAAGGTTCAACTATGTATGTTGATTGGTGTTCAAGAAGAACAGTATTAGATAGATTGTGGTAGCGGTCGAGTTGGGGAAAGATTCAGATGTTGCAATCAGAGATACTATATGTACATGGTATGAGGAATCTATGATTCCAACCACAACTCATTTGGTTGAGTGGTGATAGAGGTTTTAGTGTCACAGACACTAAGACAAGTAGAACTCTTGGTATCTTGATCAACTAGTCGGTAGCTCATAGATTGATGAGTGGTAAAGTATGTGCGATCATTTCTAATGATATAATGAGGTGGAATAAAGTTTATACATCCAATGTATTGGTATTTACGAGATTGATGCAAGAATTTAAGGAAGATTTAAGGTGTTACATTGGAGAAGTCAAAATGTGTTTGACTATCTTGGAGATATAAACCTGCAAATCTTATCTTGACCTGACACAGTCATGATAAATTGTTTCTTTCATCAAGATTATAAATTTGGCACATGGTGATATCTCTGAAAAGCAATGTGAAGATCATTTTTAGGTCGGTGAAAAGTTGTTTATATATATGAACTGCTCATATTGAAAAAATGTTGTAGCAGTTGTTGAAAGAGTTGATTTTGGGTGATTAGGGTTTTATGATGTCAAGTAGTGATTGCAATCGTATTCTCAAAAAGGGTGGTCATGAATTAAAGGATTAGAGATTAGTATAGAATTTGGAAGGAAAGGAGCTTAATAGATCTGATAGGAAACTAGTGCCATTCTATAGATCAACAATCTTGTTGTTCCCTAACAATTGCAACAAGCCAAATCCTCTAATGGGGTGAACTTTAACAGGCCCTTTTTTGTAAATTCTTTAACAGGGTAGCTTCCTAATTAAGGTTTGAAATCCTATAGCAAGGTAGATCATAGATTATCTAATTGTACTCCTAGCAGTGTACTAATCACTTCTAACAAGGTGAATCCTTAGAAATGGTATTTGTAGCTCCTAACAGGGAAAACTCATTTACCGCAGTAGTAAGCTTGTGGGTGTCATCCCTACCGTGGTTTTTTCCCTCTAAAAATGGTTTCCACAATAAAAAACTTGGGCTATGTATGTTAAATTTGTTGATGCTTGATATTGTTTACTATTATTTGTTTACTTCATTCATATGCTTTTTGGTTTGGAAGTAACTAGGGTAGTTAAACATATTGGTGACTAAATTAGGTCAATACCTATTTGTGTTGATTGAACCCCCCCCTTTCATTCATAGGATTTCCAACAATTGGTATTAGAGCTCATTGGTCCTCCTTATATTAAGCCTAACTGCTTGAGGAAATATCCCTATAAGTCAACATCGATAGATGCAAGTATGAAAAGCAACTTGATGATGCAAGCCAGGTTATCAATGAACTAAAGGAAAAGATGAGGCATTCCCTTGCTAAGACAAGAGAGCTTTCTCTGAAGTTGAGTGAAATTCAAGACTACATTGAACAATTGTCTGAAGGTAGTTTATCTGAAGAATCAGAGGAAGCACTTTCCAATCTGATGCATAGAAATAGTGGACTCAATAGTGAAGTGATAAATCTGAAAAGAGAGCTTGAAATTCAATCTATCAGGAAGGTTGAAGAACTTGAAAGAAGAAGGGATACTGATAATGCCAAGAAATTTGTTGAAGATGCCCTAAAGGTTAAAGATAAAACCCTAACAGAAAATTTGGAGCAATTATTCATATCAAAGCAAGAGGTTGCTACATTGAAGGAACACTTGCATGATGCGGATGAAGATAAAGCTAATATAGAAAGAGAGAATGAGGGCATAAGGAAAGAGAATGCATGAAAAGCTAAAAGAAGATTTGAAAGATGCAAATGATCTACTGGATAAATTCAGAAAGAGTTCTGTTAAACTTGAACAACAACATGACAGACTGAGGATGAATGGAGAGAAACAAGGTTTAGGTTTTACAAAATTTGAAGCTGGTGAAACTTTTGGCACCAAGGACATCAACGCAGAAAGAAAATCAACACCCAAGGTGAACAATAATAATGGAAAGAGAAGGTATAAACTGATATGTTTTAATTATCATATAAGGAATTTCATACTGCTAATATATGTTGGTTCAAACTGACTGGTTCAAATGTTATACCTAGAGGTTCTACTGCTAGATCAAAAAAATCCTATGCTAGAACTGATAACTACAATGATAGACCTAATACATTTCATGGATTTTGTTACTATTGCAAATTTTGGACATAGAGCTAATGAGTGCAGGGCGAGAATCAACAACCAGTGGTCATATGTTTAGAACACTCAGAGATCTACCAATCAAGGTAACCGGTCAGATGTTACTTGTTCTAAATGTCACAACTATGGATATATTTATGTGAACTATAGATTAAAGGTCATACAAAGACAATTTTGGACCCTAGAATCCAATAGGTATGGTATGTTATGTCTTTAACAAGGTTGGTCATCTTACTAGGTCATGTAGAGAAAGATAGTATACCACAGGTTAACCGGTGAACAATGATAAAAGTGCTAAAGGAGAGAAAACTATTAATGCTGATGAAATAAGAAATACTATGAAGAAGACACGGGTGAGGAAATGAGAATTGATTTTTTCAGAGTTAACTAAGAAGTCCACAAGTCCAGGAAATGTGGAGAATCCATCGGTGAACTAAGAACATTATTTGCTTACGGGGTACTTAAATACAAATTATTTACCGATCTCCTAACTTCGTGAGAAGTAAGATTTATATGCATTTTGAGATGCCTATTTATGAGTTAATGATGTTTAGTAAAGATAAAGGGTTTTGTGTGCATATAAAAAATGTTATGTTTTAACCATTGTGGTCAGTGGAAAGCATTATTTGGCAGTTATGTCTAACGACTACATTCTCAAACATTATAAATATGAGAAAGTAAACTCTTTTATCACTTTGTATTCTAACAAATTTTACTGAAGAATATTTGGTTACATTCCATAGCAAGAATTATTTATGCTTGTGGACTAAGATTTCACGCACAAAAATCTAATTGATGAAGTCAAGGTTATAGCTTGGACTGTAAAAATCCTTACATGAATCATTGTTTTTGTTGTTAATTATTAATATTATGGATACTCCAGTTTTGGTTGACATCATCGATGAGTCAAGACACGTATTAAAATGATCCAATGGGTACCCTATCTTTGATACCCTATGGTGTATTTTAACTGAAGACATTCATTCGTTCATACACTACAAATTGGAAGAACTTGGAGCTGATGACATTTTTACTGAATTTATTAAACTGAGCAATGATGTGAAGATGAAAGATGAGCATATGCATTTGGTTCATAAAGGTTTCACATGTGTTGTTGAGATACCTGATGAGTTTCAATTTGAATGGATAAGATATGTTTTGAGTAGAGTACATGATCAATTTATTTGGCTGGACAAGCCTCACAAGATTTTAAAAGATTTAATCAATAGAGTTATTAGATTTTGTGCGACCGGTGAAGCACCTACTCTATGAACTATTTCTGCAAATTTGGTTACTCATTTAACCCAATCCAAATAGGATCACTGAGCAAAGACTATATCAAGGATATAACTGACAAGGAAGTGAGATTCTCTTCAATAGTGATAGGATACTGAGTATATCAGTCTAGTAGGTTGAAATGTCTACTTGGTAGAGCTATTCATGCTACATACCCGGTGGAGCTATTCATGCTACATACAAAATGGTGAAGGAAGATGCAAAATATGATCTTTGTGAGATGTTGAGGAGTCAATTCTTTATGAATATGGAGAAGATCAAGAAAGATAAGAAGCAGTCATTCAAATATGGGTCACTCCTTGTATACATATGTTCTTTTACTTACATAATAATTTTCTAGGAATACGTTCTATTACATGGTCAAAGGATAGATTGATAGTAATGAAGATTGAGAAATACATAAGGACTTTAGGAAAAAACTTTAACTCAGTCATGTGGGGTTACTTTAAATATTTTCAAAGAAAAATGCACTTAAGAGAGAGAAACCCAACCGGTATTGTTGAGAAGTACAAAGATGATCTATTTTATAGTTGATATAGATACCTACATGTTTCAAGAAGTGAAACCTAGAACATTTTGGATAACTATCATGGGTTATGAAGTTGATAGTGATCTAGTCATTTTCATGCTGATGTTCTATTATCTAAACCAATTGATACTTCAACACCTTTGTTTGGAACTTATGAAGAGTCATCATTAAAAAATTCACAATGAATTGAGAGCACCTGTAATCCAAAGACATATTAGAAAAAAATTTGATAATCTAGCTAAAATGAGTGGCATTACACCTGAAATGATGATAAAAATTAGAAATAAAATGGAGAGTGAGGAAGCATGAACATCTGCTGCAGGAACCAAGGATACTTAATTTGAAGTAGAAGAGGTTACACCTCAGAGAGTTACAAGGATTTTAGTATTGAAACAATCAACACCTACTTCCACTACTCCTATAAAGAATAAGTCAGAGAAGGAGACATATGAGACTATTCATAAAATTACAGAAAAAAGAAGATAAAGACATCAAGCTATAAAGAGTCAAAAGGTAAGAAGGGAAATAAATAAAAGGATGAAGAAGAAAACATCAAAACTGAGTCTTAGAAAATGTCTACTACTTTGGAAACTGATAAAATTGAAAATACTATCATTCATGAGAACATTGTTAAGGATATCAAGGAACATTGAAACATAATTGAAGTGTTGACTCACTTTGACAAATTTGATAGTGAAGAGAAAAGAATGATTGAAGATGTAGATGTAGAAATTTTAGATAATTTTTGCAAATCACCTAGTAAACCGTGCAAAGATGTACCTAAAGAACTGTTTAATGTAGTTAACAAAAGATGAAGAGAAGCTTTGAAGGTTGACAAAGTAATGTCGGAACAAGAACTTACACTTTTGCAACCTCAATTGTTTATCGAATAGATAAAGTTGATAATTGAAGCAATGAGAGAAGAATCTAAGACAAGGAACATAGTCACAAGAATTCTCATTGGAGATACTCAATCGGTAAGAAATGAGAGAGTGGATTGATTGACAAAGTTTGTGAAGTATGAGATTGCTGCTAAAGTCAAATTGGTTGAAGAGGCAATAAAAGCACAAGAGAGAGGAAATGGAGAGATTAATGATGTCATAGATAATGTTATATTTGATATCCCAAAATAGATTGTTGAGAAAGAGATAGTTCATAAGGATGATAAATATATACTTTCAGTAAAGACAAAACTAGATCCAACTGGTGAAGGTAGCATTGTGAAGAAGAGAAAAACAAAGGATACAACTAGTTCTAAACTAGTTCTAAAGAAGATGCAAAAGAATCTGAAGATGAAGAAATGAAAACAACTATTGATATTACTCAAATGAGCCCTAAAGAGCTATTGAAAATGTCTGACAAACTCAAGGAGAAAGCAGTAAGGGACAAGTTGAAGGGAAAGAAAAAGAAGGTCAGAATACTAAAAGGAGCCAGAAATATCATTAGGAATTTAGTACCTAAAGTGAGATATGAAAAACAAGATAATCTTATTGATCAATTGGCTATATTGGTCAAGGTTGTTTATGATCAAGTACCTAACTTGGAGAATGCACCTATGGAGTTATAAATGCAATAATATGAGAAGCAATGAGCTGACAAGTTGAAAGAGACTACAATAGTAGAAAAAAGAGTCACTTGCAGTTCTAGTGAATAAAATGAAGGTAAATCTATAGGCGATAGGAAATATACTCGTAAATGATTTCAAGGTTACATCTATTACACAAGATCTAGAGATGAAGGGAAACAAATCCAAACATGAAATTGTGTTAGAATAACTCAGAGGGGTGGTGAATCGGTTAGAATCATTTTCCTAAAAAATTATCCTACAGTCCCAAATTTCTCCATATGTATACCAAAACAAATTCAATAATATAAAACTTAGCTCGGTGAAAATGTATTCTGTAAACTTAAACTTTCATCAATAGTGTTTACCGAGTGTCAGTAAATTAATATTGTGATTACTGATCTAGGTCAATAAAATAAAGTGTAAAGTAAAATAACAATCCCCAACATTCATACACATTGACACATAGATTTTTAACGTGGAAACCTTGCTAAGGGAATTAACCACTTGGGACCGGTAACCCAAAATATTTTCACTCTTCTAAAGTGAGCTTGGTGAAGAGCCAACCCTGTTTAAGGTTACAATGCACACTATAAAATGTGACCTTGTTAGAGGATTTAAAACTAACAGTTCTCTCTTGACTATGCATTCACTATGGGTTCAACAAGAAAACAATCAACATTCTCTGAATGTTATAATAAGGACTCACTGTCCCACTTGGTTAAGAGATTTATCTGTAACAATGGTTAAACTGATATAGTAATGATCTAATTCAAATACAACTCTGATTTGCAGATATTCAAATCTATTCTAAGCACATAATACCTCTGATCAATTTTTACTTCTTTAGTTCATCTCATAATTCATACTTGTTTTGCTCTATAATCCTCTTTCCTTTGTCTGCTTGGTTACGTCTGCAGAAAACGACCAGTTTTGTCTTTAACCAGTTTCATCAGTCATGCATAAAATTTGCATGTAAGCATCAGGTGCATGTGATGTTAAATAAATCTCTTGTCTCTTATATAGACATCTTGTATCATTTAATTTTCATCTTTCAAATCTTGTCGCTTAATCTCCAACGTTTATTTTCCCGCTTGATCCTTCCTCGACAGTTGTTTTAAAAACACGTTTCAATCTTTGTCATCTGATCTTTATTGAATTTTCATAACCATTTGATCAAATAAAAAACTTTATCTTTTACCTTGAAATCATCAATTGCCAGCTCAACATCCAAGTTGGCCTCAATTAGAATTAATTAAACTTAGTTTTATTATTAATCATGTTGTGTTGGCAATCCCTTGCTTAATTATCACTGTGCTCAGTATACATTGCATTTTACTTCGTTATTACTGTCTCTCAGTGTATATAGAACTATTCATTTACTAACCACATAAACATTGTTTGTTCCAGATCTTCAAATCATAAAAAATGTTTTCCACCATAATAATACTCAAATAAGTTGACATCAACGACAATACATTAACTGATAATGTTTATCATCACTTCTGCAACTCGGTTGAATATTAACAAATGACTTCAAACATATAATTAGTTGTAGTTCATCAATCTCTCCCTTTGGCATTGATGGAAACACGATATGAAATATGCATTATAAAATGCCATACAACAAATACAAAACTTTTGTTCTACAACTGCAACAATTTTGTAGCTCTCCTTAGCTTGAATGTAAATTGTGTTAGTATAAACAAAAATACTCATTATAAAGACTCTCCATGCAATTTTGACATTTCAACTCTTGAATCTCTCTGTAGATTAGATGTGTCTTTGCTCTCCCTTTCTCTTTACTGTCTTTAGTTAATAAATATTTCATAAATCAACTCTCTCCTCTTGATATTTCATGAATCTCTCCCTTTGACAATAATGCCAAAAAGAAAATATGCAACTCTTTAGGAGCTAAAAAATATCTCTCATTTTTGGTGTAGTAGGTATCTTTCAGTGTACGAATATGTCTGTGTCAGTCCAGTTCATCTTTGCATCAACATGAATGATATTCTAATTTTAGGTAAGTTGATGCAACCTCATACTCAGCTTAGTTACCAATAGACAAGGGATGAACCCCTAGTCTACCTCTCAAGTACTCAAATGTATCCTTCGGTATTGGTGTAACATATAAAATAGAGGTCACCAAAATGTAACGTAAGAAAAGATGTCAATTTGAAAATGTAGATGTTTGTGTGATGTGTGGGAAGATAAGGTGTTCCTTTTAACCTCAAATGCACAAATGAAAGATCCAAATTGATTAACCCAAAAGAAGGATCAATGCACAAATGAATCATCCATTCAGAAATGAGAGCAAAGAAGAAAGATCTTAAATTCCTGTTTTAGAAAGGAATGTATATGATAGTTATAGGAATTAAAATGGATGAGATGAAGTACCAACCTTAAAATAGTCCAGATCAAAGAATGTTGTTTTCTAAAGTCTGTAGGCTATTTCTGGAGAAACTGAAGTATGATCTAGAAAGGAAACACTGAGATGAACAAAACCTAGAAATCATTTTCTGTTTCGATGTCATCTTATGAAAAGGTCAACCTTGACCCACAAATGTCAACCCTGACCCCAAAATGTTGACCCTGACCTAGGTCAGGGGTGAGGTCGACCCTGAACCAATAATGTTGACCTTGACCTGCACAGATCTGAAAGTGACTCTGTTCACGAATCCTGAAAGTTTGTCGAAAAGGGTATTTAAATCTGAGTCCAAATCTACAGTCTCGAACCTGTACCTGAAAGAAAAAGAGATTTTTTAGTTGGGGGGAGGGGTTTTCCTTGGTCAAACCCCGGTTTGGAATTAACCTCAAATATATGTAATTGAAATTGCAGAAATAAATAAATTCACCTCGCTTGTATGGAGACCCTTGTGGTGGATTCAAATCCGTAGATCCATAAGGATGAATGCTTGAAGTTGTTTGAACTTTGTAGAAGAGTATGAAGTTGATCTACCATGCCAATTCATGGCTTCATGGAAGTAAATGTGCTCAAGTGCTTGAATTGAGAATGTAGATGTCTTGAATGCTTGAGAGATCTTGGTATTGCTTCTTGATCATGATTAGAGAAAATGAGAGAGAAAGCCCTTCTTTTATAGTAATCTTGGGCACAAAGGCCAACATAGAAAACAAGAATTAAGGGTCCATGGAAAAAAACTCTAGAGAGGTGCACATGGAGAGGAGAACCAAATTAAAGTCTTGACACAAAACTCTAGAAGGGGTCCACCCTTAAGGTAGAAATAATTATTTAAGAGCCTTGTCACAAATTTCGAGGTAAGGCCAACCCCAAAGTTAATTTGAGCATTAGGCACAAAACTCGAGAAAGGCTTATCTCAAATAATAAATTAGGAATCCTACACAAAGCTTGAGAAAGGTCCACCTCAAATATTAATTTAAGATTTTGACACTTAACTCAAGGAATAATGGCCCCGAAGAGGGAAAATATAAAATTTTGATGAAAACCCGAAACTGGGACTCAACCCCAAGGACCCTGGACCCTGGGGTCAGGGTCGAGGTCAACCCTGACATAGGTCAGGGTTGAGTTCAACCCTAACATAGGTTAGGGTTGAGGTCAACCCTGACCTAGGTCAAGGTCGAGGTCGACCCTGACCCAAAGGGTCAGAACCTCAGGAAATGTGCTAGAGTCTCAGAAACAAAGAGAAAATGCAGAAAATAGGGGTAGAACAGGCACATAAGCACATGAAACTCCATGGAAGCATGAAGATGTCTAAATTAGGACCATAATAGCTTACTAGGGAGGGATAAAAGGTCTCAACATGGAGTGCTTCCATTTTAAGATGATACAATTGGTTTTGTGAATATGTCTGCAAGTTGTTCTTTTGATTGTACATATTCCAGTATTACTTGTTTGTCTCTTACTTGTTCCCTCATGTAGTGATATTTTATATAAATGTGCTTTTCTTTTGCATGCATCATAGGATTCTTTGAAATATTTATAGAACTTGTATTATCACAATTAATCATCACTGTTTCAATGATCTCCTCATTCATTCCTTTCAACAATTTTTTTATCCATGCTATGTTAGAACAATTTGCAGCAACAGAAACATAATCTGCTTCTACAGTTGACTAAGTTATGCATCCTTGCTTCTTTCTTATCCAAGTAACTAGTCTTTCTCCAATAAAGAATGCTCCACCAGTAGTACTTTTCTATCATCTATATTCCCAACCCAATCAGCATCAGTATAAACTTTTAATTCAAATTTTCCTTCTCTTTTATACCATAGTCCATAATCCTCGATATTCTTCAAATATCTAAAAATTATTTTTACAGTGGTCATATGTGATTCCCTGGGGTTAGCAAAAAATCTTGCAACTATTCCAACTGCATGTGCTATTTCAGGTCTTGTGTGAACAACATACATGAATTTACCAATCATAGATCTATACAAGGTATGATTTACCTCGGGTGTCTTGTCTTCTTTTGTTATTTTGCATCCTATCACCATAGGTGTACCGACTGGTTTTGATTCCTTCATTCTGAAGGTCTTTATGACTTCCTTGATTTATTTTGATTGAGTAACATAGATATATGCAGTCTGTTGTAAAATTTGCAATCCTAGAAACAATTTGATATGACCAAACATCAAAATCTCAAATTCTTTCCTCATTTCATCAGCAAATGAAGTGCATAAGTTATCATTACCTCCAAATATGATATCATCAACAAATATTTCAGCAATAAATTTCTTATCATCATTTCCTCCTTTTAAATACAAATTATTGTTGTCACTTATTCTAAAAAATCCAATACTTATAAGATATGAATGCATTCTTTCATACCATGCTCTCGGTGCTTTCTTCAGTCCATATAAAGCTTTGTGTAACTTAAATACCATATGTTTATGATCAGGATCAACAAATCCCTCAGGTTTTTCAATGTATACTTCTTCTTCCAGTATTTCATTAAAAAATGTAGACTTCACATCCATCTGCTATACCTTTAATCCTTTATATGCAGCATCTACAAGTAGTATTCTTACTCCTTCAAGTCTAGAAATTGGTTCAAAGGTTTCTCCATATTCAATTCCTTCTTCTTGTGCATACCCTTTGCAAACTAATCTTGCTTTATTTCTGATTACATTCCCATCTTCATTCAGTTTGTTTCTGAAAATCCATTTGGTGCCAATGACATTTTTATCACTCAGTCTCGGTACTAATGTCCATGTCTTATTTTTCTGTATATACTCAATTTCTTCATTCATGCCATTAAACCATTCTTCATTTTCTAATGCATCTCTAACATTCTTAGGCTCAAATTCATAAATTAAACAAGTGTCATCTTTGAACTTACTTCTTCTCAATATGCTTTCTCTTTTATCTACAATGATATGATCCTATGGATGGTGTCTTCTAACATATTTAGCAAGTACATGTTCAACTCTATGTTCTTCATCATCTTCTCTTGTATCTTCATTTTCTTCTGGTTCATGATCTTTGATTTCAGCATTTTCCTGATTCTCAGTCCGCGCTACCAGTTGTCTAGTGACATTAACTTGTTGTCATGTAACATTACCTTGTTGCACAATAATGCTAGGCATCTGTGTCGATATAGTATCAGGTTCTTCCCAGTAAAAACATTTACTATAATCTTCAGGTTCTCTCATGTTGTCCTCATCATTTAGCTCATAAAATTCATCAACTTTTACATTTTCACTCTCAATGATTTTGTTAGTTTTCTTGTTCAAACATTTGTAAGCTTTACTCTTAGTAGAATATCCAAGAAATATTCCTTCATCACTTTTTGAATCAAATTTACTATTTTTCTCCTATTTCATAATATAACACCTACAGCCAAATATTCTAAAATAACTTACATTCTGTGTATACCCATACCATAGCTCATAAGGTGTTTTGTTTGAATCTTTCTTCAGTTGTACTTGGTTCAATGTGTAAACTGTTGTGCTGATTCCTTCTCTCTAGTATGTTTTTGAAACTCCTTTCTCAATCATCAATGTTCTAGCACAATCAACAATTGATCTATTCCTTCTTTCAGCAATCATGTTCTGATGTGGTGTCCTCAGTGAAGAAACTTGTCTTTTGACTCCATACTCATTAAAAAATTTAGCGAACTCATCATAAATAAATTCACGTCCTCTATCAGATCTCAAACACTTTAGATCTCGATCAGTTTCTTTTTCCACTTTAGCTTTATACCACTTAAACATCTTAAATGCTTCAAATTTTTCTTTTAGGAACATGGCAGTCATCATCCTAGAGTAGTTATCAACAAATAAGATAAAATATATGTCTCCATAATAGCTCTGTGTTCTCATTGGTCCACATAGGTCTGTATGAACTAACTCCAAAATATCATTAGATGAAAAATTCTTTCTCTTGAAACTAGATTTTGACATCTTTCCCTTTTGACAATTTTTTCAGATTACATGGTCTAGTTTAGATAAGTTTGGTAAGCCTCTAACTTTTATTTTTATACTAATCTTAACCATGTTGTCAAAATTTACATGACAAAGTCTTTTATGCCATAACCATATATCTTCATTCATTGCCAATAAACAAGTAGTTTCAGCTGTGTCGAGATAGAATAGGTTACCTTTAGATTGTTCACCATTACCGATCAATTTTCCTTTTCCATCATAGATTCTTGCTTTTCTATTCTCAAATGCAACTCGGTGACCTGTGTTATTCAACTATGAAACAATCAAAAAATTGTAGTTAAGTCCTTTTACCCAATAAGAATTTTCACATTTGATTTGACTTTTCAGCATAATAGTACCTTTTCCTTTCAGTTGACAGGGTGTATCATTTCCCATTTTTACTAATCCTCCATCATAATGTCCAAGAAATTCAAATTTTCCTTTATCACCAGGAATGTGATGTGTAAAGCCACTATCAATAACCCAAATATCATGTTTACTAACTTTATAGATAAGTGTTTTTTCTACATACCTTTCATCCTCATCTGAATCATCTTGTAATGCTACAAACACTGTCTCAATATCCTCATCACTGTCAGAAATACTATCATTAACTTTATCTTTAGCAATGTAACAAACATTCCTACCTTTATCTTTGTAATCTTGGTTATCTCTTCTGTCATATTGTCGGTTGCTTCTGAAGTCTCGGTCATCCTTTCTATCATTAGATCTATAATTTCTATTATCATTCTTTTTGTTAAGGCATCTTGCAGCAAAATGACCAATCTCTTTATAGTTAAAGCATATCAAAGGTAGTTTACCTTTATATCTTCCTTTACCTCTATGAAATCTTCGAACCATTAAAGCTTCAAGTTCATCAAGTTCCTTGTCATCACTATCACTGTCATTGTTATTTCTGATTATGTGTTTACCTCTAGATTTACCAATTTTCAAAGTAGACATAAATGTGGATTCCATAGATGGTACAATACTTTTGTCAAAATTATTCATCTCAAAAGAAATCAATCTTCCAACAAGACTATCAATAGTAATTTTATTGCCAAGTGCAGCTCTCATTTCATGTATTGTAGAGACTCTTATAGAATAAATATGCAATACAGTTCTAAGAATCTTACTCACAATTGTGTCTTCATCAATGGCTCAACCATATCCTTGAATAGAATTCACAACTTCTTTAAGTTGGTTATTTTACTATGTGATGTTTTCTCCTTCCTTCATTCGCATGTCATCAAACTTTCCACGAAGACTTTCAGCTTTGGCTCTCAATATATTTGCATCTCCTCCGTAAACTAGTGTAAGTTGATCCCACATCTGCTTGGCAGTTTCACATGTCTTGATATCTTCAAATTTAGAATCTGTAAGTGAAGATAAAATATCCTCCATGATAAGGTTATGCTCATGTTTCTCTTTCATCTAATTTAATGTCAAAGGTCCAGTAGGTAGAATGAATTCATTGTCCATAAAATCTGCAATGTTGTCTACAATCCTTGATAGGTATAATCTCATTCTTCATTTCCATGTCGAGAAGTTATCTTTTTTCAACTTTGGTGTGTCTCTCTTATACATCTTGTGATCTTTAGCTTAAGTCCTTGAAAACTTTCTTCTAAGCATCGTTTGCTCTCTGATAACCACTGTATGCTCTGATAAGCACAGTATGCTCTGATACCAATTGTTAGAATAACTGAGAGGGGGGTGAATCAGTTAGAATCAATTTCCTCAAAAATTATCCTATAGTCCCAAATTTCTCCATATGTATACCAAAATGAATTCAATCATATAAAACTCAGCTTAGTGAAAATGTATTCTGTAAACTTAAACTTTCATCAATAGTGTTTACTGAGTGTTAGTAAATTAATACTGTGATTACCGATCTAGGTCAATAAAATAAAGTGTAAAGTAAAATAAAAATCCACAACATTCATACACATTGACACATAGATTTTTAACATGGAAACCTTGCTAAGGGAAAAAACCACCTGGGGCCGGTAACCCAGAATAGTTTCACTCTTCTGAAGTGAGATCGGTGAAGAGCCAACTTTGTTAAGGTTACAATGCACACTATAAAATGTGACCTTGTTAGAGGATTTAAAACTAACCATTCTCTCTTGAACATGCATTCACTATGGGTTCAACAAGAAAACAATCAACATTGTTTGAATGTTATAATAAGGACTCACTGTCCCACTCGGTTAAGAGATTTATTTGTAACAATGCTTAAACTGATACAGTAATGATCTGATTCAAATACAACTCTGATTTGCAGATATTCAGATCTATTCTAAATACATAATACCTCTAATAAAGTTGTACTTCTTTTGTTTGTCTCATACTTCATACTTACATTCTACTATGTAATCCTCTTTCCTCTGTCTATAGAAAACACTTGGTTTTGTCTTTAACTAGTTTGATCAATCATGCATAAAATTCACATGTAAGCATCAGGTGCATGTGATTTTAAATGAATCTCTTGTCTCTTATATAGAAATCATGTATCATTTAATTTTTATCCTTCAAATCTTGTCGCTTAATATCCAATGTTTATTTTCTTGCTTGATCCTTCCTTAGCAGTTGTGTTAAAAATATGTTTCAATCTCTGTCGTTCAATCTTCATTGAATTTTCATAACCGTTTGATCAAATAAAAAACTTCATCTTTTACCTCAAAATCATCAATTTCCAACTCAGCATCCAAGTCAGCCTTAATTTGAATTAATTTCTCAGTCTTAGTATTAATTGTGTTGTGTCGGCCATCCCTTTCTCGATTATCACTATGCTCGGTATACACTACATTTTGCTCGATTATTACTGTCTCTCGGTGTATACAAAACTCTTCATTTACCGGCCACATAAACATTGTTTGTTCCAGATCTTCAAATCATAACAAATTTTTTTCACCATAATAATACTCAAATAAGTTAACATCAATGAAAATATATTAACTGATAATGTTTATCATCACTTCTGCGACTCGGTTGAATATCAATAAATGACTTCAACATATAATCAGTTGTAGCTCATCAACTTGATGATTTGGTTAAAAAATTTGATCCTCTAACCAGTTCAATTTCAACATACACTGCTAAGGTGAAGATGATTTCATAAAACATGAAGAATTTGCAAGTAGAGAAAGACAATAAAATTATATCTCTTATGGAGCTGCAGACCTATCTAGCTCCTATTGATCTCATGCAACAACATGTGAGAGATGCAGAAACTATACTAAGCCTACAAGAAGTAAACACTGTGAATGATATCGAAGGAACAACATTGGTTATACATGGACAAATTGTATCTATGGAATACTTACACAGGTCATCAGAAACACCCTTCAATTCAGCAAAGATCAATTTCACAGAAATTTTTGACAGAACGTAATTTTGGTAAGTACTTATAATCCTTTTGTCATTGTTGACAAAAAGGGGTAGAATGATGTGTAATGTATTATATGGGAGAATGATGTAATGATATCTGATAGAATGCATAATGTAAGTAGGTGTATGATTTGAGGATGATATTGTAGTATGTCCACAATGTACGCTTTTTGAGATGATTATTAAAAAATTTTGCCATCAATGCCAAAGGGGGAGATTGTTGGCATTATGTTAAGTTTTGGAGGTGATATGCAGAGCGGTCATGAATGGATGCATAATTGGTTGTCCTTGATGGAAAAGTATTCAATTATTATAATTATAGTGATCAAAAAGAACTGTACATGATCGATAAAGGAAGGTTAAACTATGTATGTTGACTAGTGTTCAGGAAGAACAATATTAGACAGATTGTGGTAGCGGTCGAGTTGAGGAAAGATTCAAGTGTTGCGATCATAGATATAATATGTATATGGTATGAGGAATCTATGATTCCAACCACAACTCATTTGGTTGAGCGATGGTAGAGTTTTTAGTATCAGAGACACTAAGACAAGTAGAACTCTTATGTTCTTGATCAACTGGTCGGTAGATTACAGATCTGTGAGTGGTAAAGTATGTGCGATCATTTCTAATGATATGATGATGTGGAATAAAGGTTATACATCCAATGTAATGGTATTTATGAGATTGATGCAAGCATTTAAGGTGTTGCATTGGAGAAGTCAAAATGTATTTGACTATCTTGGAGATATAAACTTGAAGATCTTATCTTGACCTAACGCGGTCATGATAAAGCATTTATTTCATCAAGATTATCAATTTGACACATGGTGTTATCTCAGGAAAGAAATCTAAAGATCATTTTTAGGTTTGTGAAAAGTTGTTTCTATATATGAACTACTCATATTGAAAAGAGGTTGTAGCAGTTGTTGTTAAAAGAGTTATTTTTGGGTGATTAGGATTTTGTGATGTCAAGTAGTTGTTGCAATCATATTATTAGAAACGGTGATCTTGAATTGAAGAATCAGATATCAGTATAGCATCAGGAAGGAAAGGAGTTGAATGGATCTAATATCCAACCAGTGTCATTCTACAGATCACCAATCTTGTTGTTCCCTAACAGTTGCAGTAGATCAAATCCTTTAACAGGGTGAACTTTAACAAGTTCTTATTTGTAAATCCTTTAACATGGTAGCCTCTTAATTGAGGTTTGAAATACTCTAGCAAGGTAGATCATAGCTTATCTTATTTTAATCCTAATAGTGTACTAATCACTTCTAACAAGGTGAACCCTCAGAAAGCGTATTTGTACCTCCTAACAGGGAATACTCATTTACTGTAGTATTGGGCTTGTGGCTATCATTCCCACTATGGTTTTTTTCCCTCTAACAAGGGTTTCCATGATAAAACACTTGTGTTATGTGTGTTAAAGTTGTGGATGTTTGATATTGTTTACTATTATTTGTTTACTTCATTCATACGCTTTGTGGTTTGGAAGTAACTAGGGTAGTTAATGAGATTGGTGACTGAATTAGATCAATACCTATTTGTGTTGATTCACGCCCCCCNCCGCCCCCCCCCCCCCTCCTCTTAGTCACAATATTTCCAACATATACCATATCTTTGATGGTAGAATTAACTTACACCAATAGGATTTGAATGCATGGACCCAACACTCTTTCTATGAAAAAATGTATTTAATAAATCTTGTTATAAAAAAAACTACATTATATTTGTCACTCCAACGTAATTTTGAATATGGCTAAAAATGCATCATGGTTGCTCTAGGCATCTTATATTAAAATAAAATTGTATTGCATTTTTTCCTTTTGCATTTACTGGAAATATTTATGCCTTAAATAGTATATTTATAACCAGAGACTAAAAAAAAGCTCATCAACTAATGCAATTGTAATGAAAATTTATAAGAATGCCCATTTCATTTAAGTTATGGATCTCCCTTTAATATAAAATGCAATAAAAAAATATGAATAATGATGATCAAGGTGTACATCCACAACTCCAAGTCTTGAGCATTGCAACATTTGGACATTGCAACTAATCAACAATTAGATACAAGTTATATATCTCTAATGGACTATACTTACAAAAAGATACCTACCAAGAAAGTATAACACTTTGATAGCTTCAAAGATAATTCAGAAAAACTCTATAATACAACTCATAAGATATACTTGTTAGATAATTTGTAACTTAAGGTGAGCCGACAACTACATTGATTACAATACAATATATTGTTGTAAATATGGCATGTTGGTTGTCATTGATGTCAAACTTGTTGGAAGGATGAAGTATTGGTGGTAGACTTGTTGGGAGGATGAAGTATTGATGAGGTATTGAAAAATTCATTGATACCTTGTTTGTGTTGATCAGATCTAGTCAAGTATGGTTAGCAAGAATCATGATCATAGTTACTTAGCATATATCTTCTACAGTCATGTTCCTTTGGTATGGATGATGTTCTTACAAGAATTTTTGTTGTGCTCAAGATAATATTGTTTTGATATTGGAACCTAGATCTACAACTAGTAATAATCTTGTTGCATTCTAGTTTTTATATAGTTGTAATTTTGGCTTGATGTGCTTTCAGAGTGATGCCACTTCATGCCTAGCAATATTTAGTTTCTCTGCTTCTATTCTAAAGTTGTTGATGATTTAGTTTGGTTTAGAAGATATATGTTGGTCTATTGTTGCCTTTGTAGCTTTTCTCATTTATCGAATGTTAGTCTTTCACTTTGTGGTGGAATTGATCTCTTTCATCCTGGTGTGACATTTATTTTTGTCTATAGTAATCATAGAAGAATGTGATGTTGATTGATGAAGATAATTCAAAAAAATCATTATTTTGCTTAATATAAGTTGTTGATCCAATATTTCTAGAACTTAGAAAGTACACTTTATGTGTTGCTACTATTTCTGGTAACATTTGTTATATTGTTGAAGACAAGTTATCATTTTTGTTGCTATTCAAGACAAGTTTTACACTTTGGTATTGTTGGTATTCTTTGATAGTGGTGACTTGATTGAATGAAGTTGTAGATATTCATTTTAAAAATGTTCGAGTTGCAACTATATATACATTATCTGCTAGGACCATCAAAGCTGCAAATAAATTTTACAATAAGTTGAATAGTCAAATATAAATCAGTTTAATGGATGATTCAAACATCACTTTGTGTAATAATGATATCTTAATCCAACACATCGATTCTCTTTCACACACATCAATGAGATCGTGAATAAGAATAATAATTCTTCGATTAACCTTGGTGTAATTGTCATATGTGTGGATCTTGCATTTACAATAAGAAGAATGGATGAAATTAAGGTTCTTAGGATGAGCCTCAAATTGATAGATATATCTACCTCCACTAAAAATGGTACCCTTTGGGGATGAACAACTCTAGAGGAATACATAGAGCTTCATGAAATGTACCATCCACAAAATATAACTACACTTGCAATACAAAAATGGTTGTGTTGCAGAATAAAATGGAAAGGTGAGAAACTACACTGGTCACTACCCAATTGTTCATTAACCTAATGTTCAAGAAATAAAACAATTCCAATCTTGATTTTCACAGAATGACACTAATATTCTCACACCAACAAAAAACCTTGTTGACGTGCCTCTACTTTTGACATGAAAAACATTTTCTACTATTGAAGAGGAGTGTTCAAATCCAACAAAAGCCATTCAATGCATAGTAAAAGCAACTATAGTTTTCATCAAGTCAAATTCAATTTGTCGTCTAGTTTTCCCTATTAAGTTAGAGGTAAAAGAGTGTAAGAAGAGAGATATACAACGTGATGATGGAAAATGGTATTGTTGAAAGTATGAGGCTACCTTAAAATATTGTAATTATAGATATGTTCTTCAATCTTGAGACTGGGTGTTAAATCTTGAGAAATTTTTCTAGGACAATAGCATGACACATAGATGTCCATTTGATGTGCTACCATCAGATGAGCATAAAAAAATGGACATTGGTTTCTCACTCAACTACCTGTGGCCACGACGTATAACACTCACTTATCGAATAAACACCTTCAAAATCCAAATACAACCCTTCAATGTCTAAAGAATCTATTTGACATAATCTAGTCGTCCACTCTTCATTAGCAACACCGAGAATTATTTTTCTCCTCACTATGTTGCACACTCCATTATTTAGGCTTTCCCAAGAAAAAGTAGTTGTGGCTTGCATTACTTCTCTATGCTCTCATTCTTTTCTTCATCACTTAGTTGCCAATTCTGTAAAGAAAATGTTCGTTCTTATTTTGACTTTCTTTCTATATCATTTTTCTCATTACTCTTTGGTAAATATTTTGGTGTCTACCCACTATCCTTTGTCTAAAATAGTAAAGTGGACAAGACTACTAGTAATAATATCCTTAAACAACTAATATCACTATTTTTAAGCCTTAAAATATTTTTATATTTATGGAAAAGTATCTAATAGTTGCAAGATGTATTTAGAGATTAAAAGGTTGTATTTTAATACTATAGATGAAATGAACTTAGTAGAACAACTCACTTCTAGAAAACAACAAATCATGTGATACTACATGTATACGCAAAAAAAAATGACTTAATACAAAACTATTGGTCCAACATTTTGTATTTTATGATAACCGAACAAAATCATGTTAATGTGGCACTACATTTGATGATGTAGACCTAACAACTTATATTTAATCAATGAATTTACCACAAAAGATACTATAAAAATTTAACTCATTCAAAATTGTATAAATTTGTTTGAGTTAGAGAGGTGTAGATTTAGGGTGGGTCCCATGGAGGAGCTTAAGCTTCTATTTTCAAGGGAGAAGAGGTCCCATGAAGAAGAGAAACAATTTCTATAGGATCATTTGGAATCTTCTCATTTGGAATCTTCTTCTAGAAAATAGGAGTGGATACAATTTATGGCTGCATATTTGAGTAGAAAAATATGGTGGGACTAGAATTTGCTCTACCAGCTTAGGAAAATTATTTCTAAAAAATTAGATTCTTGCCAAAATAAAATTTTATAAGGAAAAGTAAGTTTGTCTATTTTTTGTTTATTGAAAAATCAAATACAAATATATATATATATATATATATATAT
>MU226183.1:711631-735497 GCA_018584345.1 Thuja plicata | reverse complement strand
AGTCGTATACAAAAGTACAAAATATGACCAATTTACATATATGTTTCAAAGAAACACCTGAATCCCAATAGGATGTATAAACATATATACATTTATGTCTATCTTTAATACTACTATCTTATATTTACTACAACATCAGAAATACTATTTTCTCAAAAAATACAACATTTTGATGAAAGTTAGAAATCAACCATGTTGTTGATTCATAAACATTTGCTAACTAGGTTACTCGTATTTTAACAAAAATAGCCTCTGATGAATAGGTTCGAAGCTGTGAGAGTAACAAACAGAGTGGCTACAAAAAAGTGCTATCTCGAATGCTCGAACATGGGTAAGTAAACTGGATTTATTCCTCCATGGGCACCACCGCCGCAGGACCCCAAGCCTTTTCCCATCCTACTGGTAAATCAACAGCATTGTCAACATCCCATCCGTCAGATGAATGTTGATGCAGAGGCCGAATGTTGGTAGATAGACCCGGTGAGAGGGGAACACTCAAGTCAGGGACTTGTTTTATGCTGTAATCTGAATCTATGTGACCACTCGGGTGTTGAATCAGGGGCAAGGGTGATAACAGCAAATCCAATGTCGAATGCGTGAGGCACCTAATTTTATGCACCAAAGGCTTCCCAATGGCGGCACCCACAATGTGCAGGGTGTTGTGCAAGGTCTGAAATCTTTTCTTCTCCATCGCCCACTTAAAGCTATCGAAAGCCATCAGATGTTCATGACTAGCCAAGAGATCATGATGTGTAAACAAACCTCCTACCAATGCATAGCTAGACCATAGTTCATATCGCTGTAGTGCTGCCATGAGCCGATTACCCTGAATAAATTGGGGCCGAACTATTTTGTTTGCAACATAAACCACCATATCCGTCGATTGTAGCATGTCCATCAAATTTGATAAAAAAATGGACGCCAACTGAGAAGGATAAACAACTATCCTTGTTCTTGGGGCCAATATATGTTCACCCAAAAAATAGCGGACTGCCCTAAAATGTAGCATTGAATTGATAATAAAAACACATTCAAGTTCCAGACCATTGATCATATTAGGAAGTGAGGTTTCATCAATCACCGGCAGTATGTATACTCTATAGTTCCTTGGAAGGAGCTCTTCGTGCAAATGGCTACAAGTCTGGCACACAGGGAGGATCACTTGCATCATTCTGAATACTTCAAATAAACTTCGCTGATTAACAACCAAGGTAAAAGAGATCGATTTTGTGCAGGGGAGGGTATTAATAATACTTGAATGGGGGTAAATACAATTGTGCCAATTAAAATCAAATATATGCAATCTGATTCACATCTTTCAGAGATTGCGCACATTATTGTGGAGGATGTGCGTTTATGAACTCTTATAAACTTAAAATATCATTTATCATGACCGTTTACATAATGTACTATTTTCATTGTGACGGCATGTGTTAACAGAGAGCATGTTAATTAATCACCTACTTGTGATGTCATATCTGTAAAGCCCATAATGCTGCCCGTCTGCCCATGTGAAGTGAAGTCTCCATGACATACTCTCGACTTCGATCAATGGATCCCATTAACAATACGATGTACAAACTAACTTCTCACTCACACATGAGACCTCAAATCTGATGTTGGCTGTCTTTCAGCATAATAAATTTCTTGAAACTTAAAGTCTTGATTTAACATTATGTCCTCATTAAAGGATGATACTTCATATCCGTCACATCCTCTGTTTGCGAGGTGATCCGCTAGCCGATTGCCTTCCCTCAGCGTATGTGAGATCTATACTTCTTGGAATGAATCTAGTAATAACCAGATTCGCTGAATAATGTGCAAGATTTTCCAATTATGTAACGTTCGCTTAATACATGCTATTATTATTACACTCGAATCTCCCTCAATTTGAATCTTCTTCATTCCCGCCTGTTTAGCCAAAAGTAATCCTTCGAATAATGCCATAGCTTCCGCCATATTGTTTGATCCTATTGGGAGTGAATAGCATTTTATTGCTAATAATAATCCTTTATGATCCCGGATGCAAACCCCAGCTCCCGATTTTCCTGGGTTTCCCCTTGAAGCCCCGTCAAAATTGATTTTGCTGATCCCTAGTGAGGGTGGTATCCATTTGACTAGGTTTCTATCCTGCTTGTTCTTTAATACTGTGTTGAAACACCAACCAAATGGAATGTGAATTTGTTTCCATTGACACAAAATTGCAAAATGCCAAGAGGTCATGACTAGATTGTGCTTCAGTTTGCTATGACTGGCGTTTACTAATTCTGATATTGATCTTTCTAATGACTTTGTAACTGCTTCAGTTGAAGAGGAAGTTCTTCGAAAGACTCTTTTATTTCTCTCCCACCAAATTGCCCAGACTACTAATGCTGGAGTGCAAACCCAAATTGCTGAAAATAGGGATGAAGTGTATAACTGCGGCCATGATTCAAATAAGTCCCAGAGTTTGTTTGGTAATGGTGTTGGATAGTTTAATTTCTCAAGTACAAAATACCATCATTTCTGTGCAAATTTACAATTTAAAAATAAATGATCAACATCTTCCTGTTGATTGTCACATAATAAACAATTAAAAGATTGTGCTATGTTGAGCCTATGAAGTCGCTCACTAGTTAGCACCCTCTTATTCAATGCTAACCAAGCAAAATAGCCCGCCTTGGGTAAGTTTACTTTGTTCCAACAGAAATTGTATGCTCGTGATGGTCTTGAAATTGAATTTCTCTGTTGAAGGAGTCTATACCCCTCCTTAATAGTGAACTCTCCATCTGCTCCCGGTGCCCAAATTAATTTATCCTCCGAATTTGATAAGTAGACCAGATTTTGTGAAAATATATTCTCCATATCCAGAATCTCTTGAGGGGATAAAGGTAACTCCTGAGGTTCTTTCCATATTACCTTTCTGGAATGTATACAAACTGCTAAAACATAATCATTTAAGTAAATTCCCCAATTGTTTTCTGATATGGTGACTATATTTTCCATGCCATTCATATTAAGGAGGGGAGGTGCACCATTCCATGAATCTTGCCAAAATTTGACTGATTGACCATTATTTACTTCCCAGGATATATAATTTGTTACTATTTCTCTGGAGGAAATCATAAAGTCCCAAATGGCTGAACCTTTAGGGGGGTCTAAAACTGAAAAAATTCTACTCGGGTTGTTATTATCTAGATATTTCTGTTGCATAATTTGACACCAAACATTGTGTGGTTTGGTGTACATCTGCCAAACTAATTTGCCCCCAAATGCTTGATTTCTAAATTTAAGATTATGAATCCCAGCTCCACCTGACTGCTTCACTTGTGTTAATTTCTCCATAGAAACTAACGGGATTTTATTTTCTCCATTCATATTTCCAGTCCAAAGGAAATCTCTTAGTATTTTCTAAATTTTTTGAAGGACCGATGCTGGAGCTTTAAGGACTGACAAATAATAATTGGGAATAGCTGATAAGACTGATTTAATTAGTAAAATTCTGCCTGAGAGTGATAGCCATCTCGCTTTCCATGCTACTACTCTAGATTTAATCCTCTCAATAATGGGCAACCAACAGCAACATTTATTAGGTCCTATAAAAAAAGGAATGCCAAGATAAACCGATGGGAGGCTATCCACTGAGAAACCTAGAAGTCTAGAAATATTGTTAGATGTACAAATGCTTGTATTGAATAAGTAAATTTTGGATTTGAGAGGATTAATTTTTTGATTTGATGCTGCTGTGTAAAGGTCCAAAGTTTCTTTAATCTGACTGGCCTCTGATATATTTGCACTCCCAAAAAGTAAAGTGTCATCTGCGAAGAGCGAATGTGTCACTGAAATACCTGATTGTCCAATCTGAACCCCTTTCCACTTGCCCAGCGCGTGCTTGTACTGAATAAGTCTGTTAAATGATTCTGCCATGAGGATAAATAACACTGGCGATAAAGGGTCTCCCTGCCTAATGCCTTGTTTAGATGAAAAGAATCCAGCGGATGCACCATTAATCAAAACTGAAAATCCCACACCTGAGATACAGGATTTAATCCACTTGCACCAGCTTTTTGCAAATCCAAACTTCCTTAAAACTTTGATTAGAAAATCCCAGCTAACTCTATCATATGCTTTCATCATGTCCCGCTTGATAACAAAGTGTGAAGATTTATTACTGCTGATGGAATGCAGGACTTCATGAGCCACCATATCTCCTTCCATTGTTTCCCTCCCTGGGACAAAACCCCCTTGCGGTTGTGAGACTATATTAGGAATGAGGTACTGCATCCTAATGTAGATTGCCTTTGTTATGATTGTATATATGGTATTACACAAAGATATTGGACGAAAATCTGCAAATGTTTTAGGTGTTTTTAATTTCGGAATAATGGCAATGTTTGTAGTGTTGAAGTTTTTTAACATGGATTTACTAATCCTTGATTCTTCAACAACTGCCAATAATTCCCACCCTATCCATTCCCAACTAACTTGATAGAACCGATCATTGAAACCGTCTGGACCAGGGGCCTTATCTGAAGGTAAAGAAAAGACCACTTTTTTGACTTCTTGAATTGTAAATGCCGCCAAGAGATTTAAGTTGTCCACCTCTGATATTAAAGTGGGGATTGCCTCAATTAGATCCACCATTGGTGGATCTGATGGGTATGTGTTAGGTGGAGGATTCAATAAAGTCTAAAAAAATCTTATCCCTTCATCTTGGATGCTTTGGGGGTCAGTTAATAGATTACCAGTCTCAGCATTATTAATTTTGGAAATTCTGTTACTCGCAGCTTTCTGTTTTGCAGACGCATGGAAGTATTTAGTGTTTCTATCCCCATCTTTTAACCATAGCTCCCTTGACTTTTGCCTCCAATATTCCTCTTCTCTGCTGCATATTTCCTCCCATTCTTGAAATAAACTTTTCTGAGTGGTGTACGAGTCCTCGTCCATACCATTTTTGATGATAATGTTGTATATATCTTCTAGTTTCGCCTTAATTGATTCTTTTTCTGAGAAGATATTTTTAAAGGTATTCTCATTCCATTTTTTAATCCACTTCTTGATGTGTTTCAGCTTATTTGCAAATTGGAACATTTTGGTACCTTCTGTTTTTGGGGCAGATACCCAGCATTGCTTTAGTGATGTTAAGAAGCATGGATGACGCAGCCACATTCTTTCAAATTTGAAAGATGACTTAGTTTGAAAGCCTTTCCTTGAAGTGTTTGAAGCCATATGTAAACTGATTGGGAAGTGATCTGAGCCTGGTCGTGGAATAATTTCTGAATGATATGTAACATTTGCTAGTTTCCAACAATGAGCAATAAGAAATCTGTCTAATCTGACCGCTATCTGTGAAAACTTTGCCCTTTTGTTAGTCCATGTAAATATTCCATTTAATGGAACGACATCCATTAGATCATTATCTATCACAAAAGTGGAAAAATCCTGTATTGTTCTCAACAGAGGACAAATTCCACCAATCTTTTCTGATTGTTTGAGTATGGCATTGAAGTCCCCGCCCAGAATGAAGTATGATTCTATTTGGCTTTGAATAAACTGAGTTATTTCCATCCATAATCTCTGCTTGTCCTGAGTTGGCGTGGGCCCATAAATGTTAAATAACAGAATTTTTAAATCAAAATTCTCCAGTCTTATGACCTGCCAATTATCTCTATTATGCATTGGCTGTCCTACAATTAGACTGAGGTCCCAAAGAATAGCTAATCCACCTGAGGCACCAATTGCTGGGCTATGTGTAGATTTCCAATTTGTCCGGTTCCCAATTGTTTTGTTAAACACATCTATTGACATCTTGGTTTCTTGGAGAAGTATCACTTCCGCAGATAAAGAATTAAGCTCTTGCTTAATTCTATTTCTTTTGTCAGAGGCGTTTAATCCTCTGACATTCCAAGAGACAATCTTCATTGTTGACAAGGAGAACACTTGGTTCTCCTCGTCAATCTTTTGGTAGATGTGAATTTTCCATCCAGTGTTGATTGAATACCTGCTGCTATTTCTTGCTTAATTAGACTGCTTTTCGGAGTTCTCCCTCTCTTTCTTGGTGTAGCTTTAACCTGTCTATCTTGCATTGGAGTTTGTTCGAGAGAAAGTATGGTAGAAGTGTCTAAAGCAATTAATTTAGATCTTGAATCATTTACTAGAAATTCAAATTCATCACTGATTTCTTGCTCTCTTATTATTTGACTATCCTCTGTATCTGAGAATGTGTTACTTAGAATCCACTCATTGACTTTAGAGTATGTCAACTCATCAATTTTCTGGGATGAGACCTTTGCATTCTCCTGCCAATCTTCTTTAGTTTTTATATTTTCCAATTCGTCTATCTGATTATTTATATCCTCTTCTAGATTATATTCCCAAATACCCATTGGTATTTCTCTTAGGTCCCCAGGGTTGATATCATCTTCCATCATTATTGAAGACAAAATTTGCTTACATGGCCATTCTGTTACTTGATGACTTTGATTTATCTTTTGTGGATTCTTCAGGTTATGGGCAATTGTTGATATCTGCAAACTCTCATCCTCTGTGGTATTGATATGTATTGCTGCTTGATCTATTACAATACACTCCTTGTTGCCTTGAGTTGATGTTGAATTTATGTTGTGTTGCTAAGAGTTCATTGAAATGAAATCTCCATCTTGTAATGTTATACCTTCTTCTTCTGCTATCTCATATATTATTTTATTGGCTATCTCTGTCAACAGTTGGTCAGAAATTTTCCTAGCACGAAGATTACTAAGAGTCTCTTCATCAAGTGCCTCATGTGTAACTGGCTTTTTAATTGGGGAGTCAGAGAACATGAGTTGTTGAACTAACTCATCCATATCTGGGTTATGTATCTCTGGCGAGTGCCAGTCTAACAACATGTTCTGATTAGTGTTGTTAAGGATCATCAAAATATATCTTACTGCATAATAGAAGTAGATGATCGATTCATATGAATACAAATTCAGATGCAGGCCTTTGTCAGGGTAGTCTATCCATGCATTTATCCCTACCTGCTGAAAGCTATATGATTTCTGATAGTATGTACACTTGTGAGGATTTGTGCATTGATTCTCACACACCCTGAGTTGCAAGTGTGTTTGGGAACAACATTGATCTGTAAAATGTCCTAACTTATCCTGATATAGCATGATGATATCTTCTTTTTGAATAATAATACTTTGTTCCCAATGGCCCCATTTGGAATTTAAGAAGATGGATTTAGGCAGTTCCTTGACATTATCATGGAGTATGCATACTCTAACCTCTCGGTGAGGAAACTCAAAGGGAATGAGATCATGTTTGGTAAAGATTCCTAGTTTGTTAGCAATAATTTCTATAATGTCCAGATCTTTGTATTCTAATGGCAGGTTTGGAAGAGCAATCCAAATAGGAAAGTATAGGCGGGATCTATCGTCGAATGTAGCATTAGGGATCCATTTCGAGGTGAAGAGGCCCCAACCTTTATAGAACCAGCTTTTATTTTTATGGACAGCATCTCTCAATTCCATGGTTTCAAATTTTGCAAGAAAATAACCCAACTTGATGTCTACCCAAAATATGTCTGTAAGCCCTAACCAATTATCCAAAGCCCAAACCTTAATTTCATCAATTAATAGATCTATTTTCGAGAACTTACCTATAAGTGCTTTATCCCGGAGGAGACGAATTTGGTCTTGAAGCAAATGGTCAGGAAATGTAATCATTGATGCACGCTGGGGGTCAGGATCTTGGTGAATATCTGAATGTATCTGTCTTTGTTTAACCCTCCATGTATGCAGGACATGTGGTGGGTTGAAACTTGTCGTTGTCCGATGATGTGATGGAAACATACTCGTTGCTTTCTGCTTCAAAAACTTTGCCTCCTTCCTGAACTTATCCTGATCCTGAATCCCCCGACTGGCTATGGGGGAGCCCAGGGGCGTGCCTTCACAAATATCAAATATTTGTTGTTTTTGGAGGAGACGACCCCTTGCCTTGCTTTTTTGGGTTGGCTTGTGTCTAAAACTTTTGGCATTCAGTTGTAATGGATTGAAATTTTTACCCTGCTCCTGATGCTTTTTAAAATAACCATGACCCCAAGAAGTAAACATGTGTTTGGATGAAACTCCTTGTTTCTTGGTTGCTTGCATATTCATGCCATCATGCTCGCGGATTTGCTTAGTTTTGAGATGGGGCAAGTAGGGCTGACACGTGTGATGGCAAATTTTCTCTGATGTTGCCGTAGCCTAATTTCTTTTTGGTTTTGCAATATTAAATCTGGGATTGACAAAGAAGGGTTTTTCTGGTTGGACTATCACTCTTCCTCTAAATATCCTCATGGGATCATCAAGTTCCGGTTGTAACAATTTTTCATTTGTGGGTAGATTTTTATAAGCAAAGGAGACCAACTGAAACCCTGGTGGATGTCTTCCATGTCTTTTCATCTTGTTTAAATCGATTAAAATCCTTATTGCTACTAGAAATTCCTTATTGAAGGCAATATTTTTCAAACAGACGACTCTGTGATAGCAGCGATCCCCTGGAGCCAAACATCTGCCATTTCTGCCCAGCCCTATGACCTCCGAAGGCTCTGCTCAATTCTCTCGCCATACAATTAATTCTCTCGCTACTCCCCCCATCTTAGTTATTACTAACACATTGTTTGTTCTATACAAGCCCCGACCAAGTATTCAGAAGATGTATTCGAGAGGATGAAACTTATGACATCCTCTGGGCTTCAATACAAAAATATATTATGAATGCATATTTCTTTATTTAAAGTATCAGAAGAAAAACTTCCTTAAGTTTCGGTGCTTAAATTTTTAAGCTGTGTTGCATTAGAAATTCATGGGACCACCAGATTTAAAATATTCCAAAAAAATCTCTACAGCACCCACTAAAATTGTTTAGGAAGCCCCCCTCGATGGGACCCCACCCTTAGGGTGCACAATTATTAAGTACTCTTCTCTATCACTTTTGACATTCACATATGTTTCCAGAATGATCAAATCAATATTCTCCTCCTTGTTGCTAGCAAGATAAGTGCCAATTCTTTAGTAATAAGGAGTACTAACCAAATAAAAAACTTAATAGCTCATATTAAACTAAGATTTTAAAAATGTACCATCGTTTGGTATCAAGTTTATCTAGGGTTACCTTTAGGTAGTAGGCTTCTACACATTTGAATTGTATAACCCATAATAGAGTGGTGATTTTTCTAGGTTTTTTTGTGAGTCTATAGTGCTTAGATTTGGATTTACAATCTTTTCTCACCATTTTATTTTTCGGCCTTTCATAAATATTTACTCTATTTGGAGAACAACTCTATGACCTTCATATTTATCGAACTATGGAACTTTGTAAATATTCTATTATTTGTCAGCTCTACACATCAAGAAATAATACTATGTACTACTATTAATGTTCATGATATTAATATTGCTTTTTCTTCTAATGAGAGATTTCATGTTTCATCCATATTTAATTTTTAGATTTAGGCAACTACACAAATCAATAAGGTGGTATTGGAGTTTGAGCAGATCCAGGGCCTTCTCATAATTGGGAAATTATGCTTTGCACTATGAGTTGTATTTTTTTTCAAAAAGGGAGTTCTATTTCAAAATCAAAGTCATTTCTTGCATCCACCCCAATGGAGGATTTGTTCTTCTCTATAACGTGACAAGAGCACTAGGACACCTAATTGACCCTCCCTTGTTTAGGGTGGTATGCACACAAGCACCAATGTTCCTCCATTATGTAGTTGGGGGATGCTTGTGCCTTTTGTTGTCCAGGACTCTTATGATAGGTGGGTGACTCATAATCCTCCTTTAGAATAATCCTTAGAGTGACTTACACTCCATCTTGAGAATTATCCACAACCTCTTTAAATTGATGCAATTGCATATGCTTAGTCAGATGATAACTTTTGATACCTAATCTGATTAAGTTTTGGTGGATATGCACCAACCTCTTTAATGAATTAATATACAAGCAGCTAATTTTATTGTAAACATTTATATATACTCCATCTATATGTTTTTATTAATATATATATGATTATGAAGTATTTCTAATAAAAATCACTACAAATTAAAAAATAACAATCTATATGCTTTAAATACTAGACATTATTTCTACCCAAGAGCTCTAAGATTAACTTTTTATATTCATGCAATCATAAATTATTGTAAGAGGATATTTTTGCCCAAAATAAACTGTATAAAAAATGATCTAAATTGGACTCACCCTTTGTTACCCAATATCAAGATAAATGATAATAATAAATCCCTAAAAGAGATGTCTTTAAATGAGAAAAAAGAAAAGAAAAGATGAGATGAAAGATGAAAGATTATAAACCATTAGAAGAGCTAATGATCGAACTGTGATCCTATGCTCCTAACAGAAGGGGAATATACAACAATTGGGCTTCTTACACTGTACTTGCCACAGTTCCAAGTTAATGCACCAGCTAGCAAGGTTTCCCCAGGTAGATCTCCACCGCTAACTTTCACCTTAAAAGATAACTTTTGGTTGAGGGATGTGAAAGACAGGGTATCTGGAGTTACCTCCACATCCACTCCAGAGGGTTCAATTATCTGAGACTGGTATGTACAATCTGCAGGCCCTACATTGGTCACTGTTCTGGGAAAATTAACAGAATATGATGTGTTTTCCTTAGCAAGAACCATCATGGAAGGATAGTTGAGTTGCCTCACTCCTCTAAGTTTGTTCTTAGTTACATTGGAGGGGCAGACACTATTGTCTCCTGTCACTAATCGCAATGCTGTAGTGTTGTAACCTTGGCTGCACATAATGTTGATGTAATCATTCACATCTGCATCATACACAAGCCCTGGGTCCATGGCCCTCACTGGATCAATGAGGCCAGACCCATATGCAAATTCTGCATCTTCATTGCCATCGAGCTTATCATTCAAAGGATGAGCTGCAAAACACATTGAGGGTTAAAAATAAATAGGCCTCGAGATAATTTGTATAAACTTACACATATGATTGAATAATTATAATATCAAATTACATTTTATGATCCATCAAACAATGAATAATAAGATCAAAACCCAAGAGTTCCTCATGTAGATAACCCAAATTATAGCATGAAGGGAAGATACAAAATAATTACTTTGATCAACATTTGAAAAAAGACAAGCAGCTATTGGTGATTGTAGATTAGAGTAGTCCATGGTATCGATATGTACTATGACCATAAAAATGATTTTCCCTATTCTTAAATATCATTTTGTTCTATTTTGGTTCCAGCTCAAGAACAATTAAACTCCCACTTTTCCAAAAAATCAGATTCCCTTTATTTGCTATCCTAATTACAAAACCTTGACAAGCTCAAGAACTCTTCATTTCATATCACTCTGCCATTCCTACTTGAATTGTTACAATGTTTTTCAAGGGAGCTATGAACTCTATTTGTGTAACTGTTGGAGATCCCAAATCCATCTGCCCTCATAGCTAGTAAATGAAATCCAAGAAAACTTTAGAATGGAAGCTTGGCTTACAGTAAAAAACTCGTCATTACCCACAGCTTTGGTCCAGATCCTTTGGACTGTAATTAGGAAAACTGTAACTGAATCTCTTAGCCTATTGAACGGAATCTCTCTAGGGATGAAATTTCTCTATAATACCTTATTTATCAAATTAGCTATGTGTATTATATAGTTCTTTGATTCTTACTAGAAAAGATTTTGTATTGAAAAATGATATGATACCTGTGGTCATGAGAGCTGACTTAATAGCAGCAGGAGACCAATCAGGATGAAATGACTTGACATAGGCTGCAGCTGCTGTGGCATGAGGACATGACATGGATGTTCCAGAAATCATGTTAAAATCCACAAACTGTGTGTCCCCTGACTCACTTATGAGTGGTGCAACCTTGGACCAAGCAGCTAGGATATTCACTCCAGGGGCTGTAATGTCAGGCTTGTAGCAGTAAAATGAAATGAATTAGTTAATGTCATCACACAACACATAGAACAGAGCATCCGATTGTCAGTCTGGGTTCAAGAATGTCACCTTGAGTAAACTTTCTGTAACTGGACTTGGACCTCTGGATGAGAAAACGGCCACTATAGGCGCAGCTGCATCATTGGGAGTAACAGTTCTCAATATTTTTGCAACAGGTGAGCTGCAAGAATACAGAAACGATTCAAAACTCAAATGAAGAAAGCAGGTTCATTATTGTAACAAAAACTTATAATGCAATAGCCAACCTCCTGTAACTCTGTTTAGCAATTTCTCAAAATTTCAGAAGTGACTGATAAGATTAGACATTGGGAGACTTTATTCAGAAAGGACATTATAATTTGCCTAATCGGTATACAAAATCACATGCCACTAAATTTGGCTATACCAACATGATTATCATCTTATTGCTTCCAAAAAATTTGTTTTAGAGTATTACAGTTAAATTCATGGGTTGGCATGTTAAATCTTGGCAGTTTTAAGGGATGTATTTAAATTTAAGTTCATATGGTTGCATTAAAGACTTATCTTGTTCAAGTCTGTTTAAGGTGCTTAAGTAATCCCATTACCTTGTGGAGTTGATGTAGGACTTTATCTTGTTTGCTTCTGCAGTTGATAACAATGTTGCAGGAAGAACATACTTTTTTGGTCCCTTAGAGTGATCCGAAGTAAGTATGACACCAGCACCTCCAGTTGAGTACACTGCTGAATAATCATGTGTTTCGTCACAAAGCACTATCTTTCCCTTCACTGTGTCGGGATCCAAAGAATCCCTAAAACATTGTCTGAGTACATACAGTAAAACCAGTCTTTTAGTTTTAGGAAAAGTATATATCAGCGTGTTCAAAATATTTTTAGACAAGTGTAAAAGGCAAACAGTCTGTCACTTTCTTTCCAAATATTTCCCCATTTTTCTGAGAAACAATTAATCATTTCTTTCATCACCATTGATTATAGAAATAATACATTGCTTTATGAAAAGCATTAAAGAAAATACGATGTTTATTTATGGAGATTTGAAGAAAGAAGTATTGCACCTTGCCTCTTCGGAAGAGTGGCCCCCAGAAATATTGGGGGCATTCCCAGCGTATATTAAAGGATACCATTGATCTTCCATGTTAAATGTGTTTATAGCTATTCCCTATAATAAAACAAACTTTTGTTAGTCCAGCATTAGCTCATTAAGTAAAGCTTAAGTTGTTAGTTAAGTAGCATATTTACGACGAGAAGCGTATTCAGTCACAGAGGAATGTAAAAACCTTTGGAAAGGGTACTCACAACCAAGAATCCTAGTGTTATGATCAATAATTGTTATACTCCCCAAAATCTCCAAAACAAGAATAAAATTATGGGATCATTTGCAAGCTCGCCCAAGAGGTGCTCCTCAGGATTATTCCTAGGTTATTAGAGGTCACTTCAATGTTATATTATTGCTTGATAGAGAAGGTCCCTCCCTCTAGCCATTCATCATCTTCTATAGAAAACTAATTGGATTTAGTTAATGGATACTTTCCGAGCAATGGATTTTATATTTTTGAACAATCAAAGAAATGATGATGCCTTCATTGTGGAATGTTTAAAAAGATTTTTAGTTTGAACGATTTTAGAATTTATTAGCACCTTCAACAAATTGTGTCTTCTTTTTTAGAGAATACAGGTTGAGATCAATGGCCTATAGCTCTACAATGGATGAGACCTTTAAGCCTCAATATTCACCTTTTAGATTTTAGGCTTTTAGCTTATGTGGTTAAAAGAAAATGCTTTTTTTGTGTGTCGAGGATTTTTCATCTACAAAGTTGTTTTAGCTACCTGATACAGGAGCACAAGTCTTAGGTTGCAACCCTTATAGCTAAGAGCCACTGATTGAGAAGTATCCATTTTGTGAAATTTGCTCGAGGCATAATCCTAACCTCGTCCCTTATGATATCAAAGTAAAAGAAACTATTGGAATTTGATCTTGGGAAGGTAAATCTCATCATGAAAATACATTTTTTTTAATTTCACAAATTATATTTTGTCAAATAGAAACTAAAAGAATAAAATTATTCATTATGTGGCAACTTTATGCAAAGGAAAAGAATTTTTTTGTCTAAGCTGGTGAGGAGTCTAACTATTTTTCAAGATGAAGGCTAAGGTAGATATCTCTTAAATCAATATTCTAAACTCTAGAATGCATTAGAAAAATATGAGCTTCAAGAGGAAATCATGTGGTACAAAATATTTTGTGCTAAATAGTTATAGGCAAGGCGTAGAAATTCTTTTTTCCCACGACTATATTGTGGGATAGAACATATTGTGCTTTTAAGGAGATTTAAAGAAAGGATGAGTTCAAGGTTGAAGCTATTCACAATATTTAGTTAGAAATCATTTCTCACTTTTGTGACTTGTTAATGTAGGAGCATCTTCTCTGACCTTATCAAAGTTGGAGTATTAAAATAGATTATAGTCATTTATTAAATAATAGGTGTAACGCCAATTCCACCACCTCTGCCAATGCCTAAGAAAAGTAACAAAAGAATTTAATTTAAGGCAGTGCCTAAGGGAAGTGGAAAGATAAGGAATTAGTAAAAGAACTGTTGAGTAAAGGTGGAGACTTAAAGTGGGAATGAGAATAAAAGCATCGACCAAAAGGGGGAAAAAAATGGGGAACTGCGCAGAGAGGGGAGTAATGGAAGAGGGGTATGAGGGAGTGCGTAGCTAGTGGAATAAGCTGGGAGGTTTTAGCTAAGCAAGAGGCTAAGTATCAACCAAAGAAGAAAAGTGTGGGAGGCTATAATGGTTGAGCAAGAAAAACCTGGGCATGGAAGAGACATGATATGTTGAAGATATTAAAAGTTCTAGATTATGGTTTGTGGGAGAGAGTAGAAGTCAATATGCATTATGTTTGTAATGTAACTATTGTTTAGAAATTTTCTTAAATAAAAATTATTTTGTGTTGTGTTGCAATTTGATTGTTTCCTAAGATCAAAGTCTTAATGCATTGTTAACAATCTAGTGTTTGAGTTTTGTGTTTTAAATACAAGAGAAAATTGTGTATTGTACCAATGGTATCAGAGCTAGTGTTCCTAAGTATGCAAGTAGATCATTGATTTTGGGATAGCTTGGCACTAGGACTTGAGGGTGGTGTTGTGAGAAGAAGTCCCTAAATGTGTAAAAGGATCATCAAACATGAGGCAGTTTGCACCAGATTTCTCAAAGTGGGTTGAATAAAGTGTATCTTTTGTGTACAAGCAGAGATGCAGTTTGCAACTGAGATAAATAATTTGGAGGTGGAAGCAGAATCACCAATTTGAGATAACTTCACACTAAGAAATTTACACATTAGGTGTTTAAGAAAAGAGAAGAGAAATAGAAGATCAAGGCAAAGTAAGTATTTTCTATTACACAATGAAGAGAAAATATCTGGGACCAAGAGTCTAGATTTTGGACTTAGAAGAAAGAATAAATTTTTGTAGACTTCAAAAATAGATAATAGAGATAAGAAAAATAGCATGTATAATTGATGAGATAGAAGAAACAATGGAAGGGACTTTTGGAATTCTGATTAAAAGACATAGTGATGTTGGAAAAAGGGAGAAGAAGATCATGGGGAAAAATAAGGTTTTAGATATGAAAGAAATGGTGTAGAATGGGATGAAGGATCTCATGAACAAAGTGGCCATATTGACCAAGGTAATCATAAAAAATGCTATAATTTTAGAGTTTGGTTTAGAGGAACTTGAAGGGGAAAGTGAGAGTTAAACATCAAGTGTTGTTAATTTGAGCGGTGCAATAAAGAATGATAATGACACTTTATTTAGTCATAAATTTGAAGATGAAGATGAGATTGAAGAAATTCTTGAAGAAGGTAAATGCATAGAAGGCATGGGAGTTTCTATGACAAGCTAATAAAATACTCAAGATGTGGAAGCTAAGATGATGCACTTTAAGGGTCCCTTGTTTGATAAGAATATTAATGAATATTAGGATGCCATCTTAAAAGAGGAGACTAGACAAATGAATGGCTTCTTGGAAGGTGAACTTGAGGAGAAGGACGATATTGTAGGTCAGAGAAGTGATGTAATTATATGTCTTGTTGAAGGTATAAGAGAAGAGAATGTAAAGTTGAAGTTGTAGTAGAGGTTGACCAAGGACCTGATGAAGAAGATTCATTGCTAGTATAAGTGATTGTTTCAAGTGAAGATAATGAAAAAGAAGATGACTTACCCAAGGAGGTTGCATTCACAGTGAGAGGTGATGAAGAAGACATTGCAACACAAAAGATAATTTTTTATGGATTTGATAATAAAGAGTTTGATATGGATTTGTGTGTTCAAATGAGTGAAAAAGAGGATGGTATAGTGACAAGGTTGAATATAAATGTTGCATATTTTTTTGTGGAAGTTGTGAAAGATTGTGCAGGTGAAACTGGGTAGAGGTGGTTGATTCATGGTGGATTGAAATCCACAAAAGAGGGGAAGAATGGAGAGGATATTTGGTGGAGGAAGTTGGTTGATGGTGGGTTGGATCCTATGAAAGAGAAAATGAGATGATAGAACCATTGAAAAAAAAAAGATAACACATGGTGGATGTCAATTGACAAGAGGAGCAAAAAGTGGTCAGCAAAATTATAGGAAGAAGACGATAATTATTTCAGAAATATGTTGGAAGAAGAGAAAAAATAACTAATTTTGTGTGGAATTGTCATAGTGATGGAGTTTGCTACAGGTTGTTCACAATCTCAAAGCGTGATTCTATCACTCAACTCTTCTTTTGTGAGCATGTTCTCACACCCTTTCCATTGGGTGCATCTGATATAGGAGCATCCTGCTAATCCATGCCAAGATTAGAAGCAAATTCAATGGAACATAACTGTGGGATAATTAAAGCGGTGAGCATTAAATTAGGTAAAGAAATAATAATATAAAGAACAATTACATTATTGTTTGGAGCCATCATGGAGCCTGCATAGAGAAGTGGGGGTGATGGGAGGTGAAATAAGGAGAGGAGTTGCGTTCAAAATGGAGAAAATAATAGGAACAATGTTAGAAATAGAGTAATGATAGATAGTCTTGCACGATGGCAAGAACCATATAATTGTGGAACAACAAAGATAGGTGAGAGGTTAAGCAGGAATGTTTTATGATCAGTGCAAGGGAGCAGCTGCATAGATAATGGAGTAAACCAATATGTGATAGAATATATTGGGTAACAAGAGTGGGTCTGCATAGATTTAGAGGTTCAGATAGGAATTAGTATGACTGCATGGTGCAAGTAAAAGTTGTAGCTTATGATTTGTGGAGAGAACAAAGGTTCATGTGAATGACATTATTTTTGTAAGTTTAATATGATGTATCAATTTAGAATTTTGTTGGAATAAAATTGTTTCATGTGGCAAAGTTTAGTAATAAGAACATAGACTCTCTATTATGTTCTTATGTGTTAATTTGTGTGAGTTCGTAGATAGTGTGGAGGTCTATTTTGTATTGCATCAGTGGTAACCCACAAAACACACATCCATGCAAGGAGCTATAACCCCTTCAAACTTTCCCTAATCAACACTCAAAATACACATACAATCCAATGTATATAACATCAAAATTAGATTAAAATGGACAAAAAATAGATTCAACAAAAATCATAAATTCTTATTAAAACCCAAAACAAATTTGCATTACAAAATGGTGACCCTATTGACTTCACAACATTTCCATCTGATTTGGTATCTCGCAGACCTACATTCTCAATACAAATCTAATTATTGATCTATTCTTAGACCTACAACATGATATTTTTTCAACTAGAGATGGCATTTTCCGCCAAAATCCCTTCCAATGCTCCCCCAAAAGATAAATTAAAAAAATTCCCCTAAAACTTGCCCCCTTCTCCCTCTTTCAAACCATACTCCCCCAAAATGACAAAAAATATCCACAAAATATTTCTACACAAGCCTAAATAAAAACCCCACTTCTTCCCCTCTCTTTTGTTACTCAACCACTCCCATTCTCCCTTCCTAAATTTAGAATCAACCAAAATTAAGAGGTAACATAGTAGTAAATGGCATTAAAAATTTTGTAGGGTTCCCCCCACGTGGATGCCCCTGCATCAGATACCCAAGGTAGATTGAAATATTTCATGAGTGAAACTCAAAAACATTTACAAGTCCTATGCTTATTCTAAATCCAATTCTCAACATTTATTTTGTCTCAACATGCTTTGTTAGTTTTCTTTGTAGTTTGATGTTTCTTCCATCCTTTATCTTTCCTCTCTTTCTCCCTCTTTTCACATAATCTAGCTCCCACCAATATGCACTAGGAAACTCTAAAAATTCATAAACTTCAAATTCATCCTCTTCATTAAAATAAACAAATTTATGCATCACATCTTTCCTTTATACTGCTGCAATAATTTGTCCATCAATTTTCTCTTCTACAATATCATGTTCCTCTTTGTTCATGCCTTCTAGGAGACACTATTTTTCTGCAAAATGTTCCTCTTCTGCATCCACATCAATGTTAGGAAAAATAGCCAATTAAATCTTCTTTCCCATCATGCAACAAACTTTTAGTTTCAAAACCTTGAACTTCAACAACCTCTTTTCCAAGAAGGAGATAATCCATCACTCCACCCTTCACCTGTACATCTTTATCTTCATTTGTAACTTCATCTTTCAGTAGATTATTTTTTGCAAAATTCTCTCCTAGACTAATGCTATTACCCTTAAACAAATTAGATTCAACAATGCTCTCACAAAATCCAAATTTTAAATATTTTTCCTTCTCTACTAGAACTATCATTCTTCCCTTTTGAAATGCAATCAACACTTCTACAACTTGCATGAGAAATCCATAATCTTCATCTTTATCCTCTGTGACTAACTTTTTAACTCCATTAATCAAACATTTACTAGTAATCTTACATAGCTTTTCATCATTCTTACTCAAGGGTTTCAACTTATGTCTAACCTCATCCTTAATCAAAGAGTAAACATTAGTGTATCCATCATGAATGGATTTCCTATAGAATTGCCAAGGCCTTCCTAATAACACATTTCATGCATCCATGGTGATTATGTCATATAAAATTTTATCATAATATCCACCTAACTTATACTTAACCAAATATTATTTATTTACCAAAAGTTTCTTATCATTTTGCACCCATGCTATCCTATATTGATTTGGGTGATTCTTCCTCTCAAGGTTCAACTTACTAACCATTTCTCCAAACACAAGATTCATTATGATTTTTCTATCAATGTCCACATCAAAAAAATTTCCTTCACACTTGCACCTTGTTTTGAACAACTTCTTTGTCTGATCAGGTTCATTCTCTTCACTTATCAAGGCTCTTCTTGTTACTAGGACTTCTCCTTCCTCAACTTTATCTATGTGATGATTGGACTTCTTCATTAATGTTCGCTGCCCTATTTTGATTTTCAGCTCTCCTTCTTGGTTTTTCATCTTCATGAGGGAATTCATAGGCCTTGTGACCTTCTCCACCACACTTGTAATAGGTTCCTCTAAAACTTCCTCTTTTGGAGCCTCTACCTGATCTTCCTCTACCTCTTGAATTTTGATCTTTTGTGCCATAAGAATCATCATTCCTACAAATATTTTTTCTACCTTGGTCATCCTTTTTCTATTTTGAATCCTCATCCCAATATTTGTATGATCTTCCCTCTTTCTTTTCATCTTGGCCTCTTCTATATTTATTCTTAAATTTCTTGTTTATCTTTTCTTCAAATTTTATAGCAAATTAGAATGCATTCTCCATGGTGTAAATTCTTATTACACCCAACTCTTTTTGAATGCTTTGTCTTAGCCCATTGATGTAACAAGATATCTTATCTGCATTTGATTTAGAATGACATGTTCTCATTAAAATTTTGTGAAATTCCTCTATATATTCTCTCACTATCCTACTCCCTTGTTTCATATTCTGCATTTTTCTCAACAAATCCAACTCAAAATCAATAAGAATAAACTGCCTCCTCATCATTTTCACCATTTTATCTCATTTGAAAATATTTCCTTTTCCTCTTCTTCCTCTTCTAATTTGTACGTCTTTCCACTATATTTTAGCATGCCCCTAGTTTGGTTTTAGCAAATCTCAATCTCTTTAGATCCTCTATTTCTTCAAACTCTAAGTACTCTTCCATATCATACATCCAATCTATTAATTCTTCTAGATCCAAGTACCCATTGAATAAAGGAACTTCAAGATTTGGTATTTTTCAATCCTGGTTAATGCTTCAAGAAAAGGGTCATTTAGAGCTGCACTTTCTGATTCATCTTCAACATTTTCTTCTTCTTCATAAGTTTCTCTTGTTTCATCATCTTCACTTTCAGGTGCTCTCCTATGAGAAAACCCTCTTTTGATTTCTTCTTCTAGGGCTTCAACTCGCCTACTAAGGGCTCTAAAATTATCAATACATATAACATATAGAGTAGTTCTTCATCCACTTCTAGCTCCATCTCTACCCTAGCCACGCAGGGTCCTTCTTGTATCCATTTTAATGACATCCACAAGATTGAGCCTGGTGCAAACTACCTCCCTCCTATTGATGATGGAAATTATGGGTCCTAAAATTGAAGGAGAACTTAGTGCAGGTGAAGAAGATGTGGTAACATATAATGCAAATGAAAAGGTTGCAATGAAAGAAGTAATGCATAATATTTTTAATTTTTTATGATGAAAATGAGAGAGGATTATATGTAGATGTAAAGATGAAAGTAGATAGTATAAAGATAGATATTGTGGCAGTAGAAGATGAACATGTGAAAGAGGTAAAGCTATACTTCATTGAATTTTTGAAAGATGATTTTCATGTCGAGATGAATGATGTAGTGGATACAAAGAAGATCATACATATAGATATTGTTAGTGCTGATTTATATGCAGGGATAGATTTGTATGATGAAGCAAAGGATGTGAGAAGTGAGGATGTTATGGTAGAAGATAAAAGAGAAGTTATAATAGTGGTAGAGGAGGTAATGCCTTATTTTCTTGAATTTGATAAGAATAAAATTGATGTGTGTGAAGAAAAAGTGAAAAATGAAGTCTTCGATTTCCATAAGTTTGCTAGTACAAATTTGTATGCATATGTTTTGAAGGGTAGTAATGAAGCATATTAAATGAGGATGACTAAAAGTGGATTAAATTCCATGGTGCTAAAGAAGAGTGAAGTGTTAATTGGACCAAGTAGATGTTGGAAGAAGATAAATATACTAATTTTAAGTGAAATTGTCACAATGATGGAGTTCGTTGTAGATTGTTTGCAATCTCAAAGGGCGATTCGATCACTCAACTCCACTTTTGTGAGCTTATGATCAAAACATATTCTACTAGGTGCATATGATGCAGGAGAATCTTCTCTGATCATACCATAGTGGGAGCATTAGTAGGTGTAACACCACTTCTACCACCTCTGTCAGTGCCCAAGAAAAGTAACATCATAATTTAATTTAAGGTAGTGCCTGAGGGAAGTGGAAGAGTTAGGAGTTAGGGAAAAACTATTGAGTAAAGGTGGAGACTTAAAGTGGGAATTAGAATAAAATAAATGAACATAGAGGGGGGAAATGGAGAGCTACATAGAAGGGAGAGTGATGGAAGAGAGGTAAGAGTGGGTGTACAGTTGGTAAAATAAGTGGGGAGGTTTCAACTAAGTAATGCATACTATTTTTAATTTTTATGATGAAAATGAGAGAGGATTGTATGTAGATGTAAAGATGGAAGTAGATATTATGAAGACAAATGTTGTGACAATAGCAAAATAACATGTGAAAAATGATTTTCATGTTGAGACAAATGATGTAGTGGATACAAAGAAGATCATACATATAGATGTTGTTAGTGTTGATATGCAGGGAAAGATTTGTATGATGAAGCAGAGGATGTGAGAAGTGAGGATGTTATGGTATAAGATGAAAGAGAAGTTATAGTAGCAGCAGACGAGGTAATGTCTTATTTTCTTGAATTTGATAAGAATAAAATTGATGTGCCTGAAGAAGAGGTGAAAAATGAAGTCTTCTATTTCCATGAGTTTGCTAGTACAAATTTGTATGAATGTGTTTTGAAGGGTAGTGAAGAAGCATATTATACGAGGATGGTTGATAGTGGATTAAATTCCAAGGTGGTAAAGAAGAGTGAAGTGTAGATTGGACAATGCTCCAAGTAGATGTTTTTGATTATGGTAAAAACAGGTTTTGAAGGGGCCCTAAAACCCTTTAACAAAAGAGAAGAGAGATAGGCATGAAGACCCAAAGAACAACAAGCTGCCCCAAGGAGAGGAGTAGGCTACAAAGGGACAACTCCCAGATTTAACAATAAGCACCTACAAAGCAAAAATAAAAAAAGATGCTGGAAGAAAAATAGATAGAGAAAGCCACCAGCACCGAGGTCAAGACATAGTCTTCAAGAAGCTCTCAAATTCCTCCAGCTGAGTCTGCATGGTCTTCACATTGTCTTTCAGCCTCTGAATATCCTGATCATCAACCTTCTGCTTCTTTGATCTAGTACGGGTACCAGGTCCCATCTGCTGGGTAGGTTCAGTGAGGTCAATGGTATCTTTGTTTCCTTCTAGCATTTTACTCAGAGTATTCAAGTTCTCCAGTGTAGACTTCATACCTGTGTTCACTAGACTAAGAAAATGTTTTAACATTTCCTCATTCCTGCTTGTCTTCTCTTGGATAGGTATCATAGCTATCTCGACTGCTTTTTTAATTTTATCATCCATATCAGAACCGTAATCAAACACACGGGCATTAGCATTATGAGAAAACTCCTTTCTAAAGATAGCCATAGTATCCTAGATCATAGAGTTCTTGTTTTCCAATTTGATACATCTATTCTTAAGCTCAACCAAATCACTCTGCACCCATTTGTCCAAATTATAACTGTAGATGGATTTATTTTTAGCAATCTCAAGGGGGGTCATGATGATAGTTCTTCTGACCTGCGAATCCATCATTCTGATTTCACTTTGAAGAGGTTGGGATTTTCTACCATGAAGAATTCTCTCACTATCTTATTCCTTGTTCTCCTTCTCAGAGCTGGGGGAATCGTGAGAATCCAGATTTTCCTCTCCCAAAACCCTAAAGTTGTTGTCCCTCGAGTTGTTTGCATTACTATCAAGAAGATTAGTATTAGGCTCTTTGTCATTATTGACAACATCCTCTACCTCAATCTCAGTATTCTCTTTTCCTTCAGTGATAATAATCTCCAGAGCAGGGTTAGGCTTTTCCCCAATTTTTAGATTTTCCTGACTTTCCTCAGGACTGTCCTTGACATTTTTGATTTCAGGATCCTCTGAATCCTTCACCTCAAGGGTCTGGGTAGTGGGATTAGGCACGACATTAGAATCCACCTGAGTATTCTTGACAACCTCGGTCTCAGTGTTCTGGGGAATAAGCTTCACATCGTCGGGCTCCGGGAGGATAGGGCTAGCTGAGGGCTCCAAGACATTCTTATCAGGAACATAGGCAATGACATCATGAGGGTCCTTATCATTCTTTGGCCCTTCCAGAGGCTTAGAGTAAGTCGGCTCAGAGGGTGAAATTGCTTTCTTAGGTTTAGGATTCTTTGACAAAGATCTGACATTCTTCCTTTTTTTAATCTGGGCAGGGATAGGGTCGGGAATGTAGTCTCTAGCATATTCAACAATTAGGCGAATAAGCCCGACATGGAGAATAGGGAAATTCTTCACTCTATAGTCAGTAATGCTTTGGTTAAGCGAACATAGGATAAAATAGGGAAAAGAAATGCAAATATCATGTTTGAAGTGATTAACTAGGGCAGAATGATAATTGTAGACCCTAGAGAATCTCCCCTCAAGAGTGAAGTATTCCATTATAACTTTGATGACAGAACCCCAAATTTTATCAATATTATCCATATCAACATAGTCTTTCTTACCTTTCACCAG
>MU226183.1:691939-703257 GCA_018584345.1 Thuja plicata | reverse complement strand
CTTTATTGAAAACCTAGTATGCTTTTCTCTTGCATCATCAAATGAACCAAAGAATAAAAAATTTTGAGAGCTAGGTGGATTCAGGGGGGGGGGTGTTTTCAAATATTTAATTCATATGTTCATTTGGTGTGGTGTAAAAGGATTTTGAATTAGTTGACTTTACCCTTTGTTTGGTTTAGACAAGGCTACAAAGACAAAATTTGTAAGGGTTTGGAGGAGTTTTATGTTGGACATATATTACTCATATTTTGAAGCATTTTGGATCAAATTTTGACCTTGCCATCATAGCTAGAAAGTACAATAAGCTTATGAATACCTATCAAATCATCAAAATTGAAATACTTTGACTTGGGCCTTTAGAAGAAATTTTTGACACCTTACAGAATAATCCTTAACATCTTTGATATTCCATTTTTGTGTGATTTGTGCTTGAATGGCAACAAATTTGTTTACTAAGTTTTTTTATTTACATTTTTCAAATATATGTTTTAGATTTCAAAAACAAGAAGAGATTTTATTTTATTTTATGGAGGTTTCATATAAGCATAGACCTCTTTAAGTGCTTTTAAGTGTTGGACAGATGGCGTGTCATAGTTATGGTCCCATTTCATACAAGGCACAATCTTTTGAAAGCTTGACATGCTTTAATAAGGGCTAGCTCCCAAATATATCCACAACCCTCTATGGTACTAGCCTACATGGTCCCAAACAACACACAAACCCCTCTATGAAAACTTGGTCATAAGTTGGAAGATCTACCATTTTAGCAAGTATTTGGAAATACTTAGTTGTGTAATTGTTAGCTCATCTTAGTTCCAAATTTGGCACAGACACAATATTTAGAAGTGTTTTTTGAAATACCTTCCAATTTGGCAAATTTTCCTATTCCAGAGACTTCTCTAACTTCATCTAACATTTGCTAAAATTGCCCAATTTTTTGGCAGATTTGCTAAATTTGGTGGAATACTATTACATTTGACAAAGTTCTAAAATTCATGTCATTTGAAATTATAATTGATTGTTGTTTAAAAAAAAGGAGAGGAATATTCCTTATATAAGCAATTACAAGATCTTTTCATAACATAAATGAATGAGAACTAAAGACAAGATATAAAGCTACTAAATACTGATTGACTAACTTAGATAACAGAAAGTTACTAAAAACTAACTAAACAACTTAAATGACCATTACAAGCTAAATATTACAATATTACTTTAATAACCTCCCTTAATGGTCATTCTACTAACTACCATGCAGAATGTGTTGGTCTTTTGGCTATGAATGCATAGAAGGCCAACTCCTCTTTTGAAAGCTCTGCAACATCAGTCTGTTGTTCAGATCTTCCCTGTTTGGATTTTTGATCAGCCAACCACTTTTTGTATATTTTTTGTACATGGTCAAGTGTACCACAAAATAACATGTGATAGATTTAAGATTCTATGAAGATCATCATGTTTGCTTTGTCCTTTCTATTGAGTGGACTTGTCTTTGCCTTTGCTTTTGTCCTTGACACTAAATGCTTGTTGTATTGTTGGTGCTATAAAAATGTTGTTTCCACCTAGCTTTCTGTAAGAGCTTGTTGCACAAATCATCAAACTTAAAATCAACATTGGTAGAGGTGATGTTGAGAGTTTCAATGACGTGCTTATTGTGGTAAAAAACTTGATGTTATTAACAAGGATCAAAAGATCCATATATACAAATGAATAGACGATGTTTCCTTAGGAAACGATCGCAAAGAATAGAAACATTCTATTCTAACAATAGAAGACTAAATATTAGAAAGATTCTAGTATTTACAATATATTTACAATAGATAATAGATAACCATTAATAGAATATAAATAGTAATTTAATATCCTCCCTTAATGGTTAATCTGTCCACTACACCAAGCTGTCCTCTGAATTTGGCAAACATGTCTGGACCAAGAGGCTTGGTGAGAATGTTTGCAGTCTGATCCGCTGTAGGAACATACTGCAAATTTATTGCCCCATCTTCAACCAATTGCCAAATGTAGCGACAGTGAATATCTACATGCTTGGTTCTTTCATGGAAGACTGGATTTCGTGCTAACTTGATAACGCCTTCATTATCAACAAACAAAGTGGTCAGGCCTACTGGTGACATCTGCATATCCCTAAGCATCCGACGAAGCCAAACAACTTCACATCCTACCTTAATTGTCCCTTTGTATTCGGCCTTTGTAGAGGAGAGAGAAACAACCTGCTGCTTCTTACTGGTCCATGTGACAACACCAGATTCCAAACTAAACACATCCAAAAGTTGACTTTTTATCGTCAACAGAGCCTACCCAACCTAAATCTGTGAATCCACTGAGTCTAGGATTAGGACTCCGAGAGTAGAGAATCCCATAATTAGGAGTGCCCTTCACATAACGAAGCACACGCTTAGCAGCCATCCAATGATCATCCTTGGGAGTTGTCATAAACCGTGAAATGCAGCTAACGACGAAGCTGATATCAGGTCTAGTGGTAGAGAGATAGATGAGACTGCCTACTAGTTGCCTGTATGTAGTATCATCAACTAGAGCAGAATCAAACTTGGCTGATAACTTTAGACCTTTCTCCATAGGTGTAGATGTAGGCTTGCAATCCTGCATACAAAACTTGTCTAATAGAGCCCTGGCATATTTGGACTGAGAAATGAATATACCAGAAGACTGCTTCCAAACCTCAACACCGAGGCAATAATGCATGATGCAAGGTCAGTCATATCAAAAGGCTGACATAAACTCTGTTTGATTCTGTGAATCAAAGATGTCAAATTTCTAGTGATGATCAGATCATCCACATAAATGACCAGAAGGATGATGTAACTGTCAGTAGTCTTGATGTACAAATTCGAGTCTGAAGAACTCCTCTGGAAGCCTTGATCACTGAGGTACTTATCAATTTTCACGTACCATGACCTAGGGGTCTGCTTCAAGCCATAGAGAGCTTTCACCAGTCTGAGAACCTGGTGTTCCTTACCAGCAACCTTGAAACTAGGAGGCTGCGTCATGTAGACCTCTTCCTGTAGGTCACCATTCAGGAAAACACTCTTGATGTCCATCTGACAGACTTGCCAGCCAAACTGAGCTGTCATGGCTAGAACTAATTTGATAGTGCTCATTTTTTCTGTAGGAGCAAAAGTCTCCTCATATTCAATGCCCTAACGCTGAGAGAAGCCCTTCGCAACTAAATGAGATTTGTACTTATCCATAGTACCATCAAACTTGTACTTAATTTTGTAGACCCATTTGCAGCCAATGGGTTTCTTCCCTGGTGGAAGATTAGAAAGGACCCAGGTGTGATTCTTCAGTAGGCTCTGGTGTTCAAAATTCATGGCCTATTCCCACTCTGGAATTCCTTTAGCCTCTGAGTATGTCTGAGGTTCAAATACACTATGAATGTTGGCCATGAGAGAAATATTTACAGTTTATGTAGGTTTTCTCTTCTTTCAAGCAGTTCTCCTCTCGATGAGCTCATCACCCGAAAATTAGCAAGTGTCCTAGCCCACCATTTAGGCCAGAGAGGAGGACCAACATTATTATTAGGCAATGCTCTATGATCAGGTTCCTCATCAGAAGAATTTGGATCAAAATTAGGAGAAGCATCTGCATATCTAAGTGAACCTGGAGGAGAGGCCGGAGGTGTTTGTACAGGAATGATCAGTAGTACTGGAGCTACTTGAGTTGCTGGAGCCCTCCCAGGAGATGTACCTAATGGAAGGCAAACTCCCAAATCATGAACCTTCATAGGCTAGTTTTTTGAATCAGGAACAGGAGAGACAGACATGAACGATCCTCGTTGCTCATCAAAGACTACATCATGACTATACAGGAGACAAGAGGTCTCAATGTCGATCAAGCGGTAGGCTTTGTGAAGACCATTGTATCCAGCAAGCATGAGTTTCTGGCTCTTGGCATCCAACTTGGTGCAAGACACATTAGGGATCCAAACATAGGCAAGAGAGCCAAAAACCTTCAGATGATTGATTCTGGGTATGCGACCTGACTAGGCCTCTTCCAGAGTCTTGCCTTTGACCGCCACAGTGGGTGACCGATTCAAGAGGTAGACTACAGTGTTAACTGCTTCTGCCCAAAATTTCTTCGGAACATGTCTGTGCTCAAGCATAGACCTAGCCATCTTGGTGATTGTTATGTTCTGACGATCAACTACACTTTTCTGTTGTGGTGTGTGGGATGTGGTTAATTGGCGCTTGATGCCACGAAGATCATAGAAGCTAGAGAATTCAGTAGAACAAAATTCCCCCCCATTATCTGTCCTAAGAGCAATAATAGATTTCCCAGACTCTTTTTCAACTAGAGGTTTAAACTTTTGAAATACAACAAATGCTTCTAATTTCTTTTTAAGAAAATAGACCCACATTTTTCTACTGAAATCATCAACAAACAACAGAAAATACTTGGACTCAAGAATAGAAGGAGTGGCCATAGGGCCGCAGATATCGACATGAACAAGCTGAAGTACATGAGAAGCCCGCCATGAATAGCCAACATGAAAAGGTGTGCGATGTTGCTTCCTAGCCTGGCATGCATCACAAACTCCAAGCTACTGAGTCTGAATCTCTGGCAATCCGAGGACAAGCTCGTCCCGAGCAAGTTGAGAGAGATAGCGCACATTTAAGTGCGCATAACGCTAATGCCAAAGTGAACTGATAGAAGACTGCCGAGCAGCCATAGTAAGGTCCTGAAAAGTACTAGAATCTGCAAGCCTGAAAAGACCATGATCCTCAAGACCAACTGCAACAACAAACCGAGTCTCCCTATCAGTGATGGTGTTGAAGGTGATATCCAACTGTGGAGAGTGTCGCAACATCTGACTGACTGATAGTAGATTGAGTTCCATCCCTGGAACGTGGTACACATCGAGGAAAATGAGATTTCTCCTAGCAGACTGAATCTGAATGTTTCTTTTGCCGACAACAGTGTACTCTTCCCCTCCAAAAATAACTGGATCGGAATAAGGCAGGTAGTCAGTGAACCAATCTTTATGATGGGTGAAATGACGAGAGGCACTGAATCAATGTACTAGGCAGACGATTTGACATGATTTGCTAGTCATTTAGCCATGAATGCGTAAAAAGGTAGATTTTGTCTGCTTAGTGTGCTATGTGCTATTCGCTTTGGGCTGCGAACCAGATTGCTTAGTTTGTGCAGCTAAGCGCTTCCGACATTCAACCTTCATGTGGCCATACTTGTGGCAGTAATTGCATTGAATGTTCTTTTTCTTGGAGCCTTCTGATGCCGGAGCAGAGGGTTTCTATTGAGAAGACTGCTGAGAATGAAACTTGCCTTTATCCTTCTGAAAAGATTTAGTAGCAAAGGCTTGCTCGGTGGAGGTGGAGGTGGAGGTGGAACTTCTACCGAACAGTTGTTTCCATCAATCTTGTTGAAGCAAAAGTGTGCAGAGATCGGTGAGCTTCAGATCAACACCAGTAGAAGTGATGTTGAGTCTTGACAAAATCCTCGTAGGACCTGGGTAAACTCTTGAGGGTGATTACCACAATGTCCTCTTCCTCCATCTTGCATCCAATGGCAAGCAATTGATCACGGATGTCCTGAATCCGATTCAGGTGATCCTGGAGCGATTTTCGCTCATCCATGATAATAGAAAACAAAGTGTTCTTGAGAAAGAAAGCCCTGCTTTTATCTGAAGTCTCATGTAGGGTTTTGAGATGCTCCCATATCTCGGCAGTTGTTTTTTCGGACGGAATCTGAGGGAACTGATCATCAGCCACTGATAATCAGAGAAACATGATTGCTTCCCGATTCTGCTGGTCATAGGTAACCTGATCAGGACCAACTATAGTCAGACGCTTAGTAGTACCTAGAACCACCTGATCGCTGTCGCGATATTTGAAGATGGTTAGCATCCTATGCTTCCACGTGCTGTAATTTCAACCATTAAACTTTTGATTTCCCTCGAGCAGAAAACTGGTGAGTAATGCCATGACACAAATTTTAATGAAAAATGTGAAGAATTGAGAAGGAACGTACTTCGAGGCAAAATGTTGGATGACCCAAAAAAAAGAAGTGGTACCTAGAGAAGAGCTCGAAAAACCCAAAAGGAATATGCTGTCAGATTCTAGATCTGTTGGCTCAAAAATTGAGGCACCCAAAAAAACGGACGACAACCTAGTTGAGCTCTCGAAAAACCCACGAAGAATTCTGAGATTGAAAAAAAATTTCAGGCCCAAAAATTAGGGTTTTCGAACAAAACCCTAGGTTGCAGCTAGAAGCTTAAAAAAATGGTGATTTTGTAGAAGTTTGGGAAAATGACCGCCGTTTTTAGAAAAAAACAACCGTAATGGAGGTCGAAATGGTGGCTGGAAACTTCCATGGGCGAACAGACTGTCGAATGGTGCTGAATAAAAATGCGAAGAGCATTGAGCAGAGCCTACGCGCATGACAAAAGAACAGCCACCACAGGAGGAAAAATGACCATAGATTCCTTCACCACGGAGGAAAAACAAAACAGAAAACGACCACGGATAATAATGGAATGGCTCACGAAATCATGTAGACTCACGAAATCGCGCAGACAGTAGGAGGCCGCAATCAGTAAAAGGTCGTGATCGCAAAATGCAGATTGTGATTTCCTTAGAAAAAAAATGCCATGAAAAGCCCTAGACAATAGATTTTACAAATTTCTCAAAGAGAAATTTCAAGATCACAAAATAATTTCAAAAATTCAAGTGTAGATAATTTCGAACTGAAATTATGAATTTTCAAAAAAATTTAAATATTTTTCTCTGATACCATATTGTGGTAAAAAACTTGATGTTATTAACAAGGATCGAAAGATCCATATATTATAATGAATAGACGATGTTTCCTTAGGAAACGATCGCAAAGAATAGAAACATTCTATTCTAACTACAAAAGACTAAATATTAGAAAGATTCTAATATTTACAATATATTTACAACAGATAATAGATAACCATTAATAGAATATAAATAATAATTTAATAGTGCTCATAGGATCATGGTAAGCTTTTCAATGTGATAACCACCATATCCTCTTCTTCCATCTTGAGACTGATGACCTCCAACTGATCGTGAATACCTTTGATCTTCGTGAGGCGACCTTGCAAAGAAATCTTGTCATTCATTATAATCGAGAACAACATATTTTTAAGGAAGAAAGCTCTGCCTTTATCTGACATCTCGTGCAGATCCTTTAGGTGACTCCAAATCTCTATAGTAGTCTTGCCAGACAACACTTCTGGGAGCATCTTATTAGTGATGGATAACTTAAGTAAGATAACCGATTCCCGATTATGCTCATCAAACTTGCCCTAGTCTTTACCAGTAGCTGTGGGATGAGTAGATTTACCAATAACAAGTTGATCAAGATATTGGTACTCAAAAAAGGTGAGCATCCTTTGCTTCCAAGCATTGTAGTTTTTTCCATTGAACCCCTAAGTGCCTTCCAAGATGATATTGGCTATGCTCCACGGGGACGCGTCCCCTGTCCTTTTTGACCCGTTCCCATACCGGGGACGGATTTTGGCAGTCCCCCAAGCCGTCCCATTTAGTCCAAAAAAAGGGGACCGTCTTAGAAACTTTTCAAAAAAAGAAACGGCATGGGGGGATGGAAATCACTATTGGGGACGGCATTGCCATCCCTCGTCCGCCCCCGCTATTGATTGTTGTCCCCTATTTCCCAGCACTTAGGAAGATGACAAAATATGAAAAAAAAAAACAATAATTTTAAATATTAGCTGGCCGCACGGGCTCCACATGGACTCTAAAACATAATAAAATATTTTAAACCCTATTATGTCCATTAAAACACTAACTCTTCTTCTCATTTTCAGTTTTACCATACTTGCTAAGAGGAAGAAAAAGACATAGAGCAGCAGCAAGAGTGAGGAAAGATTGCATTTTCGAGTCGCAAGAGGAGGTTTTGCCATCATATTTTCTTCATTCCATGTATGTCTTTCATTTTCCTTTTGTCTATTTCAACTTTGTTGCCATTTGTTTCCATTTTTCATTTTTTTTCCATCTCATAGGCAAGGCATTTTGAATGAAACATTGAAATATCTTTTTATTTTTATTTTTTATAACTTGTAGCACTATATTACATTGCAAAATCTGAAAACATGAGCAGTAGTGAGAGTGAGGAAAGTAGTGGTAGTCATAGCATGGATGTTGCTATACAAGAAACTCAAACATCACAAAGAAAAAGACATAGCTCTAGGGCAGCCATAGGGGGGTCGTCATTTTCAAGTGATGTGGATCTTCATGTAGAAGATGCAACCTCTAATCCATTTGAGTGCCCTTCCCAAATCCTCAAAACATATGCCAAAGGCCCATTCAACCCTAAAAAACCTCTCCTACAATTTGCCACAAGAGTAGACAAGAATAAGAAAAAAAAAGGGGGGGTAGTAGGGAATGACAGTGCCATATTTGCCACAGACATTATTTTGGGAGCTATACAAGAGTGAATTGCCATCTTTTATGGATAGGTGGGCAAGGGGTCAAAGGTTGCAAAAAAATAACACAAGTAGAAAATCTTGAGGCAATTAGATTGCACATGGAGGGAGAGGCATTGAAAACAAGGATTCCAATAGAGAATGTGCAAGCTAATATGCCTATGAGTAGCACAACCACACCCATTCTCACTTCCATTCACACTGCTAGTAAAGGAAAGGGAAAGAAGACCAAACGAGAAACAAATTTTGCTAATTTATTTAACATACAAGAAAAAGAGAAGGCTGAAGAATCTATTGGTAGGTTTCTTTTTTCTCATGGTATACCATTGTGTCACATTCCTCATATTATAAACAAATGTGCAAAGATATCTATGTTGTTGGTTCTTCATTTGTACCACTTGGAGAGACAAAACTATGCACCACTGTTCTTGATAAAGAGTATTCAAAAGTAAGCATTTTGATGGAGGATATGAGACATACATGGATGAGTGATGGATTCTCCATCATCATGGATGGGTGGACCGATATCAAACATTGGCCACTCATCAATCTTATTGTCACTAGCACAATGGGTTCTTATTTTCTTAAAGCTATAGATTGTTCAGGGAAAAGGAAGGATGCATTCTTCCAATTTCAGATTTTGAAAGATGCTATAGAAGAGGTTGGACTTCAAATGTTGTGCAAGTAGTCACTGATTCAGCTTAGGTGTGTAAGTCAGCTAAATTTATGGTGGAGAGTAATTATAGGCACATTTGTTGGACCCCATGTTGTGTACATGCATTGAACAACACTTTTAAGGACATTGGAAAAATTGATTGGATAAAGGCTATGGTGCCTGAGGCTAGAGATGTGCAAATGTTTATTTGCAATTATCACACCTCTTGCATTATTTAGGACATTTTCCAAGAAAGAATTCCTCAAGCCCATGTAGACTAGATATGCTAGCTACTTTATTTTGTTGGAGAGGATGCTTGAGGTCCAAGAGGGCTTAAAATCCATGGTGGTTAATGCAGAGTGGAATAGATGGCATGAATCAAGCACACCAGATGGAAGAAGTGTGAAACAAAAGGTCCTTAATGATAATTCGTGGTCTACATTGAGGTAAGAAACTTAGATAAATGTTATTGCTGATTTAGTTAAATTATTTATGATTTTAACATTTGCCGATTTTATTATTTAAGAATTAAGAATTTTAAAATTTATGATGCTTTTAACTTGTAACTTGCTTGCGTTTGCAGATAAATTTTTGCTCCTTCATTGACCCTATTGTGCGGGTCATTAGATATGCTGACATTGACTCTCCTAGCCTTGGAGAGATTTATGAGACCTTTGATAGTATGCTTGGGAAGATCAAGCAAGTTATTCATGCCAAGGACCCTACTTTGGGGTTTTATGAGGAGCATCTTAAGCCCATTGTGATGCAATAGTGGAACATTATGAACACCCCGCTTCATATGGCAGCCTATGCTATCAATCCTAAATGGTATGCACCAAGACCTGGGAGAGTGGCTCCATCTAGGGATGAGGAAGTGAGTCTCAAACCTAAAATCTCAAGTTTTCAATTTAAATGTGAAATAGCAAGATGCTAAGTAGATCTCTTGAATCTTCAATGTTCATTAGTCATTATTTGACATTTTGTTAATTTAATATGTTTTTTATTCGTTCAACCCAGGTGAAGGAGGGCTTCTTCAAGGCCCTTGTAAAAATGTACAATAGTGATGATGTTGGTAGACTTCGGGAACAGTGGATTGACTTTGCCAATCTTCGTGGTCCAACCTTTAGTAGACCAAAGGCGAAGACGGATAGAGCTACATTAACTCAAAGGGACATGTTGATGTGAGTTTTATTCCACCGCAACATGTAGAATCAAATACTCAATGTTTCAAAGTGAAACACAAATTATTCAATCCTCTCTTGATATAAGGTCATCTCTCATGCTAAGCTTGCAAAGTAAGATCATGAAATGACTTCAAGGTTCTTTTTATTGTGGACATTCACTTGGTTGAAATAATGTGATTTGTTGGTAATCACTTAGGGGACTTATGTTTTTTATTTAATGGTCATCAACTCCTTGCACTTCTAAAGATTTAGCTTCACAATGTGCAATGGAAATGTGGTTTGATTTTCCAACTTTCCACTTCAAATTAAACTTAAACTTAACTTCTATTGCTACTTCTACTTCTAACTACAAATGAAAGGAGTCATGGATGGACTTGGACTCTACTAGATGTAATCTCGTCAGTGTCTCCACCCATCTAGTGCAAGCTTCTAAGGAATACTCAAATGGTTTTCAAATCAATATCTCCTCTTCAATCCTATCAAATGGATGCAAACTAAAGATTCAATACCAATTGATGTTAAGTGCTTTCAATCATCGGCTTACCACGCAAGGCACACTTACAATCTGCAAGAGGTTAGTGGCCCAGATTTGTTCGAGTCAAGCAAGTAAAAATCCACAATTCTTTCATCCGACTAAACTACTTCTAAACAACATGAAATGAAATCCTAAGCTAAGTGAGGAAATATGGATCACCATGCAATAATGCAAACTTGATCAAAACAATTCACCATGCAAAACACAACAATGAAAAGTAGAGCAAATTTGGCATTATATTAGCAACAATTCCCCAACAAGTCTTGCTTTACAAATGAGAGGGGTGGGGGTTTATATAAGAGCCCCAATTACAATGAATGGCCAGGATTGATTTGTAAAATTCTAATTTGATCACAATAGAAGATACCATCTATTATGATCTGTTTCAGCCATCACACGATGTCTATCACAATAGAAGGTCAATGGTCTGTTTAAGGAACTGAATCCACCATGCAAGAAATCATCTATTGTGATCTG
>MU226183.1:641403-682364 GCA_018584345.1 Thuja plicata | reverse complement strand
GAAGTGTTGATGTTTTGTAGCTTCTGTCGGATAAATCCTATGAGACTATTGAATATATATATATATATATATATATATATATATATATAGTATTAGGAGAAATTAATATAATAATGATTCAGAGATATTACATGTGTGTGTGCATATATATATTTATGTAGTTACATAATCAATTGTCATTATATTAATCTCATAATAATGAATAGACATGTCCCATGAAGGGACATGTCTCTCCTATCCTCATTCTCAATATAAATGAAAGAGAGATGCTGCATTTGGAAAATACACACAACATAGAGTGCTATTACATTTGCAGCTATCCTAAAACTTAACATGAGTGAATGAAACATTGGTCTTGTTACAACTCCGGAGGCACATTCAGGGGCTGTATTATTGAATTGGTTAACTTGATGTATGAGTGAGAAACATTGGTCTTGTTACAGTTGGAGGCATATTCAGGGGCTGAATTAATAAATTGGTTAAATTATGAACAGTGTTCTACAATTTGTTTTCGGACATAATAGGTGGCTTTTGTAGGCTACTTGGATTCTTGTCTCATTGTACTATGTTTTAATTTGCATATGTAAAAAACAATTAAATATTCAAGTGGTGTCCATGTCAATTGGATAGCAAAGCATAAAACAACTCCTTATCCTAAGTTTGGTGTGGCAGCTCTTTCGGGATGCCTAAGCTGGGATTTTATACCTTTTGCAATGTGTTTTTTATATGGAGATGACTTTGGATGTCCAAAGAGTCATTTTTGAGAATAACTCTTGGTTGGAAAAGCAGGGTGGATTGAACAAAGGTTTTGAGGCTGTCTTTTTGAAAAAACAGAGTTGCTTCTTAATAGGTTGCATGTGCATGCAGGAAGATTAAATTATTGTAATCAATTATTTTTGATTGAGCAATAAAATCTTAGCCCATTTGCTGGTGGGTTTATTTCTCCTCCACGTATATTCTGTTGTTTGTGATTTGTTCATATCTGTTTGCATTATTGAATTTCTACAAGTTAAAGAATTCTGTTTTGTTTTGATTGCATTTGCATGCAACTTTAATTTCAGATTTAAAACACATATTCAAGATTTCTTAGTAGTTGAAATAATCACAATATTTCCAGCAATGACAAGGGGCTTTTGTAGGCTACTTGGATTCTTGTCTCGTTGTACTCTGTTTTAATCAATAAAATATCTATCCCTTAGATGAGAAACTCGGAAGTTGAAAGTATATTTTACTAATACTAGAGCTGAAATTGTGTGAATATATATTTTTTGGTTTCTCAAATGACAACTGCTAATTCAGTACCTATGGTGAGGTAGGGTGGCATGTGGTGTACTGGGATTCTGTCTCTCAAGCAGGGAGACGATGAGAATGAGTGGTATGCGATGATGAACTTTCTTATGCTTGAGAAGTAAAACAGAAGCACTTAAAAATTGAATAGCTTATATAGCTCGTTGAGTTTGTGAATCAAACAAGGAAGTTATGTTCTGGATATTGTACGACATCAATGATATACTGCACATAGATTATAGTAACAAGATTGAATGTGGAATCTTAACTAAGAAGAAAAGAAAGGGAAAAAAACTATTTGGATAAAAAAAAATTACAACTTTTTTGTGCTCCAACCAATTTTAGGGGAAGGTAAGCAGAAATATAATAGTCTATGCTAGGATCTATAGGAAAATCGACATTTTCCAAATACTTGATTGATATAACAAGGTAGGGTTTAGCTACCTGAAAATACATATTGTTCCCGAGAACAAGTTGGGAGATGAATTTTCGATCAGTTGTGCTGGCAGCCACAGTGAGAGTCCAGGGATTATAGTTGCGAATATTTTGTAGACTAGGTCCAGAGTTTCCTGCAGAAGCTGATACTAAAATCCCCTTTTTCATGGCATGAAATGATCCAATTGCAATTGCATCTTCAAAATATTCTAGGTGTACGATTTCATTTCCAATTGAGACAGAAATGATATCCACTCCGTCATGGATGGCATCATCAAATGCAGCAAGAATATCTACATCCTCACATTGTGCGTCGGGTGCCCAACAAACCTTATACATTGCAATCCTTGCACCAGGCATTCCTCCACGGGCATCTCCTTCCGCCACACCAAGAAGGCTTGCATTTTTCACAACATTCCCAGCTGCTGTGGATGATGTGTGTGATCCATGACCATGACCATCTCTTGGCGACAAGAAATCTTTAGCTGGATCACCGTCCAACCCTTTGTTGTAGAAGCTTGCTCCAATAATTTTTCTGCCAAATTAACATTGTTTAGAGAAACAGTATAGTAGTTTCAAATTTTAAGCAAATAACTAATGCTATATGTTATTTCTGTACAAATCTGAATTTGAGTAAAGGAAGTTTGGAATTTTGGCAACCAAATAACTAATGCTATATGTTGTTTCTGTACAAATCTGAATTTGAGTAAAGGAAGTTTGGAATTTTGGCAACCTCGCCAACTAAGTAACTTATTGATGACCCCCCAAATCTAAGGAATTGGCTACATAGCAAACTAAAACGTCAGTCATATAAAGACAATTTTTTTTAAAAAAAGACTAAGTTTCCCCCTTGATAAGATATATGTTTTAGTTTTCTGTTTAGACGTTGCCCAAATAGGTCTCCAAACAGATAGGTCTCCAAACAGATGGAATAATTGTGAAAATATTTAATAGTTTACACTCTATACTCCATCTTGAAGATTTTAGCCTATAAGACCTACTTGAGGTGGATTTTTTTACGTCTTATATCGATTCTCAATATTATGATTCAAATTTATATATATCAAGTTAAATTTTATAAACTAAACTTCAACCAAGTTCTTGTAGTAAAAAAACCTTCCCAATACAGCTTTACCATGAGGTAAATAGACTTATCCTTTGTGGGGGTAGGGATTGGAATTATCAATAGCAGTAGAAAGCTTAGATGGTTGCTAATTTTGGAGTTGTGATATGTATATAGGCTAAATAGATACTAGTTTCAAAATCTAAATTGAAGTTTTATGATACAAGAACTTGACTAATTTGTGACTGCATACTTTTGCATAAGTCTTCCTACAATTATTGATTATGATTTATATAAATAGTGGTGAACTATAATGCTAGTATTAGTAGGGTTTGTATAAAAAATAGGTTGCAACATGAGTTTAATGGTGAACATTGAGATAAAAGAGTTATATTGACCTCTTAAATTCTATGTTGGATCATCTCTCTATCATTTCAAGTGGTTCAAACTTTGCATCTCATAGTTCTTATATACTAGATATAGTTGAAAATTGAGGCTTGGAAACAAAGGTGATAAGAATTCAAAGCCAAGGAGACATACATTGTGACATATATGTCAAGTTAGAACTTGCAGTACTTATTTCTTTCACAATTGACTTGATTTCGAGTTTTTATTATTTAGTTTTTTATTAGCTAAGCGAGCTTTTGAAATGTCCTAGAACTTCGTACATTAAGAAGGATAGTACATGAAGCACAACAGGAGAACAAGGAAAAACCAAAAGAAAACACAATAAGATAATGAAAGACAAAACCCACACAACCTTACAAAAAACCATCCAAAGTCAGGATGGTTTAAAAAAATATTCTAGATATTTTTGGTTAACCTAAATACCAAGATCCTTCTCCCCCGAACTCGGTTTCTTGTAACAAGGATGATCCAAAGAAACTCCTTTTATTGTTTTTAATTTCTTAATCTCTTGTACATTCTCTTTATTACGATTTACTTTATTTTGAAAGACTTTAAGCATTCTTTCTATTACACTTTATAATAATTTCAATTTCTAATGAAACAAGCAACTCCTCTTTAATCCTCCTAATAATTAAGACCCCCTACATAGTGTGTTACTTGTTTACACACCATCTTGTTAGATGTTTGGTAAAATTGTATATTTGTAAATCGTTAACTTATAATCTAAAAGAGATGAACTTAACTTCAAAGTCAAAAAAATAAATAAATAAATCTCTAAGCCTACTTATATTAGACTTTTTGCTATGCAATCAAAAGTTCAAGGATAATAAAATTAGAAGAACTGACTTGTTGCAAGCCTTAAAATCTGATGTGATTTGACATTTTCCTTTCCATTTGGATGGAACTAGGCCAAATCCAGTGTCAGAGAAACTTTCTGACTCCGGCCATATTCCTACAAAACATCCACCATTTGAAAGCTGCTTAGCATAATACATACCCAAAAATATAAACATAATAACCTTTTATTGTTTGTATTTCTTATATCTATTGAACTTGTTTTAATATTATACATGTACAAATATAAAATGGATAGAACACAGTGATTTCCATATTATCTAATAATTAAAAAAATTAATATATCAACATACCTGTGTCTAGAACTGCAACTATAACGTCACTTTCATAGGACAAATTTCTCTTGACATTTTGTGGGAAGCCTAAGAAATCCCACGATCTTGTTGTAAAAAGAGTATTTGCTTTGTTTTCAAACACAGAGAGAACCCCCTCGATGCCTACATTTGATTAAAAATAATTTCATCAAGTGTGATAATAGAATGTATACACGTTGATATATATATGCGGTGTAGAAAAAAATTCACCCAAAACTTTTTTGTCAAACCATCTAAATTTAATGTAGAAAAATATTAAATCCCCGTTGAACAAATAAAATATAAAGATAAAAGTTTTGTCTTATGAGTATTTTTAATAGACTCTTCAATGGGATCAGGGATTTTTTCTTGCTTGTCTAATATAAAACAAGTTGAAATAAATGTTATATTTCAAAGTTACATAATAACCAAGCTAAATGTAGACACAACAATATCTATGATTGCAAGTTGTATACTAAAAAAAGATAAAAGAACACATACACAACTACAAACTTATATAATAGCACATTATAACATACAACACAAATTAAATATTCTTGAAAAAATGTACAAACACAAAAGATTTGATTTATATCATAACATGGGAGCTTCATATATTTGAACCCTGCATATACATAAACACATTAATATGGAAAAAGATTCCTATTTTGGTTCTTTATGATTCAAAAATAATTATTTGGATGACACAAGTTTTTCTTATCATCTGAGAGCTATTTTTCATGGTGTAAAGTTATGTGATATTCTACTGGGATTCTTTGTGTAGTCTTTGAGTCAAACTCATCGACCCTTATTCCATAAGCAATGGTTCTTATGAACCCATATTTCACAATAAATGGTTCACAAGAATATAGATCTCATGATGCTTAACCCTTGTGTATCACCTAGATGCAATGAGTGCTAAGTGGCTCATTCATGTGCATTCACCCTTGTGGTCAATACTTGATACAATGAGTGCTAAGTGGACCACTCATACTTATGAGATATAGGTTCTTGTGAACCACTACCAATGAAATGTAATCAAATGAGTTTGAATCAAATACTATGTAGTTGAATCTTAATAAAATCACTACATAGCTTGTATCCTTTACCTCACAGAAAATGTAAAAAGTTATAAATAATCGGTATTAATATTACCTAATATAGCTTTTACACACAATTGTTAATACTATACAAATGCTAGATTAATTTCCATGATGAGTGACACATCATTCAACCCACATTTTCAATATTTAGAACCTTTTGGTTTAGAGTCACATTGTAAATTTACTCAACTAAGCTTAAGCAAGTCAAACCCCATGATCTAGGCAATATAGGAATCTAATTGGCCTTCCCATTTAGTGAAATACATTTGTATACCTTGGATCGTGTATGCTCAATTTTCTATCTAGTGTTCATTCAATTCATTCTCATTTCTTTGGAATTGTTTGGTCTAGTTATTGTTTTCCTTGTCACGTTGTTCATCATATGTCCTTACATAGATTGAATACAAGTCCACAACATTAAAATTAGGATTAAAACCCAAATCCTTTGTGAGGTGTTGCATAAACATTGCCACTTATCCTCTTCATAGTTCTACAAGGCCCATTTTTCTTAGGCTTTAATTTGTTCTAAAAACCAATGTAGTAGTGAATGCCTTAAGTAGTAAAAATCATTTTTTTCCATATTTCTCATTTCTTCATATCTAACCAACCAATTGCTCATTATACCTCGAAAAAGTATGCTTACTACTTAAGGAATTCACTACTACATTGGTTTTGTCACTCCAATATTTCCCAACAAATATATATGCTTTCAAAAACTTTGCTTGGCATGTTTATGGAAAATTTTGGCCTAAGTTTCATGTACTTCAAGGTTTGATTGTGAGTCATCAAAATCAGCTCCCTATATAGAAGGTAATTCTTTTTATATTTTGATGCTTGTAAAATAATATAGGATCCCTTATCATGAGTAGTTTCTCTTTCTAGAATCATTCAATTTCTCATTGGAAAAGACCCCAAGTTTACCTTAGTGGATTGACATTTATTTGAAAGATACACTTGAAGCATTGGTAAATCAATATTTAGAGGTTTGGTGACCCTCCAAAGTTATTCAAAATTTATGTTAGTTATATTTTTCTAGATAAATAATTTCCCTCTTGTGCAATTAGTCCAAGATGCACTTATACCCCCAAGATTTTTAATGAACCTCCTATAAATGTTCACGATCCCATGAAGCTCCACACCTTTTTTGTGGAATTATGCTCAATCTACAAACTGAAATATTCCCCATCATAGTTTGTGGGAAAAATGTGATTCATGATGAAATTCTAATGCTCATCAAAATTTGATCCATATTTTAAATTGCCTTTTACCTTCTCTCTCATGGTGTCATTAGTTGGTTTTAATATCTCGAAAGCCTCTCACAAAAGGAAAAATTGATCTTTTTCTTTTTCTATTACATGTTTTCTAACACTAGAATGAATGGTAGTTTATGGATGTGGAGTGAGCATTCCCCGTCTTAAGCTATAGTTTACTTCTTTCAAACTTATAACTGAATCTCTCAATATTATCCTTGTTTGTGTGATGTTTCTTAATCCCCACCTCCATTTATAGGAAGATTCTTTCTTTGAGGATGTTGGCAATGCTATTGGTCAATTTTTGAATGCGGATTAAATCATGTACAACATCAACCACTCTACATTTACTAATATTTTGGTGGAGGATGATGTCTTTATGGTTGAGGATAGTTGGTGGGCTCAATTACTTGAATATGAGAGCCTATGAGACATCTTTCTTAAATAATAGTCCTTGGTCTTGGTACAAGATTGTGGGCTTATCTACATGGTGGTGGAATGTCATTCCATTCATTTTATTATGGATGGTTTTTTTTTTTTTTACTCTTTGGTTGAAGAATCATCTTGTCTTGCCCCTAGTTCTAGATTGTGATGCGATCTTTCACGTTCCTCTAAAGTGTCTTCCCTAGGACTCTAGTCCAACTTAGGTGATTTCATTGTTCCCTATCAACACTTCTCATTTGGAATTGATTTAGACATCTTTTTTGTCTAATCCCATTACTATTTTTTTTTTTGTATTGTGGTATTCTTGCTCCTACTTTCTTTAAAGATTTCATGTAGCTTGGGAAATATTTTATTAGACATTTCTCTTCATTATACAAGGTGACTATGATTCAGGTGTTAGTTGAGGATTCCAATTCTCTATAATTAGAAGATTTAGATAATGTTCCTCCTTGGATTATTATTCAAAGAAGGAAGAGATTTATTCCTTAATATATTTGAAAATATCATGTTCAAGTTAAGGTTGTGTTGATTGCAAGGACATGGTGAAACATAGTGTAGGTCGTTGTTGGTTTTTCTCCATTGGCAACTTGGTTACAACTATATTGTTGAATTACTACCTTTAGTTCTCCTTATCTTTCTTAGTGTGAAACAATTTGGCACCCTTTCTTCTTCACACTCATTCCCTATCATGGTTTGTGGACAATATGTGATTGACAATGAAATTCTATTGCTCATGAAAATTTGATCTATAGATTTAATCACTTATGCCCTTCTCTCTCATGGTTTGTAAGCCACTTTTAATGTTTGGGAAGCCTCTCATTGAAGGTACAATTGAGATTTTTCTTTGTTCTAGGAGTTTTCTATTGAAGATTTTCAACACCAGAATGGATGGTAGCTTATGGATGTAGAGTCAACATTCCTTGTCCTAAACTATGATTTATTTATTTCAACCTTATCATCTAATCTCTCATTATTATCATTGTTTGTGTGATGTTTCTTAATCCTCACCCCCATTTATAAGAATATTTTTGGTTTGAGGGTTTTGGCAATGTTATTGGTCAATTTATGAAGGTGGATTCAATCATGTCCAACATCAACCACTTTACCTTTACCCATATTTTGGAGGAGGACATTGTCTTTATGGTTGAGGATAGATGGTGGGTACAATTGCTTGACTATGAGAGCCTACAAGACATCTCGGTTAAATTGTAGTCCTTGTTCTTGGTGCAAGATTGTGTTCTTAGCTACATGGTAGTGGAATGCCCTTCCAATCATTTGATTATGAATGGTTTTGCTATTTTTAATTCTTTGGTTAGTGAATCTTCCTGTCTTGCAACCCAAATTCTAGATCACTATATGATCTTGCACACTCCTATGAGGTGCCTTCTGCTAAAAATAGTACAACTTAGGTGATTTCATCATTCCTAATGTAGAGTGAGCAACTAGAAGAATGACACAACCCAACTTAATGATCCTTGCACTCTTTTGACTCAATTTCTAAGCCAATCTCCAATTGAGATTCTCAATTCACCTATACCATGGACAGTCATGAAATTCACACTTCTAGTGAGTAATAAGAGTTCTTCCTCCTTAGGATGTCTTACCTTGGTCTTCTAAACAAGTTTGAACTCTTCATTCAAAGGTTGGAGTCATAAAACACAAAACTGTCCTAAAGGCTAGTAGCTCTAAGAACTCGGTTTGTCAAGGACAACTCCAAAATTCTCCACATAACCCATTAAACTATTTATGGTTTTAGATACCCTTTTTTGGTCTTAGACAAACTCCAAGAGATTAGGTCTTGGCTCTGCTCCTGCACCTCCAAACACTCACTAATGGACACAAACCTAATATGCCTGATTAGGATTGGTTTCCAAAGCAAGTCCTTAGAAATGGGTCCACACAACCAATACAAAGGCTTGGATGTGTTCTTCTAACCCAAACTACACTATTTCCACCATTCAATTGGTTCTAGTCACTCCCTGGTATGACTGCCTCATCAATTCCTCTTACTTCTAGACTAAACACATGGGCTTGTTTAGCCTAGGGCTTCGTGGAAAAACTACCAAACCATGCTCCCTGATCTTGACCTTCAGGATTCCTAAAATAAACCTCCCTAAATTGCATTCCACCAATAGTCATGGATTTCCTACGGTGGGATTGCAAGTTAGGGCTTCATATTTATCTAGACCCTATAAAGAAGGGTTTCCTGGACTGCTTTCACCAAATGGCACACAACTTGCACTAAACCTCACCAAATTTAATCAAACCAGATGCATTAAGACCATAAAACACAACACTATGTAAATCCTTCAACTTTTTGTCAATGACAATCACCAACAAGTCGTACATTATGGAAAATCAGAGAGTTTTTAGCAAAATAAGAGTTTGTTCATTGAAAAATCCCACCAACACTTTGTACATTAACAATCACCTGTCATGGATGATCTAAATGGACCTAAATAGGCCTCTTCCAATAGCTAAAACTTTTTTTCAAATGTTTGTAGCCGTTGGTTTCCAAATTGCAACTTCTCGAGCAACTTTTCAAAAGTTGCATAACAACTAATAAATGTTGCTTGACAACTTTTACATCTTTTTATGCATTTTGACAATTTATGTCCTAATGCTACCAAATGAGTTTGTAGGCTCTTGTAATCCATTCAAAGACATAAGTTAAGCCTAGACCTATATCCAAACCATCTAAATACCTTATGAGAACCTTTTATATACACCTTGGTCTTATAGGACTTAGGTTTATAAAACACCTTAAAGCCTATTAGCCTTACAAATGGGTCATTGAGTACATCATGGGTGGTTCTATTGGGTCTAACCCTCTATTAATTTAAATCCTATCTACCAAGTAACTTGATCACATGAGGGTGCCCTACACCATACTTTGAGAGATAGAAAAACTCAAGTCTCTTGAGTTGGCAAATCTGAGACGTTGTGTCTAGTTTGTTCAATGGCTTCAATAGCCAACCAAGTGGCATATTCCAGGGGTTGATGCTTCCATTTGATCAAGTATTCATATTAGGTATGTCTCCTTGTTTTATTTCTTACCCTCTTGTCAAGGACACACTCAATCTCATGTTTGGATTGTTTAGGTAGATATGGCACCAAATCTTCACTGCTTTTCTCAGATTGACCTGTATCACAAACATCACCAACATGACCTTTATATGCATAAATGTCAGAAATGTTAAAAATAGGAGAAAGGCCAACATCAGAGGGAAGATCTATTTTGTAGGTATTGTTGCCACACTTCTTAAGGATATTGAATGGTCTTGTCTTCCTCATCATCAACTTAGTATACTTCTCTTTTGGAAGTCTCTCCTTTTTTAGATGACTCATCACCATATCTACCACTTAAAACTGTAAATCTCTCTTTTTGTCTGCTACTTGCTTGTACTTATTAGTGGTATGTGTCAACTGATCTCTTACTTGCTAATGAATATCCCTCATCACCTCTACAAAATCTTATGCCTGTGCACTTCTTCTCTCCAAATATTGTGCACTTCTTCTCTCCAAATATTTCATATCCCTCAACTCCAAAACACCTCTTGGGATTCTTCCATAAAAAATTTGGAATGGGCTCAGACTAGTGCTCCTATTCATTGAGTCATTGTAAGAGAATTCTTCTTGAGGGAGGATAGACTCCCAATTTGCTTCATGCTCTTTTGATAGACATCTTAATAGTATCCCAAGTGACCTATTCACAACCTCTATTTGCCCATCCGATTGAGGATGGTAGGCTAAAGAAAAAGACAAACTTGTACCAGGTCTCTTCCAAAGAGTTCTCCAAAAGTGTCCAATAAACTTGGAATCTCTGTCTGAAATGATAGACAACGGAAAACCATGAAGTCTTACTGCTTCCTTGAAGAAGATGTTTGCAATGTGAGATGCATCATGGGTAATTTTACAAGCTCAAAAATAGGCCATCTTAGAGAATCTGTCCACCACAACATAAATACTGTCATGCTCCATTTTTTTCCTTGGAAGTCCTAATACAAAATCCATGCTCACTAAATCCAATGGCTTATTTGGAATTGGCAAAGGACTGCACAACCCTGCATTGGAACTAATCCCCTTAGCCTTTTGACAAATTATACATTCTTCCACAAACTTAGTGATGTCTGTCCGCATCCTTGGCCAGAAATAGAATCTCCTAACAAGTTCAAGGGTTTTATCAATCCCAAAATGCCCTGCTAGACTCCTACAATGTTTTTCCTTTATATTGTTTTCACTCATAGAACCTCTAAGAATGCAAAGTTGACTCCTTTTAAAAAGTAGACCCTCTTGTAGAATAAAATCAAATAATTCCATACGATATCTATTCCCCATTTCCATGCATACCTGATAGGCTTCTTTGAAGTCTTCATCTTCTTGGTACATATCCTTCATTGAATTGATCCCTATGATTTCCAATTAGATTTCATTCATTGTCAAACTCCTCCTGCTAAGAGCATCAACCACCTTATTGGCTACCCCTTTTTTATGCTTAATTGTGAAAGTGAAAGCTTGTACATACTCCATTCACTTCATGTGTTTGTGACTCAACTTTTCTTGCCAGTTCAAAAAACTCAAAGCACGTTTGTCAGTATATAATACAAATTCCTTGGGCAATAAATAATGTCTCCATTTTCTCAGAGACTGAACCATGACATACAATTCTAAATCATATGTTGAATACTTTTATTTTTCTTCATTCAGTTTTTCACTGAAAAAGGCCAAAGGCCTGCCCTCTTGACTCAAAACTCCTCCTATAGCCTTGTTGCTTGCATCACATTCAATAGTAAAAACCTTATAGAAATTAGAGAGAATTAGGATAGGTTGATCTACTACCCTTTTCTTCAAATATTCAAAAGATTTATCTGCCTCATTAGTCCGAGCAAATTGACATTTTTTGCCCCCTTTATGGTGTTAATCATGGGTGCACATACACCACTAAGTTCTTAATAATTTTCCTATAAAAGATTGCAAAACCATGGAATTTTTTTACCTCACTTGCATTTCTAGGTGCTGACCAATTAAGGATTGCTTCCACCTTGGAGGGATCCATTTTGAGACTACCCTTGAAGATCACAAAGCCAAGACACACCAATTCTTTCTGCAAGAATACACACTTTTCCAAATCTATGTTTTAACTGTCCTTCATTTAACCTTTTCAACACCAAATCGAAATGTATTAGATGTTTATCCTTATCTTTGCTAAAGATCAATATATCATCCAAATATACTACTAGAAAATGATTTATAAAAGGTTTTAGGACTTCATTCATGAGCCTCATTTATGTACTAGGTGCATTAGAAAGGCCAAATGGCATAACCAACCACTCATAGAGGCCTTCATTTGTTTTGAAAGCAGTTTTCCACTCACCCCTCTCTCTTATCCTGATTTGGTGGTAGCCACTCTTCAAATCCACCTTAGAATAATACTTGGCTCCTCCTAGACAATCCCTTAAATCTTCTATCTGAGGCATGAGGAGCCTATACCTGATTGTAATCTTGTTTATGGCTTTGGAGTATGTACACAACCTCCATGTCCTTTCCTTCTTTGGGGCCAAAATTGCAGGGATGACACAAGGACTTATAGTCTTTCTTATGAACCCTTTGTCTAGCAACTCTCGTATTTGCCTTGCAATTTCTTCATTCTGATCCAAGGTCATCTTGTAGGCTGCTTTGTTGGGCAACGTAGAACCAGGTATAAGGTCTATACAATGATGAACATCTATGTGGGGTGGCAACGTTTCTGGTATACTTTCTGCAACTACTCCCTTGTATCTATCCAACAATTCTTGTACCTCTTTGGGACCTACACTCCTTTCTTATACTTTGTTCTCAGACTTTTTCTTCACCCCTTCTTTGGGCTTCATTACTAGGGAAAAACATGGGGTATCCTTCTCTTTGAGGGTCTTCATGAATTCCTTTTCGTCTACCAACATGACACTAGTCACAATGTGTTTATCCTTACCATCATCAGGGAGTGGGGTCATAGTGTAACTCACACCATCCTTGGTCACTGAGTAAACATTTTTCTTACCATCATGTTGTGCACTCACATCATACTGCCAGGGTCTCCCTAAAAGCAAGTGACAAGCATCCATCTCAGTTACATCACATAGTATTCTGTCCCTATACTCACCTATTTGGAATTCTACCCAAACTTGTTCATTTATTAGGGCTTGTTATTCTTTGTTTAACCATGAGACTTTGTAGGGGTAAGGATGAGGAACCTTCTTCAACCCAATCTTATTAACCATCTCTATGGATGCAAGATTATCAGTTGACCCTGAATCCACAATAACTTTACATACCTTTCCACTTACCTTGCATGTAGTTTTGAATAAGGATTTTCTCTGTGGGGGCTCCTTTTTATTTGGCACTTTCAAGAGGGTCCTATTGAACATTGGGCACTCCCCTTGCTCTAGATCTGCAAATCTTGAGGTTGAGTGTATACTCTGATTACCTTCTTCTTGGGCCAAATGGATTCTTGTTTCTCCCCCTTGACTCTTTGACCCTATATTCTTAGGGCATCTAAAAGATTGGTGGCTAACTTGATTGCATGTAAAACATCTTCCAGTGAATATATTGGATCGTCTACCTCCAAATCTTTCTCTGTCATTGAATCTTCTTCCTCTAAATTTTCCTTTGTGGCTTGATTCTCCTTCTTGGTCTTGGTTACTTGGCTCTCCTTATGGCCTAGGAGATGCTTCCCTACCACCAAATTTACCTCTGCCTCTGAAATTTCCTCCTCTACCTCTATTCTGTCGGTCTCCCTTTCTCTTATGTTTTTCTTCAATCCTTAGTGCCATTTGAAAACACTTGTAAACTATCTCAGGATTGAAGAGACTGAGTTCATCTTGAATATTGTATCTGAGGCCATTCAGATACCTTGCCAACTTCTACTTCTCACTTTTCTGTAGCCTTTCTCTGAGGGTCATCCTATGAAACTCCTCTGTGTATGCATCTACATCCAAATCCTTTTGTCTTAAATTTTGCAACTTTTGATGCATTGCCACTTCATAATATTCAGGCAAAAATTGCTTCTTTACTTCTGAAACCATCCTCTTCCATGATGAGATAGGATTATTTCTTGCCTCCACTCATTTTGCAAGAAGTTCCACCAACTAAGGTTAGGGCCCTTCATCCTTGATTTGGCAGTCTTCACCTTTTTATTCTTAGGCACATCATCACATTCAAAGTGATTTTCTAATGCTTCTAGCCAATCCATAACTTCCTCAGAATTCATCTTCCCAGTGAACACAGGTAGGTTTTCGTTGTTGTCCTTATTCTCTACCCTCTCAAGGGATTCAATGAAGGGTCTCTCATCTACAGGTACTCTCTCTCTTGCCTACAAATGGGTATCTTCTTCATCCCCATCTTATTCTCCTTCAGAGTCTTCTCCATCCCTTCTCTCTACCTTTTCCTTCAACCTCTCTATTTATTCTTGCATCTTCCTAATTTCTGCCATGCACTCTCTCATTATCTTGGCAAGCTCCATATTGGTGATCCTTATAGGGATCTCCTCACTATCTCCACCTTTCTTTCTATCTTCCATTTTCCAAATCCTTTTCCCTAAGGATACTCCTAGTGCTCTGATACCATCTGATGCAGAGTGGGCAACTAGAATAATGACACAACCCAACTTAATGATCCTTGCACTCTTGTGACTCAACTTCTAAGCCAATCTCCAATTGAGATTACCAATTCACCTATGCCATGGACAGTCATGAAATTCAGGCTTCTAGGGAGTGATAAGAGTTCGTCCTCCTTAGTATGTCTTACCTTGGTCTTCTAAACAATTTTTAACCCTTCATTCAAAGGTTGGAGTCATAAAACACAAAACTGTCCTAAAGGCTAGTAGCCCTAAGAACTCATTTTTCCAAGGACAACTCCAAACTTCTCCACAGAACCCCTTAAACTATTTATGGGTTCAGATACCCTTTTTGGGTCTTAGACAAACTCCAAGAGATTGGGTCTTGACTCTGCTCCTGCACCCCCAAACGCTCACTAATGGACACATACCTAATAGGCATGATTAAGACTGGTTTCCAAAGCAAGTCCTTAGAAATGGGTTCACAAGACTAATACAAATGCGTGTATGTCTTCTTATAACCCCAAATACATTGTTTCCACCATTCAATTAGTTCTAGTCACTCCCTGGTACAATTGTCTCATCAATTCCTCTTACTTCTAGACTAAACACATGGGCTTGTTTAGCCTAGGGCTTGGTTGGAAAACTACCAAACCATGCTCCATGATCCTAAAATAAACCTCCCTAACTTTCATTCCACCAAGAGTCATGTATTTCCTACGGTGGGATTGCAAGTTAGGGCTACATCTTTCTCTAGACCCTATAAACAAGGGTTTCCTGGACTAGTTTCACCAAATGATGCACAACTTGCACTAAACCTCACCAAATTTGATCAAACTAGATGCATTAAGACCATAACACACAATATATACTATATAAATCCTTCAAATTTTCATCAATATAAATCACTAACAAGTCGTATAGTATGGAAAATCAGAGAGTTGTTAGCAAAATTAGAGTTTGTTCATTCAAAAATCCACCAACACTTTGTACATTAACAACCACCTGTTTTGGATGATCTAAATGGACCTAAATAGGCCTCTCCGAACAACTACAACTACTTTTCAAATGTTTTTGGCCGTCGGTTGCCAAATTGCAACTTCTCGAGCAACTTTAGGGGATTTCATCATTCCTGAAGTGCCTTCTGCTACAAATAGTGCAACTTAGGTGATTTCATCATTCTTGATGTAGAGTGGGCAACTAGAAGAATGACACAACCCAACTTAATGATTCTTGCACTCGTTTGACTCAATTTATAAGCCAATCTCCAATTGAGATTCTCAAATCACCTATGCCATGGACAATAATGAAATTCAGACTTCTAGGGTGTAATAAGATTTCTTGCTACTTAGGATGTCTTACCTTGGTCTTCTAAACAAGTTTGAGCCCTTCATTTAAAGGTTGGAGTCATTAAACACAAAATTGTCCTAAAGACTAGTAGCCCTAAGAACTCGGTTTTTCAAGGACAACTCCAAAATTATCCACAGAACCCCTTAAACTATTTATGGTTTTAGATACCCTTTTTAGGTCTTAGACAAACTCCAAGAGATTGGGTCTTGACTCTGCTCCTGCACCCCCAAACACATAGTAATGGACACAAACCTAATATGCCTAATTAGGATTGGTTTCCAAAGCAAGTCCTTAGAAATTGGTTCACATAACCAATACAAAGGCTTGGATGTGTTCTTCTAACCCCAAATACAATGTTTCCACCATTCAATTGGCTCTAGTCACTCCCTGGTATGACTGTCTCATCAATTCCTCTTACTTCTACACTAAACACATGGGCTTGTTTAGCCTAGGGTTTGGTGAAAAACTAATAAACCATGCTCTCTGATCCTTCCCTTCAAGATTCCTAAAATAAACCTCGCTAACTTGCATTCCATCAGGAGTCATAGATTTCCTACGGTGAGATTGCAAATTAGGGCTTCATCTTTCTCTAGACCTTATAAACAAGGGCTTCCTGGACTGGTTTCACCAAATGGCGCACAAATTGCACTAAAAATTACCAAATTTAATCAAACCAAATGCATTAAGACCATAAAACAAAGTACTATGTAAATCCTTCAAATTTTCATCAATGACAATCACCAACAAGTCATATAGTATGGAAAATCAGAGTTTTTAGCAAAATAAGAGTTTGTTCATTAAAAATTCCCACCAACACTTTGAGCATTAACAACCACCTGTCATGGGTGATCTAGATGGACCTAAATAGGCCTCTTCCAACAAATACAACATTTTTTCAAATGGTTGTAGCTCCTATTTTGCAAATTGCAACTTCTCGAGCAACTTTTCAAAAGTTGCATATCAACTTTTAAATGTTGCTTGACAACTTTTACATATTTTTATGCATTTTGACAGTTTATGTCCTAATGCTACCAAATGAGTTTGTAGGCTCTTTTAAGCCATTAAAAGACACAAGTTAAGCCTATACCTATATCCAAACCACCTAAAGAGCTTATGACATCCTTTTATATACCCCTTGGTCTTATAGGACTCTAGGTTTATAAAACACCATAGAGCCTATTAGCCTTACAAATTGGTCATTGAGTACATCATGGGTGGTTCTATTGGGTCCAACCCTTTATTCCTTTAACTCCTATATACCAAGTAACTTTATCACATGAGGGTTCCCTACACCAATTCCCTATCAACACTCATCATTTTGAATCAATTTAGGCATCTCCTTTGTTTAATCCTATTACCCTTTTGATGTATTGAGGGATTATCAATCTTACTTTCTTTAAAAAATTGTGTGACATGGAACAACTTTGATTAGACATTTTCCCTCATTGTTCAAGGTGACTATGATTCAGGTGCTAGTTGAGGATTGCAACTCTCCATGATTAGAGGATGTAGTTAATGTTGTTTCGTGGATTATTATTCAAAGAAGAGAGTTCTTCCTAAATATATTTCAAAAAATCATGCTCAAGTTAAGGGTGCGTTGACTGTAAGGACATGGTTAAACATAGTATAGGTTAGTGTTGCTTATTCTCCAATGAAAAATTGGTTACATCTATGTTATTGAGTTGATATCTTTTGTTCTCCTTACCTTACTTATTTGTGAAAGTTTTTGGTCCCCTAAGTTATTGTTACCGCTTGTTCCCTATCATAGTTTGTGGGCAATATGTGATTGATAATGAAACTCTATTGCTCATCAAAATTTGATCTATAGATTTAATCACTATGTTCCTTCTCTCTCATGGTTTCATAAGTTGGTTTTAATGTCTTGGAAGCCTTTCACTGAAGGTAAAGTTGAGTTAGTTCTTTGTGCTAGGGGTTTTCTATTGTAGGGTTTCAAAAACCAAAATGGGTCATAGGTTTTGGATGTGGAAGGATCATTCACTATCTTAAACTATGATTTATTTATTTCAACCTTATAATCAAATATCTCAATATTATCCTTGTTCCTGTGATATTTCTTAACCCCTCCCTCCGTTTATATGAATATTCTTGGTTGGAGGATATTGGTAATGCTATTGGTCAATTTTTGAAGGCGGACTCAATCATGTCCAACATTGGCAACTCAATCTTTACCCATATTTTGGTAGGGGATGTTATCTTTATGGTCTAGGATAGTTAGTGGGCTCAATTGCTTGCCTATGAGAGCCTACTAGACATTTTGTTTAAATGATAGTTCTTGTTCTTGGTACAAGATTGTGGGTTTAGCTACATGTGGTGGAATGCCCTTCCAATCATTTGATTATGAATGGTTTTGCTTTTTTTTACTCTTTGGTTTGTGAATCTTCTTTTCCTGTGCCCCCAATTCTAGATTATGGTGTGATCTTGCATGCTCCTCTGAAGTCTCTTTTGCTAGGAATAGTATAGCTTAGGTGATTTCATCGTTCTCCATCGAAACTTCACATTTTGATTTGTTTTAGACATACCCTTTGTCTAATCCCATTACCTTTTTGATGTATTGTGGGATTCCTTCTCCTGCTTTCTTTAAAGATCTGGCGTCTAGCATGGGACAACTTTGATTAGACATTTTTCCTCATTGTACAAGGTGACTATGATTCAGGTTTTAGTTGAGGATTCTAACTCTCTGTAATTATAGGATTTATATAATATTTTTCCTTGGTTTATTATACAAAGAAGAGATTTATTCCTAAATATATTTCAAAATATCATGCTCAGGTTTAGTGTGTGTTGATTGCAAGGATATGGTGAAACATACTATAGGATGATGTTGGTTTTTCTCCAATGACAGGTAGGTTACAACTATGTTGTTGAATTATTACCTTTAGTTCTCCTTACCTTAGTGTGAAAACTTTGGCCCCCTTTCTTGTTCACACTCGTTCCCTATCATTGTTTGTGGGAATATGTGTTTGACAATGAAGTTCTATTGCTCATCAAAATTTGATCTAAAGTTTTATCATGTTTATCCTTCTCTTGTGCTTTCATAAGTTGGTTTTAATATTTTGTTAAAGGCACAATTGAGCTTTTTCTTTATGCTAGGGGTTTTCTATTGTAGGTTTTCAAACACTAGAGGATACGTAGTTGATGGGTGGTAGGTTATGGATGTGGAGTAACCATCCCGTTCTTAACTATGGTTTACCTTTTTCATCTTTACAATAAAACCTCTCAATATTATCCTTGTTTGTGTGATGTTTCTCGATCCCTCTCTCCATTTGTAGGAAGATTATTGCTTTGAGGATATTGCTGATGCTATTAGTTAATTTTTGAAGGTGCATTTAGTTATGTCCAATATCTACCACTCTATCTTTAACCATATTGTGGTGGTGGATGTTGTCTTTATGGTTGAGGATAGTTAGTGCACTTGAATACTTGAATATGAAAGCCTACCAGACATCTTGTTTAAATAATAGTCCTTGTTCTTGGTAAAAGATTGTGAGCTTAGCTACATGGTACTGGTGGAATGCCCTTTGAATCATTTGATCCTATGGATTTTTTTTGCTATTTTTAATTCTCTCATTGGTGAATCTTCTTGTCTTTCCCCAAAATTTCTAGATCATGATGTGATCATGGACGCTTCTCTTAAAGTGTCTTCCATTCAAACTAGTGCAAATTTTGTGATTTCATTATTTCCTAGCAATATTTCTCATTTTGAAATGATTTAGAAATCTCATTTGTTTAATCCCATTATGTTTTTTATGCATTGGGACATTCTTGCTCCTACTTTATTTAAATATTTTGTGCATTGTAGGACATCTTTGATTGGACATTTTTTCATCATTGTACAAGGTGACTATGTTTTAGGTGTTATTTGAGGATTCCAACTCTTCGTAATTAGAGGATTTAGATAATATTGTTCATTGGATTATTATTCAATCAAGGAAGAGAATTCTTCCTAAATATATTTAAAAATATCATGCTCAATTTAAGGGTGTGTTGATCGCAAGGACATGGTCAAACATAGTGTAGGTTGGTGTTGGTTGTTCTCCAATGACAACTTGTTTCCATCTATGTTGTTAAATTACTAGCTATAGTTCTCCTTACTTTCCCTAGTGTGAACATCTTTGATGCCCTTTCTTGTTCACATTTGTTCCCTATTATGGTTTTAAACATCTCCTTTGTGTAGTCCCATTACCTTTTTATTGTATTGAGGAATTCTTGTTGGGTAAGTGTAAGAAATTGACTCAAATTTTAGTGGAAGTTTCATAATTAGTTGATTTTACAAAATCACGCTCAACAAAATTGGGTCCCGCTTAGAATGAACGAGTCCCTTTTTTGCTTCAAGACCCTAGGCTTGTAATTTAAAAACAAGACCTTGTTTAGAATGAGATAAGATACCATTTGCTTCGAACCAAGACCCTATTTTGAAAAAATATTTAATTTTTTAGAAATCCTTCTGGTGAGTCATTTATCCATTATGTTTTAAAAAAAAGGCAAATTGATCTTGTTTACTAAACTAGATCTCATTTCTAAAAAAATGATTTTGACGCCTGCATTTGGCATTGGCTTTTAGTTTGGAAATAGGCTTGGGGTTGCGTATCATAGCTTTCGTCCTAGTTTGACTTGCAACTTGAAGGCCATAGGTTGTGTCACTATGCATGCAAACTAAGAACTTTAGACATATATCTTAAGACATTTTCTATTGATTTTTTCAATAAAACCAAATCCCATTATAGATGAGATTATGTAGATTCTAAATATATAATTTTTTTAATTTAATTAATTTTTCTACTTTTCAATTAATTTTTCTATTTTCCAATTAATTTATACTAAAACATGTCTATAAACTTGAAATAACAAGAAATCTAACTATTTTAATAGCTTTTTCATATTTAGAAAAACAAGTGAATTATATGGCACCAAAATACAAATAATTCTATTCAGTTTTAAAAACAATTAAAAAAAAAGTTTAGGTCAAAATCTGTTTGTCTTACATTAGGGGTTTTAAAAACAACGATTACACCCAATAAAAAATTCATTAGAAAATATTAAAAAAAAATTACAAAAAAATATTTTTATCAATCTTGAGTGTGTACAAATCTTTTCCCAAAACGATTCAAAAAAATACTTTTATTCAAGTCAAATTATGTTTGCTATACATGGGCATCACATGGTCTTGAAAAAGTGACTTTTAAAAATTGCTTTTCAGTAATGCCTATTGAAAATCATTTTGTATCATTTGAGTATTCAAATAAATTAATATTTGGAAAGTAGGCTTCAAGTACTATAATTCTTATGATTTACTATTTTTAAGTTTCGATCTTTAAATGCTTCAAATTTTTAGGTCAATTGAGACAAATTTTAAAAAACAAGGAAAACCCTTCCACTTTTTGACTAAAAAGTGAACTCAACTTCTTACTGGCACATGCTCATACTTTCTTTAAAGATTTTGTGTAACATAGGACATATTTGATTAGACATTTTTCCTCTGTGTACAAGATGACTATAACTTAGTTGTTAGTTAAGGACTCCAACTCTATCCAATTAGAAGATTTAGACAATGTTGTTCCTTAGATTATTATTCAAAGAAAGAAGAAATTTTTTCTAAATGTATTTTTAAATATCATGCGCTAGTTAAGAGTGTATGGATTGTAAGGACAAGGTCAAACATGGAGTATTACATTTTAACTAACCGTTGCATTGCCCACGTAAAAGATTCTAAGACCTTTCAAAACATAATATATACCCTTTAACCAAAAACAACATTTTTGTGTGTGTATGTGTGTGTCAAACATTAGTCAAATGTGCTATATGATCCTCGATGATTCTTTACAAAGTCAAGATATCATCAAATAAACGATAACAAGTATGATCTAAATTTTGGATTCATTGTTCTCACGAAAGTAGTTGGGGAATTGGAAAATCGAAACATCACCGCCTATTCATATGCAAACCTCCTTTCTTGGGGAAGAGTAGACTACAAGTGGTACATAATCTCATGCTTCCACTTACAATCTTTCATAATCTCATGCTTCCACTTACAATCTTTTTCAATAATTTAGTGATTTGTTTCCAAATTTCTCCATTCTCTAGAGGACTCAACAGGCAAGTAGCTTGATGTGAGAGTTTCGCACCAAGAATCAGATCAATTTGATGGGTAATCCTTCTTAAAAAGGAATAAAACTACCTTGTGAATCGAATGAAGTCAAATATGAATATTGGCTTAGCAAATTCTATGCTTCTAATGGGATTTATTGTTGATATGATTTCTTGTAAGCATCTATAAGTACTACATCATATTTAAGCTTAATTTTATTCAAGTTAATGTTAAAGACAACACAACTAGATTTATGTGCAAGGACACTTTGATCTTTCTTCAACTAGGATATATTATATGGTTTCAATTTAGGAATATAAGAAAGATTCATTCCTTGTGCCATTTCAGTCCTTACTAAACTGCCATCCACGATCACTTTGAATACCTTTTCTTGACACTTGCATCGAGTTATAAAACAGTTTTGTTCTCCATTCACTATATATAGATTGCTTGATTCCCACCACGAAGGTCTTTCCCAACATTAAGTTTTCTCTAGTTTCACCCTTTACTTCTACAACCTCTGGCTTCTCTTCTGTCTCAATTCATCAATCGGAAGTTTTAGGATTTAGCGTGCATTACCAATATCCAAAAGATTTTTACCTTGTCCCCCACCTTTAAAACCACCCCTTCCAATGAAGTCGGCTTCACATTTCCCTCAATTTCTTTCCCTTTAGTAGTTTTCTTTGAGACGTTTCCCTTTTTCAAGGTGGTTGTCAACTTGCTCATTTTCATTTTGTTATATTCATACGTGTCTTTCACAATAGATGCCTTGATTTAGGCCATCTCATCTTGAAGTTTGATATTTTAATATATTAACATATTTAGTTGATACTTGTTATTCAACCTTGTGTATATCAGTCCCAATTTGAAACCCTATGAGTTGCTCAGTATACTCCTATATTAACTGACTCCTTTGTGTCAGGTTATAAAATTCTCTATATAATATTTGCTGATAATCAAAAGGCAAGAGAGATCTCTTATATTTTCAAGATCCCAAATCACAATCTAATTTTATCCTTTCTCTTTCTTCTCCTAAATCTCTGGAAATTCTCACACAAAATAGGAGCATGAGACTTTAATGGATGCTCCAATTTTCACCCTTTTCATGTTACCTTCACCAAAATTTTCCAACTCAAAATATAGCTCCAACTTGTTCCTCATTTTTATGCAATCTAGCTCCAATGGCTTCTTATTCATAGTCATTATTCCTTTGAGGTCATCGATTCTTCCTGTCTCTCCTTTTCTAATTGAAACAAATTCCTTTCTAATCCATCTTTTGCTTGCTCTGATGTCAAAATGTTGCAGACACACCTTTTATCTCTGATTTGCAACCTTTTAACTAACCATAGATGAAAAACTAAATGCAACAGACCCTAAAGAATAAGGCAAAAAGACCATGATAAAAACATCCTTAAAAACAATACAAAAATACAGATAATCTGATATATATTATAACAACACGTTAATTTCATATATAAGAAGTCTATTCCACCTAACAAAAAGTGTTGCTATTTACAACTAAAAGTGCTTTTAATATTTGTAAATAATAGTAGATTAACAAACCAGAGTAGTTACAGATGGCTGCTATTATTAAAGGAAGACAATTTCCCCAATCTATAACACTATATGAACACTACATTAGGTTCCAGATTGCGTTCCACAATAAGTGATGCATCACAAGTAAAAGACAGCCACTAGGAGCATTTATTCAGCTGTTATTATTTTAATTCAATAAAATAATAGGAAGACAAAACATAAGAAAATAATAATTTCTAAAAAGATTTATAATAGTCAGCTCCCTATAATCCAACCTGAAATCTTTTCTACTTCAGATGGATTAAGCCATGCTGCAAATCCATTAAAGCTCTTCCCATAACTATGTGCCCAACGCTCTTGTGCTGCTTCATAGCTGCAATAACATATATACTTCTTAATTATACTTGATACAAATTATTTATAAAGTTGTTAATCTATATGTTTATAAATTCTTGATTAGGAATAACATTTTTCTGTACAATTATCGAATGTAAAAGTAATATTCAAAACGTGTTATTGCTGGTAAGGATATGTAAATTTAAGTACACAACAGGCTAGGAAAGAGTTTTATCAAAAAAAAGAAAAAAAAAGAAAAAATTGAAAAAATAATCCTTACCTTCCAACAACACCGTGGAGCATGTCAATGTGAGATGAAGCAGCTACTTTGTGGAAATCTCCTTCAACATCAGATGGAATGTCACCCATATATATTATATGAAGCTGATTCAACACCCAAATCATTTTTCTTATAAGTAAACATTTTGGACAATGCAGTTACTAAAATCTTATTTAATTTGGTCATATGATAAATCCAATCCATTTTTTCATAAATGAATACCTTTTTATCTGATTCGTGAAATGCACCAGCAGAAGGATTACTATTGAGGTGTACCAGAAATAAAATGATCAGAGCTAAAAACTGGTTTTTGCTGATATCTGCCATTCTGAAATGGTTCAGAATGGACATCCTCAACTGCACCATGTTGAGCTTCTCCTCTATAGTTTAGATTAAATCTGCCATGTTTTAGTTTACTTCGACAAAACATTCAGATATTACGATGTAATCATTATGCAAATATTTTTTTCTGTGTCATTTCATTGTCTTATTACAATTTTGTTTTTCAATAATACTAAATCCTTCGGCTAAACAACATTTCAACTATTGTGATTGGATGGAGTTTACAAAGACCATGGATTCTGTCAAATATATTAGGAAGTAATGTTTGTCACATATAAAATATATTATATTGAAGTTCACTACTTTCAAGGCACATTTGATGTTATTAAGCCTGGAAACATTTATTTCTTTTCTTGTTTTCCTCGCTCCAAAATAAATATTTTTGATCATATAAGTGCTCTCAAGCATTACTGCTCCCATTCAGAGATTTGGAGATGTGAGCGAGTGTTATGTTGTGATATCTATAAAAAATAAAATTAAATAAATATTTATCTGTTATATAATGTAAAGGACGGTTATTTTAGTTTAGATTTTGTTACATTTATTAAAAATGAAAAATTAAATTTTATAATTTAAATGCGTGAGTTTATTTTTTTAAGGAGGCAATTGATTTATTATTTAATTTTATCATATTTAGTTGTCTCTTAAAGAGGTGAAACAAGATTTTATCATAGAAAAACTTGTCATGTAAAATGATGCATTATATAATCTTCTATGAATACATCGTATCGTATCAATATGTTACTAGACCTTGTCATGCTAGATGATAATTATACAATCTTCAAACTAAGTGCACTGAAATCATGATGAAATTTAGGCTCTTTAACTATCAACTTATGTAACCCACATGCAATCCCTTTAGTAGCTACTTTTGGTTATTTTCTATTGTCATTTGGATTTTGAATGTTTATTATAGGACACATTTAAATCGATCAGATTTCCACAATCCATTGAATTTAGAGTTGAATTTCTGGCTTAGATTGTGTATGTTTTTAGCATCAACATTTCGGATCACACTCTGTGATCCATCATCAGGATATAAGAGCAAAGAGCAATAAGGAAGTGTAAAATAATGTGATCCTTATTGCTCTTTGCTCTTATATCCTGATGATGGATCACGGAGTGTGATCCGAAACATTGATGCTAAAAACATACACAATCTAAGCCAGAAATTCAACTCTAAATATAGGACACATGTTAAATTTGACAATGTTTATGTTTTTTGTTTAGCTCTGCGAATAAATACATACATATTTGTTCACAAATGCATATTATTACAAGAATACGAGAATACGAGTATAGGGAAAATATTACGATAATATTCTTTTAGGGTTAGGGTTTATTTTGTTAGCCCACATTGTAAACTGCCTAAAAGTTGTAATTTATTCTTAGATGGATAATAAACTAAGTGGACAATTGTTTCTCTAGTGGATGTAGCCCACTTTGGGTTAACCACGATTGTGTTTTGATAAGCTAAGGAATTCTAAGAAATATCAATAAAAGTAGGATATATCTTTCATGCCCATCTTAAACAATTGGATCCATGAGGTACTGATTATGAATGCAACTTAAAAAAAAATGGAATATAATCCTAATACCCTACAAGTATTGCAAGTACATAAGAGGTAGTTGGGTTGTTGAACAATGACTCTATATTTTAAATTTAGATTTAATAATCCACAAGAATGTTGACCATTATCATTTATTTTGGATGGTAGCGGTGACATGAAATCATTTGGAACTTGAAATGTAGAATTCTTGGGGATAACTCCTACACTTATTGGAATAACTATTCAAGGGGATGAGATTGATCTTATTATATGTAATATAAAAGTGAATAAGTTGCAAAAATTGGATTCAATATTAGATAGGTTCATAAATGAAGTTAAAGTACTTAGGGCAGGTCCCTATGTGGCTGCTTGGCTTATTTTGGCTAGCAGCCACTGCTCAATATTTTAAGGAGCATTTTGTGGAGCTGGTGACCCCATGAAAATGGTAGTAAATTATTCTAATTTATAAAAATATACGAACATAAATTTGGGAGGGAAAATAATAGAAATAAATGAAAAAAAGAGGAAAAAAATTCTATGCAGCCACATGTCATTTATTTTAATATGCAGTTGTTGCTTATTTTGAGCCCCTCCTTTATTTTAATAGCTTTTTTAAAAAAAGCAACAGCTGCTCCATGAAAATAGGAAAACATTCCATATTTTCCTTTGCCCGTTATTAAAATATCACATGGGGACACTTGCATAGCTTATTTTAAAGCAGAAAATAGACTTAAACAGCTGCATGGGGACATGGAGTTAGATGTCAAGTATACAACACATCTGCATAAATTTAAAAATATTTTTGAATTTCAATGACTTCCTAATGAGATGGAGAGCGAGAAAGGTAGAGAACGAGTGTTTTCAAACCTTTGTGCTTCAGAGAGTGAGGATGCCGAAGGGGGAGACAATGATGATCTAGATGGGGATGATGACGATGGAGAGGAAAACCCCCTCTTTGCTCTTTGGTTCAATGTGCAACAATATCTGTATTTTATGGTTTTGGGGGCTATTATATCATACCTTGTCCCTCTTTATGTCGGGGTTAGGTCACTTTTCTAGGCTTTCATGTTCCCTTGTGCCGATTGGAACGCTTCAATTTTTGCTGGCTTGGGGCTATTTGTTAAGAGGGACTTGTCTCCCAGTTTCCCATCGCCCAGTGTTGTGTATTTGGTGCATGGTTGTGCATTGTTGGTGTTGTGGTTTCTGAGTCTCCTTTGGTAGTTTTAGGGCCTCTCTATTCTTTGGGTTTCTCTGCGGACGGTTCCTTGTGGGTCTCAAGTACCCTATTTTTCTTTGTCTTCTGCTGCTTCCGGGTTTCTCTTGTTGTGCGGTTTCTCTCTTGTGTTGCTCCAAGTTGGCCTCTCCTTTTAGGGTGGCCCCTCTTCCTCATGTCTCTCGTTGTGTGGAGGGGTTTCATGGGGGAATTGTCGTTCTCCCCTACTCAACGTTGTCACGTATTTCTATGCTTTCTTGGGTTGCAAAACTCAGTGACTCCTCTGTCTTGGTCCTTTCCTCTATTCCTTCTTCTTTGTGTTGAGAGACTACTCTTGGGGTGGGTGGTCCTTTTCCTGGTACTTCTGGTCTCTCTCGGTCCTCTCTTTGTCACTTTCTTTCTCTGTGTGGTTTTGGCAACCATTCTTTGTCTTCTCTACATGACTTTCAGGAGTGTTTGTTGATTGTGGAGCCTTTTCTTCCTCGTTGCTCTGTATTCTTTTGTTCCGCTTCTTGGGTTTGTGGTTACTTTACTTTGTTGTTGGGCTTGATCCATCTCTTCTAGTTCGTGGGGGGTTTTTCCTTTCCCTCTTATGTTGTGGGTGTTGTTGTTTCTCTTTTGGACTTCTCCATTTGGCTCCTTTTGAGGTGGGTTTAGCCCTTTTGTGTTTTGGTGGTTTTTTGTGGCCTTTAATGTGGCCTTCTAGTTCTTTCTGGTGTCCTATTTTCCCTCTTTTGATGTGGGAAATGTTCATCTTCTTCTAGTTTCTTCTGTGTATGACTCCTATTGAGGCAAAGTTGGGCCCTTTTTAGGTGTGTTCTCTGCTACTGGTTTTTTCTGGTTCTTGGTGTCATTTTGCAGTTGATTTTCTCTTTTCTGATAGTTTATCCTTTGGAGGTGGTGACCTCTTATGGAAAGAGGTTTCTGGTGGCACTATGGTGATTTTTCCTGGTTGTAGTGGCTAGAGTATAGGTTTCTTCTGGTGGGTTCCTTCTCCTTTCTTCTTCCTTGTCCTTCCTTCCTCTGGAGAAAGGGTTTCTTTCAGGTTTCTAATTTAGGGTTCTCGCCTAAACCCCTATGTTTTCAAAATTTAGTTTCTGTGGGTTTGGGACCCCAATCCCCAAGAGTTGTAGCTTCATTCAAAAGCTTTTTGAATTCACCTCTTGTGAATTCCTTTTCTCTTGTTGTTTTGACTTGATGTTACTTGTTTTGTAGGGTCCCGGTCGTCTAATCTCGCTTGACTTAATTAGAACGACTTCCTAATGAGGATTTTTTTAGATGATTCACTAATTATTTATGAGTATGATTGATTTGATAGTTATCATGCCAAATAAATGTTTTGAAATTTCCTTACAATGTGCCAATAAATTTGGTATATATTGTCTTATAGAATTTGACACATATTTGAAAGTTGGTGGAACTTTTGAAGAAGGTTATTTAGCTTTTTTTTTAAAGCTTGGATTAAAAGGATGACTACAATTTTCTTTAGGCTATAAAAGGCACACACAATCTATAGCCAAATAACATATTTAGTTGAGTAGAGTCAAGTTGTTAAGAAGATATTAAATATTTTTTGAGTAGTTCTGATATTAATTGAAGCTATTTGGGGGCATACCCTTTGGTTTTGGTATGGATTAAATACTTCTTACATGGGTAAAGGTGAAATATCAAGTCTCTTCAATTTCACCTATAGAATGGGTGTAATTGGAATGTATGAGAATGATTAGTTGAGGGTGACATCTAGAAATCTCCCAATAATCATCTTCCACTATGTTTGGTTCATTTTAAAAATTATCTAGATCCTGGATAATTATTTTTTCATTGATCCCTACACTCAATAGTGATCTTTATCTCTAAGTGAAAATTTAATAGCACATCTTGTTGGAATGATATGACATTGTTTTCATTAATGTCAAAGCCTACAATCTAGAATTTTGTGCTCTAGATGATCTATCCTATACAATGCGGTATGATAATCGAGTAGTGTGGAGTTAATCCCTGATTTGGATATAGTAGTACTCTTTTTGGGACGTCAGTGGAAGACAATTAGTGAAGATTAATTTTTGGTTTTGGCTACTATTTTCAAATCTCATTCGAGGAATATTTTCAATTTAGACAATCATGCAACATGTTGCATGTTTTTGGTATTCAGATTCTGTATAGATGTAGTTAATCTTGTTCCTGCGATTGATACTAAATTTAATAGATATCAAGACATGGTCTTGGTTGTGGCATTCCCATCAGCATTGAAATATATCTTATAAGTTCTTTATCTTTCGGTAATTATGCTATGTAATAAACTTATCTTATGTGTGACCTATTTATGGGTCCCATGGTAATGAGGAAAGAATATATTTACATATAACCTATCTTTTGGGTCTGGTGCTAGCATGCTAAGTCTTAACATTTTAAAATTGTTCTTCAAGATGACATGTTTGCTAGGCCGACTCATTCTAGATTTCTTTTATTATATGAGTATACATATAGAACATCTTTTTGTTTCCAAAGTATGGTTACAGTGATGTGAATTGCAAAAGATGAGCTAAGGTGAAAGGTAATGTGAAAAAGGAAAAACATTACCAATGAGAAACAAGCGACAAGAGTAAATATATTAAGTAATAACACAAAGATTGTGCGAAGAGGTTGTGGAGAAATTTGGAAGAAGATTCCTAATCGAATCTACAGTAGATAGTTATTGTGTTCTTAACTGGGACTGAATTCATTCATGTGTAGATACAACTCTATCAGTTCATAGTTTGTTTGTAAGACCATTTTTTAATTAGTTATTTTATATTGGTCGTGATAGTCAGGAAGTGAGCCTATTTGCAGTGAACATTTTGGCAATGACCCTCCCTTGTAAAAATCACCTTAACCGATTTTTCATAAATGAGAATTAGCATTCTTTGTGGTTTTTCCCATCTTGGGTTTTCCACGTAAAAATATGGTGTTCATGATGTGTTGTGTTCTTATGTATTTTATTCATCTGGTTGAATTAATGCTTCTCTAGATTAATTAAGTTTGAGGAAATTATCTTATGATAACTAATTCAGCCCCCCTCTCAGTTATCCAAACTATTCATCAATTGGTATTGGAGCTTGGCCCCTTGTATATAGAGCTTAATTGCTTGAGGGAGATCTTGGAAGGTTGAACATATGAAAGGATAATATTACTTCAATGAAGGATTGAAGACAATATTAGATGACATGGAGTGCACAAAATCTGAAAATAAAGGATTGAAAGAGAACCTTAAGGAGGCAAATGATTATATCACCAAGCTAAGGGAGAAAATCTGAAAATTCAAATCAAGACACAAAGAAGTTAGCCAAGAACTGAAGATGTCAAAAGTAAATGTAAATTTGAATTTATGGTTGGAAGAATATAGGAAGAGTAAAGAAAATCTCAAAGATACTATCAAACAAAAAATAAAAGAAAATGAGAAGTTAGACCAAGAGTTAAGGAAGATGAGATCTGAAGAAAAAGTATGTGATAGTAGCATAATTTTGGAACAACTTTTTCCTTGCAAAAAAGTCACAAGGATAATGATGGACTTGGTTTCTTCGTTGAGATCTCGAATTAGAACATCGAGGGTAAAGACAAAGTAGTTGACGCTGAAGAAAAATATGAAGTAAAAAGCAATGTATGAAACTTTGGAACACCAACACAAATTCCTCCAATCAAGCAACCAAATGTTAGGAATAATAGTCCACAGGATAACTGAGAGGGGGGGTGACTCAGTTATGATATAGATTATTAAACTTTAAACTTTATAAACCAAATCTGCAAATTTAAATGATAACACAGTAAATGCCAACACCATAACACAATACTTGTTGTCAAGGAAACCGTGTTGAAGGTAAAACCCCGGTGGGAATTAACACCCACAAATAATGTACTGAAAGTATAGTATCCCTGTTAAAAGATTTAGCCTTGTTAGGAGCTTGTTACAACATTATAGTACATAGTCCCTGTTAGGAGACAGACCCTGTTAGGATTGAAAGGAAATAGTAGGCTCACTGCCCAAAGAAGGTTAAAGCCACCCTCAAGGATTCAAAATTCGAACAAGTGTATATAGAAAATACACAACCCAGTGAGCTGTCTGATAGCAACTGTCTTTTCTTGGTTAGTTCCAATGAAGTACAGATGAATATGAAGATCATCAACTCTGCTCTACATCCAGCAGTCAAACAAGCCTCGCAGCTTTCACTTCTTTTTCTTTTCAATTTCTCTCACATCTTTTCAAAAGAAAAAATCGCTCATATATACCCTCTTACAATAATTCATTAGGTCAGCCAATTAAACTTTCCTAATACACAACTAATTAATTAGTTCAGCCAATTAAGGCTTTCCAATATACAAATAATTGTTTAACCCCTTGCTAAGATACACACGATACCTATAACAAGTAAACATCAAATATAATCCATCACTTATACTTCTAGATCTGCAATCCATGCTCACAATTCATTTTACATGCTACATGTATGAAGTTAGCCAACAAATAGATCTCCTCCATAATACATGCCACATCTGACGTCACCAGTAACCAAACAACAATCAAAATCAACCCATTATTAAAACATATGTTAGCTATCCACCAGTAAGCTCGCTTGATCTGAAATATCTTCGCTAGAAAGATATACCCAAAACACAGAGACCTGCTCTGTCCAGCATCACAGTTACAGTCCAGAAACCAATCTTCACCAAATCAACTATAACATCCACAATATGCAACATAAAGCCAAGCGACCTTAGGAATAATTTCAGCACACATCCTTCTACATAAATCCAACTCTGATGATTCTGAATCATCCGTACAGTGTCTATACACTTCTGTCAGTTAGGTAACCAGTCTGTCTTCTCCACAGAAATATATGTTGACATTAGTGACAAAACATGAATATCAACAACATGATCAATACCAAAAATTGATATCATCCAACAATCTCCCCCTTTGGCATTGATGACAACATATGGGAAAATCCATATGCATCAACCCAAAAGTACTATCTCTCAATGCAATCTTCTCAACATCCTCAACACAAATCTCTCAAAACGGTAGGAATTTTCACATAGCTTCCTTCCCCCTTTGGCAGCAATGGAAAAGGGTGCCATAACTCATCTGTAGTCTTCTGTAAGGTGTAGCTTTTTCAAATCTTCATGTCCATCAACCAAGTGCAATATCACCCAAATGTACTCCATTATATTTTCCTGCAATCACTCCCCCTGAGGAGTAGATCCATACATCAAGTCCAGAGAATCATATAGCTCTGAGATCCACTGGACTGATGCATATTTGCATCATTTAATTACCACTAGGAGGGGCCATCACCCCAAGCATGCCTCTGAGATATTTAAAAGCATGTTTTGGAAAAGGTTTAGTAAATATATCTGCTATATGTTCCTTTGTGCTAATGTACTCCAGTTTAATCTCTTTATCTGCTACCTTCTCCCTCAAGAAATGATACTTAATAGAAATATGTTTAGTCTTTGAATGCATTATGGGATTCTTGGATTCTTTGACATGTTAACTGTGCTGGTGTTATCACAATGAATAACCACTGGTTCTTCCAAGATGATTCCAATTTATTTCAACATTTGTTTCATCCAAACAACTTGTGTACAATTTATTGCAGCAACAACATACTCTAACTCATCAGTAGATTAAGCAATACAGTTCTACTCTTGCTCAACCAAGACACCATTCTTTTTCCAAGGAAAAATGCACCACCACTTTTACTCTTTCTGTCATCCACATTACCTGCCCAATCAACATCGATATAAGCCTGAAAAGTAAAATTATTTGATTTTTCATACCACAGTCCATATTCTACTGTCCCTTTCAAATATCTGAAAATTCTTTTCACAGTAGAAAGTGTGTCTCTTTAGGATCTGCCTGATATCTAGCCACAATTCCAATTGCATTAGTAATATCTGGTCTGGTGTGAGTTAGATATTGTAGACCTCCACTCATCAATTTGTACTTAGTCTGTGCCACACTTTGAGTCTCATCATTACTAGTCAGTTTGTGTTCGGTCACCATAGGTGTCCCAACAGGTTTACAATCTTCCATTCCAAACTTTTTCAACATTTCCTTAAGATACTTGGTCTGAGATATAAAAATGTCATTCTTACTCTAATTAATTTGCAAACCAAGAAAAAATTTCATCTCCCCAATCATTGACATTTCAAATTCATTTTCCATTTCTTTAGCAAACTTCTTACTCATCTTATCATTGCCTCCAAAAATGACAACATCAACAAAAACTTCTATAATTAAGATTCCATCTTCATCAGTTCTTAAATATAAATTGCTGTCTGCATTACCTTTTCTGAAACCAAGATGGAGTAAGTATTTGTCCAGCCTTGCATACCATGCCCTTGGTGCTTGTTTCAGTCCATACAGTGCCTTCTTCAGTCTGCAAACCATGTTTTCATCATCTGTCAAAGGAAAACCACCAGGTTGCTCAATGTAAACTTCTTCTAGATCACCATTCAAAAATGTTGACTTCACATCCATCTGATAAACCTTAAAGTCTTTATGTGCAACATAAGAAAGAAATAATTTCACAGCTTCCAATCTAGCAACATGAGCAAATGTTTCTTCGTAGTCTATTTCTTCTTATTGTGAATAGCCTTTACATACCAATCTAGCCTTTTTTCTTACCATTGTTCCTTCCTCATCCATCTTGTTTCTAAAAACCCATTTAGTACCAATCACATTTTTGTTCTTAGGTCTTGGAACCAATTTCCAAGTATTGTTTTTTCTTTATTTGTTCAAGTTCTTCTTCCATAGCTTTAGTCCAAGATTCATCTCTACATGCTTCATCAGTAGTCTTTGGTTCAACTTGAGAAATCAAACAGATCTCATCTCTAGCTCTAGATCTAGCCATCATACCTTTACTTGCATCCCCAATAATATGATCTTCAGAATGGTTCTTCTTAACATACCTTGGTGTCTTCAGTGTCTCAGTAGCTTCAGTTTGTTCATCTTCAATCTCATCGTCAATCATCAAAGATTCTTCAGGTTCAACAGTAACCTCTTTCATTTCTGTAATCTAACCACAATCATACATTCTTTCCTGAATCTAAAACTTTTCATCTATCCTCACATTGGCACTTTCAATTAGCTTTTTCAATCTCAGATTGAAACATTTATATGCTTTACTCTTAGTGGAATAACCAAGAAAGATTCCTTCATCACTTCTAGCATCAAACTTTCCTATCTCATTATCTCTCTTGATATAACATTTACTACCAAATATTCTGAAATATTTTATAGTAGGTGTATGATCAAACCATAATTCATAAGGAGTCTTACTTGTACATTCTCTAATCTGAATTCTATTCAATGTGTACACAGCAGTCCCAACTGATTTTCTCCAGTGAACATGTGACAAATTTCCTTCTAGCAACATAGTCCTTGCAGCATCTAATATAGTTATGTTTCTTTGCTCTGTTATCCCATTCTATTGTGGATTTCTAGGAGCTGATGTCTATCTGTATATTCCATGGTCTTCACAGTATGAATTAAATAGCTCTGACGTAAACTCTCCTCCTTTGTCTGATCTCAAACACTTTATCTTCAAACCAGATTCATTCTCAACTTTTGCTTTAAATAACTTGAACTTGTCAAGTGCTTCAGATTTTTCTCTCAAGTATGTAACCCACATCATTCTAGAAAAGTCAGCAACAAATAGTATAAAGTACCTTTCACCATAGTATGATCTTGTTCTTGTAGGACCACACAGATCTGTATGTACCAGATCCAACTTCCCTTTTTTTGAATAAGCTTTGCTTTTAAAAGTGCTTCTATTCTATTTTCCCATAACACACTCTCTACACATAGTCTTATATGGCTTTACAATTTTAGGTAGATCTCTTACCGCTTTTGTCATACTTGCCTTCATAATGTTATCAAATTTAACATGAAAAAATCTTTTGTGCTATAACCAACTGTCATCAACCTTCCAAATAAAACAAGAAGCTTCAGATTTGTTCAATTCAAATACATTACCTCTGGATTTAGTACCAGATACGATCAAGTCTCCTGCTTTACTTTTGATAGAGCATTTCCCATCAATGAATTTCAATTGATAACCCTTGTCTACCAACTGTCCAACACTCAACATATTATGCTTAAGTCCATCAACAAGTAATACATTGTCAGTGTTAGTCTTTCCATCCAAAGAAATAGATCCAACTCCAATAATAAGCTTAGGAGTATTGTCACCAAATCTAACAACACCACCATCATGTCTTTTCAAGCTCTCAAACTTATTTTTGTTTCCAGTCATATGATGTGAACAACCACTGTCTATAACCCATTTAGATTTCTTTTCAACACGGGATACTTAGGATTTTTCTTCATGCATAGGTTCATCATCCTTAATAGTAATAAATCCAATTTCATCATAATCACCATCATCATCATCAGATATACCCTCACTAGCATAATAACATTCCTTGTCTTTTGAATACTTAGACTTGACAAACTTAGGTTTGTGCTTTGGAATTCTTGTATAACATCTAGATGCAAAATGACCAATCTTGTTACATGAAAAACATTTCAAAGATAATTTGCCTTCAAATTTTCCTTTACCTCTCTTTTCTCTTCCAGCAATCAGTGCCACAACTTCATCTAGCTTTCTTTCTTCTTCCTGTATATGTTCCCATTCATCATCATAGGATCCAAGTTCTTCTCTCAGGTCACTGCTGCTGGTGCTTTCATTTCCAGATAAGGTCTTTTTGTTCTTGTGCACGGTTGCCTTGAATGCTGACTCAATTTTAGAAAACATGTCTCCAAATTTTGCGGCCTCAATTGTAGTTATCTTTCCAATCAACATTTCTTTGGTAAATTTCGGTGTCAAAGGTATAATCTCCTCTATAGCTTGTACTTATACAGGTGTCAAAGATCTGAGCATCTTCACAACCACTTCTTCCTCACTGTAAGTACTTCCATAGTTTCTAATACTAGTAACCACTTTTGTAATTCTCTATGCATATGCCCTAATGTTCTCATCTTATGTCATCTTCAGTGATTCCATCTTTATCTTCTAGTTTTGTATCTTTTCCTGCTTAGTAAACTTATCTCCAATATATAATGCTTCCAATCTTGTCCAGATCTCATGTGTAGAATCCAAGTCTTTTGGTTTAGTGAATTCTCCTTCTGAAAGGGCATTGATCAAAGAATCCCTTGCAACCATATTACATGAAAATATCTTCTTTTCATCTTCAATAGCCTTCTCTAACTCATCCTCAGTTGCTATCTTTTCATTCTTCTTTGTGATCATCTAGTAATCAATTCCTAGACATAGCAAACGTGTTCTCATCTTGTTCTGCCAACTATCAAAGTTTTCAGGATCAAACTTCAGACTATCCTTCCTGTAGTAAGTCATCTTCAGGATCACCTCAAACTTTTAAACTTTCTCTCTAAGGACCACAAGCTCTAATACCAATTATTAGGAATAACAGTCCACAAGATAACTAAGAGGGGGGGGGGGGGGAATNAGATAACTAAGAGGGGGGGGGGGGTGAATCAGTTATGATATAGATTATTAAAATATAAACTTTATAATCCAAATATGCAAATGTAAATGATAACACAGTAAATTCCAACACCATAACACAATACTTGTTGTCGAGGAAACCCTAGTGGGAATTAACACCCACAAATAATGTACTCAGAGTATAGTATCCCTGTTAAAAGATTTAGCCTTGTTAGGAGCTTGTTACAACATTACAGTACACAGTCCCTATTAGGAGTCAAAGGAAAGGATATATTTATAAAAATGATTCTTTTCATACCATTTAATAAATCTAGTGATGCAACTAATATTGCAAATGTATTTTTCAAAGTGGTGATAAGATTGCATGGTATCCCAAAAAGTATAATATCTGGTCGAGCTACCAAGTTTGTGGGACATTATTGGAAGACATTATGGAAGAAAATGGTAATAAATATGAGTTTCATTTCATCTTATCACCCCCAAAAGGATGGCCAAATGGAGGTTGTAAATATGAGTCTTGGAAACATGTTGAGATGTCTTGTTGGCAATGCACCCGGTTGTTGGGATTTAGCATTAGTATAAGCTAGGTTTGTGTATGACGATTCTCCAAATAGGAGTACTAGTTTAAGTCCATTCTACATTCTACCTTTCAAAGTATTCCTATCATAGAATAAAATGGGCTTCTTGTCGCAAGTCAAGAAGAAAATTTGTGAAATTAGTTGGTTTCAATATGTATGGGAACTAAACTAATTGGCTGGACAATGATTTTGGAAAGTTATTCAATTAATAAGGATCAAAGACTATTTCTGAGGAGGTCATTATTTATGGAAAGTTGACTATCCTTGAAGAAGGGTAGATCTAACTGATGGAGATATTGCATTGGTGAGGCCATGATGAATCAATGAGGTAGTTTAGCATTAACAATAGGGAATGGAAGTTGGGTATGTGTGGAGTTGAACTGATCCTTGAAGGATCAAAGATTATTATAACTTTCCTTAGAGTTGAAATAAGTTTATGTTTCTCTGTTTTGAATTTTGGTTCTTTGTAGATATAAATTGTAATGATCTTTTGTGCTCTATGAAATTATTTGGTGTATGAACAATCCAGTCCTTGTCTCATTTTTCTATTGAGGGTTTAAGAAAGAAAAATTAGAGAACTAACCCTGAACTTTCATTAGTCATTTCTTCATTCATTGCATCATTTTTCTTTGTTCAAACTTTCTATAATTTGTTTGTCTGTAAGGATGCCATCATATTGTAAATCTTATTCACATCCCTGAAAAATTAGAATGGCACTCTGTGTGCAAGCTAACCATTTTACAAAAAAAAAATGATTTTGATTTAGCTACAAGTAATTATCTTCCAATGACCTATAGCATGTGTTGTGATTTCCTCAGGTGGACTTAACGTGTTCTTCTCTATTCTATATTATGGTAGCCTACCTTGTTGTGATTAAGATGGAAAACATCACCCCATTTGTTTTTTATTAAGGTAAATATATGTTTTGAAGGGGCCCCGAAACCCTGTACAAAATGGTCAAAAAAGATTTTCAAATTAGCACTCTTTGACGATACAATGAAAGACCATCACGAGGGTTTTAAAACATGCTCCCTCAACCTAGACACTATAAAGATACTAGAAAAGGAAATCTAGCACCCTTACAAGAAAAAACTAGCAGCCCAAAAGCTTCTAGCAAGCAGCAACACATCTGCCAGCAAAGGAAAGCTCAAACAAATTATTTCTTCCCCTTCTGGGAATGAAGAGACATATCAAAAGAGGGTGGACATTTTGATTTTTTCTTTCCTTTTACAGAGGTCCACCCACCATCCACATCCTTAGCCATTTCCAGCTTAGAATTTGAATCAATATTCAGGACCCCCAAAACCTGAGGTTGTCCCAAGAAAGGGCTAGGAGAATCCAATGAGGCAGCATCATAAGATGACTCAGTAGCTACCATTTCAGAAAAAACCAGTGAGGATTGCCAATAAGAGGAGCAGAAGCCCCACTACCCTTAGAGCCACGGACATTAAATCCGGGGACAACTCCCAGCGAAGAGCCATCAACGGACCCAAGAGGCACATTGGTCTCATCTAACTCCTAAGAAGAAGAGGCAACTTGAGAAAAACTTCTGATAGAAGAATCCTTACAACAGAGTAATGTTGGGAGGAGGCCCCCTTCCACCAAGAAGCAGGTTTTTTAATCTTTTCCAATCCACACTAGTCCGCTAAGTGACCAGTTTTAGAGCATCTCCTGCATCTGAAGGGGAGGCCTTCATAATCCAAAGTTTGGATCCATGACCCTTTAGGATGCACCAACTTAATCTTTTCCAGAAGACCCTTGGACGTATCCAAATCAACCAGGATCCTAGCATAATTTGAGTGAAGAATATTGTCTGATTCCTCATCAACCATCAAGAAGTCCCCAAGAGCCTCACCCACTACCTCAAGAAGAGAGTTAACCTAGAAATGAAGAGGGAGATGAGGAAGCCTCACCCAAGTAGGAACCTTGGAGAAAGACTCAAGAGAAGCATCAAAGTCTTGATGCCAAGGCTTCATCATGAGCATGCTCCATGCATTCCAGCTAAAAAAATGATCACATAGTATGACTTTCCTATCAGCAGCCCTCTCAAACTTGGCAATGAAAAAACCCCTTTCCAGTGGGAAAATTTGAACCGTTTCAGAAATAATTGGTTCCCAATGCCGAGAAATCCAGGCATGTAAATCTGGAAGACTTGGCCAGAGACCCTTAAATCTGCAAATAAGACCATGATCCTCAAGAACTGAAGAACCATGATCAATGGCTTCCACCACCTCTCCATCTAGAGGGAGGATTAGAGAGTTAGAGAGAGGGAAAGGGGCAACAACATGCTCTCCAACAGCCGAGGACTGCTTAGAGTCAGTAGGTTTGAGTAGAGAGGAGCCCCCAGTAGCAGGAAGATCCGCAACAGGTACCAGAGGAACATAATCCCCAGCCGCCGACGACAAAACCCTAATCCGCCCACGAGAACTAGGCGCAACAAGGGAAGAAGCCACCACGACTCTCCCAGTAGTATCCGCATCCACCTTACAGGCGCCCGCACAAGCAGTATCCTTAGCAGCCGCATCCACCTTACAGGCATTCGCGCCCTTATAAACCCTAGCGGCGGCTGAAAGAATCATGGCAGGAGGTGCAGGAGGCATCGCGAAGCGGTTTCCTCTCAATGTTTAGTTGGGAAAGCACCTTTCAAAATACACATCACCCCATTTATTTTCCGCTTAATTTAATTAATAATTTCTATATAAGAAAAGAATCATTCATTTGAAAAGAGTTGGGAAAAGTGAGGGAAAGACCTTGATATTTCTTATCATGTTGTTGGAAGAAAACAAAGAATTCTCTGTATTCTCTATCATTTCTATCATAATACTTATCTCTAATTTGAATTCCATGAATACATACTATTGTGATTGATTCATTTGCATTGGTGCATTTCTCTAAGAATGATAGCTAAGAGTTATTATCCCCTTCATTCTCATTTGTATCAATTTATTAAAATATATTAGTTCATATTGAAGGGATATTGTAATCTTTTTACAAGTAGTAATAAAAATGTGGTTTTCATAATAGACTATTAAGTATATTTAAATAAGAAGGGCATGATCATTATTTTTATCATTGCAAAGTAGTGATACATATTTTAAACCAACACATAATATTGTTATTATCACATAATGAAGCCAATTGCATTGACTATTTTCCCTTTTTTAGCATGTACCAATCAATCATAAAATCACTTGCCAACCCCACTTAATTTTCAATTAATAAAGTCTATTGGCAATAAAACTTTATTTCATGATTTATCCTTATTATACATGAGCGTTAATGATATAATGAAATTCAGTGCAGTACAATAAATGCCACAAATCTTTTTTGTATTTGTATGAATCCACAATTTTTTTGTGCATAATGATAAGCTATATTGAGTCTATAGAGTTTATTGTGGTAATACATGACTACCCCGTAAGTTTTGTAGAGCTT